>OX451215.1:196502517-197102517 GCA_949628195.1 Phasia obesa
CACCGTAACATGGAAGCAGAGGGAAAGAAGAGTCGCTGAATCAGCCTGAGGAACGCGAATCATGTCTTCAGGTAAATCGCAAAAGGGCATCTGTGTCTCAAAGCGCAGAAACGGAAAGAGAACACGAATCACGGCTTCAGCAAATACGTGACTTCAGCATCTTCATCTAGAGCTGCTGAGACACTTGCTGCCTATCGCTCCCAAATGGCTCGATCAAGAGAAAGAATCGATTTACAGTTGGCGGCATTTCACTACAATAGGGGACGGACGATGACTACCGCAATCACAAGGACGTAGTGATTGGCGCCCAATGGACAAAGTTTGCTTACATTGTCCGTAAGGGCATCCCCGGGAATGTGTTGTTTCGAACGGTAAAGTTTTTTTACCACCAATGATTGAGCCGCCTGAACCTCTACAAAGTTGCATTTGTGGCGCCAATCCGATTTCCAAAGTTCAAGGCCAAATCTAACCAAAAATTGGATCGTTGCTCCCACTTCTCAATTTCCTTCAAATTTATTTCACTGGCAATGAAGCTACAGAGGTTGAACAGCGTTGCGCAATCAGTACTGAAGTCAGAAATCGGGAAATCGTTTCAGTCTTCAAGCTATGTTACACGAACACAACATCCGTCCTCATCCGTCTATTCAGAAAACTTTATGATAGGTATTCCATGGATTTTTATTTAAAGGCTGAAAAATTTCGTTAAAACCTCAATTGAAATCGTGTCGGTAATGCAACATTAGTGTCTGCTTAGGGCCAGCAACGCGGACCGGGTCAACAAGTTTAATATAAAATTGAAAAAAAGTACTGCAGAACCTTCTTCAATATTGAATTTTTGTCATAATGGAACAATAATTTTCTTTAAATATTACAATCATTTTTACAGAAACAGTTTTTTATCTTCTCCTGAAAATTTTTGTATTTTGAGTTGTGACCCTTTTGTATTTAGGGTGCGATATGTTTAATGTTTTATGAATATGTGGTGAGTATGTGTGTGTGTTCTATGTAAGAAGGAACAAATCAAAATTATTTACTTTCAAATATTTTGGTTGGTGAAATAACAAATGTTTTTATATTTGAACAATCTGGCTTTAATTATAAACATAAAGTCAAAGGACATATGAGCCCTTGATTGTGAAAGTGGTATAAGTCATATATGTATTTCTTGTTTCGAGATATTAAGAGGTTTGCATTTTAAAGGATTAAAAAATATTTTTGTATAATGGAATAAAATATTTTCACAATTAGGGGTGCCCCGGTAGTCTAGTAGGTAGTGTGGTAGTCTATCAGTCGGTGGGTTGTGGCTTCGATTCCCACCAAAGTCTCTGGGTGTTTCACTACAACGAGTGAAGGTCTGCGTTACTATGCTCGATAAGTTAAGTTAGAATATAATTTTTAATTGCCAACAATTAAGTATTTATTATGATTGTGACATTTCTAACCATTTTTAAAAGGTAATGTGGTTTTGAAAGGTTGAAATGACTTATCATACCATTTTCAAAACTAACTGCATGACTTTATAAATGACTTAAACCATCAAGGAAAAATTTTTATTAGAAATTAACATTTTATTCAAACTCATTACACTGTAACTAAGTAATTTATTTTTTAGTATTTAGGGAAATAAAGTGTTTGTGGAAAATTGGTGGGATATAGGGTAGTAACTCCATCATATCCTTATGTTTTTCTTCTGTCATTTGTCTAAAGGTTGCGTATAATGAAAGCAAATCAATATTTTCGTATATTCTTGGCCTTCCCCTTTTAGGTGCAAGGTCTAACACTTTGAATTCGGAATTGTCATCCAAAGAAGTTTTATAAAACATTTTATATGGGGCATTTCTTAGAAATCTGATCCATTGCATTTTTAGCCAGGACACAGCTTCTCCATTGGTGTTTCTCTTTCTATTAGTCTTTGATTCTTCCAGTTGTTTCGCCGAACCCATTTCTTGTACCAAAAATGGGTTTCTCTTTTTACATTCTTCCTAGGAATGATTCTTAACACCGTTTAGGTAGCGCTTCGGTAGCCGCAAAAGTGAAAAAATTCCCGGCTACCTAAACGGTGTTAAGAATCATTCCTAGGAAGTTCATATGTTCTAGAAAGTTGTTTATTGAGATCTTAGGTTCATTTTTGTAGTTGATTGTTTCCTTGAACTTTGAACGGTTTGCTACCTATGGACCTGAACAGGGGAAAAAAGGTAAAAAAAAATTGAATTTTTTAAAGTTTTTTGCGATTTTGACCTTGAAGATGAAGTTTTTTTTTTTAATTTAAATGTTAACAATTTTTGTTCTTTATGACAAGAGCTACAACTTTGCCTCAGAGAGTATATCAAAATTCCAAACGGTTTGCAAAATATGAGCTTGAGTAAATGATCATGTTTTCGCAAAAATGACATCGGGGCCCCACATCTTTGAGGGCCCATAAAAAAAACCTGGAGGACTTTGGGCAAAACTAGGAGACAGGGGTCTTTTTTTTAGTCTTTTATCACGTAGTGGTGTCCGTATATGGTTATTTTTTCCGTGTTGCACTGTGTAATTCGATTTTTTTAATTTTACTTTCTATCAAACCTAAATCGCGATCATTTGGCAAAAAAAAAAAAAAAAATAGCCGGATACCATAAATTTATGATCAACTCTTTCAATATTGTTATCAGATGACTGAACCATTTTCAACCATATTAATGCTATGTTAATATTAAGATTTTGTCTAGAGCAGGCATCACTGTATGACATGCTTATCAGTGGTAATGTCCCGAATGTGCTTTATTATAAGACGTAATTTCCTGAACTGATTCATTGGAAGACGATATACGTCTTATTTGTTTCCATTTCTTCTTCAACGTATAATGTCTACAATTAACTATAAATAGTGCATTTTTACATTAATAGGATTATCTGATCAAACCTGAACCGCTATCTGAAGATATGACAAAATTACTAATAATTATTTTGCCAAACTTTGAAAACAGACTTATACCACTATTAAAATATACATACAATAACTGTATTTAGTTTACCAACCAAAAAATAAACTTAATTTATCAACTTAATTTTCATGTCATACTGCGAATTACTGATATGAAATAGCTGATAAACTAGATTTTTAAAATTTTTTACTTATACCACTTTTAAAATCAAGGGCTCATATGGGTGGTTAAATTTTAAGGGCCGATGTTGAATGTAAACCACAGCTAAACGTAAAGATTTTTTCTGCATTTAATTTGACATTTCTCTATTTCAGACTAACTCAATTTGAACCATGGAAAGATACACAATCGAGCAATGGTCAGAATGGTGGCAAGAAATGGCAACAGTGGATGATCAATTTTCGAAGAAAATCATCTTCAGGAATGAGGCACATTACTTCAGTAGATTCGTCAATAAGCAGAATTGCCGCATTAACATAGGTTAATGATGATCCAATGAACCCCCGGGGGTTCCAATTGTCACTGCAGGAATGGCAAATGCAGCGGGGAAAATAGGGGCACCAGACGCTAGGGTTCCTAGAGCCTAAATCTGGAAGAAAAGGTCTGCGATAAACATTGCGGGTCCCCTTCGAGGCCCGACCAGTGTCCAAAGGACTGGTACCACGGGAATCGGTGGCCCCACAGAGAGCCTATCCTCTCTGTGACCGGTTATTGGTGAGGTCCCCTTCGGGGGTACACGTGGTGGTTGTCGTTTAAGATCGATTTATGTAGGTATGGTGCACGGTCGATCAAGTGTGCTGTTGCACTCTCAACAGACGGAGTTTGGATAGTCTCCAAACCCCTAAGCAAGAGGTTATAATGTGGATCTAGGCTTGCCTTGGAAAGGCTTGCCATATTATATAAATTGCTACTCATTGTGACTGTATCACACACAAAAAGCGATTGGTGGCAATCGTAAAGTGTTGTTATACTACACAATGGGTGCGCTAGTCTACGCCTAAGTTTCACTCGGTGGTAAGACCACCATGAGGTTAGGCCGACTAGGCAGGTACTCATGTTAATCTTGTTCCACAATAGGTTTTTTGTAAATATCTTCGGAACTACATAACCGATTTAAGAGTTTGATATCTTGTTTTGGAAAACATGAGAAGGGCTTTCAAAAAAAATAAATAAAAATTAAAAAGAAACAAAAAAAAAATAAATATATAGATATGTATATGTCATTGGTGTTGTTATACGAAAATTGGATTTTGCCACGCCCCTCCACCCGCAGACCGAAAATCAAAAATCAGACTTCACAGTGTCACCCGCCTGAATATTCTGAAGATTCCCTGAAAATTTCATCAAAATTTTGATTTGTTATGACTAAAACTAATTCTCTTTAGTTCATCGTGCAGAAGCAACACACTTCACATAAAAATAGACATAACTGTATTTTTCCAGTTAAAGAAGATAGTGATGTGAAAGAAATTTTTGCAGTGTAGTTAGAGATACAGTGGATCAATAAAGTTTAGGCACATCATGATTTTCAAGAGTGTTCTGGTAATAACTTTGCATCTGGTTCACTTAATAAAATAATTTTGATATCGTTTTAAAGATTGGGAGTTATATTGACCATTTAGAACAAAAAATAATTTATATCTTATTGTTTCTAATATACAACGCTTTAAAAACTAAAAACAAGCTATGTCTATCTAAAAAAAGTTTAGGCACGTACTGCATTAATGCCCTTTAATCCCTTGTATAACGGTAAATTTTCACTTTTTTATTTCAACTCATGTTTATGCACATGTTAAATCCTCAGTAGGCGAGAGTTTTAAATGTAAAAAAATATTCTTGGTATTTAATTCGTGACGAAAACAGCAAAATGAGCAATCGTTCAGAAATTTCCGTGGATGTCCGTAAAATTATACTAAATCTTCATGGACAGGGAAAATCCTATCGCGAAATTGGTGTGATTGTACAGAGGCCCTATACCAGTGTAAGAAACATCATAAAACATTATGAAAAAACCAACAAAGTAGTATGTGAGAGGAGAAGTGGACGTCCAAAAAAATTTACATCTCGTCAGGAGCGTATCATTGTTGCTGCAGTGGCTCAAAATCCAAAGATTTCAGCTGTAGAATTGTGTCGGGAAATGAAGAAAAGTTTTGGTGAAGACCTTAATCCACAAACAATAAGAAATACGCTGCACAGAGCTGGATATCATAGAACAGTTCCCCGTCGCAAACCTTGTCTTTCAGACATAAACAAGAAAAAGCGGTTAGAGCTCGCAAAACTCCGAATTAATCAGCCTGAAGCCTTCTGGAACAGTGTGATATTTAGTGATGAATCGAAGTTTAACATTTTTGGTTCAGATGGTCCACAAAAAATTGGGCGAAAAGCAAACAAAGAGCTTCAAGAAAATAATATTATTAAGACTGTGAAGCACGGTGGTGGCAATGTTATGGTTTGGGGATGTATGGCGGCATCTGGAGTGGGAAATCTTGTCTTTATAGACGACAAAATGGACAAGCACTCTTATTTAAATATTTTAAAAGAAAACTTATCTTCAAGTGTTGCGAAGCTGGGCTTAAATGGGAAATTCTTGTTCCAACAAGATAATGACCCAAAACATTCTTCATATCTTGTGCAGGAATGGCTTATATACCACTGCAAACAGTTAAAAACCCCTCCGCAATCGCCAGACACGAATCCTATAGAGCATATTTGGCACTTACTAGAGAAAAAAATACGGAAACATCACATTACGTCCAAAGAATCACTTAAAGCGGCACTTTGCTTAGAATGGGAAAAAATTACTCCTGATGAAACATCTAACCTAGTGTGAAGTATGAGTAGACGTTTAGAAGCAATTATCCAAGCTAAAGGAGGTTCAACCAAATACTAGACATGCAAAAACCCCGAATATACCGAAAATTTTCACATGTGTGCCTAAACTTTTTTTATACATAGACTTACCTTATTTTTTAGTTTAGAAGCCATTGTATATTAGAAATAATAAGATATGAATTATTTTTCGTGTTAAATGGTCAATAAACCTATCAATCTTGAAAATAGCATGAAAATAATTTTATAAAGTTATGCAGATGCAAAGTTACTGGCGAAACACTTTTAAAAATCATGTTGTGCCTAAACTTTATTGATCTACTGTATGTACTCTGAATTAATTTATAGAAAAAAGTCACTTTTGGAAAATTTTGACTTGTGACCCTTTTGTATTTAGGGTGCGATATGGTTTAATAAATATCAATATAACTAAAAATTTTTTGTTTATATTTTCAGGTAATAAAACATACCTTATTTCTATTAAATAAAATCTAAATAATTTCAGATTTCAAATTCTTACCTAAAAGCTTGAATTTTCTGCTTAACGACAGAAAATGCCTGTGTACGTTAGACAGGTATTTGAATATAGAATTTCAAATTCTTACTTTAAGTAACAATATACATTTTGTGAAACTTAAAACATTTACAATGACAACTTAATCCAAACGTTTTGTGTGTTGTGTGACAATTAAGCTAATATCTTGTTTAAAAGCCACTCAAAGCTTTTCTTCCCTCTACAAATAAATTTTATTGCAGATAATTGTATGGAACTGACTTTCTTAATGTAAATAAATGCATTTCAACACACACACCCACACACACACACCCACACACTAACTTGGGTAAAAACTCTTTGGAAATTGGTTTAATAGAGGCGAGGCTGCAACTAACTGTCTAAGTGGGGGGAGGCTTAATGTGAAGGGAATATTGGTTTGTTAACCAACAGCAACTACCGATTTTGTACCACAAACAGGCATGCAAGACCAAAAAAGCCACTAACTACCAAAATAAACCGATAATATGTAAGAGTGTATGTGTGTGTGTGTGTGTATTTGTGTTAATTTATGCAAAATTGTGTTTGTGTGTTACTTTAAGGAGAGGGGTGTGTGTGTTTGAGTGTGCTGAACTTATTAAGCAACAGTTGCTGTGAATATACAAATAATTTTACTCATTATTTATATTGAAAAGTATTAAACACATAAAAGGCCATTCAAGAATAAACAATAAAAATAATTAGTCTTGAACTAAAGGATTTAAGGTAAAAAGAAAATATTATTTTTTTTTTATAAGGAAATTTTCAATATTTCAGTTTTAAGTATTACGAAATGTTTCTTAAAGAAATATTATTAAATAAAGCTTATTTTTAAAATACAACAATAACATTTTTAGTATATAAACGAGCAGAGCTCTGTTTAAAATAACACACTGTGTAATTGTTTAAGTCATGGCAAAATAACCATATACGTCATAAAAGACCAAAAAAAAGACCCCTGTCTCTCAGTTTTGCCCAAAGTCATTCAGGTTTTTTTTTATGGGCCCTCAAAGATGTGGGGCCTCGATGTCATTTTTGCAAAAAATTATCATTTACTCAAGCTCATATTTTGCAAACCGTTTGAAATTTTGATATACTCTCTGAGGCAAAGTTGTAGCTCTTGTCATAAAGAACAAAAATTTTTAACATATAAAATCAAAAAAACTTCATCTTCAAGGTCAAAATCGCAAAAAACTTTAAAAAATTAAATTTTTTTTACCTTTTTGCCCCTGTTCAGGTCCATAGGTAACAAACCGTTCAAAATTCCAGGAAACAATCAACTACGAAAATGAACCTAAGATCTCAATACACAACTTTCTAGAACATATGAACGTCCTAGGAATGATTCTTAACACCGTTTAGGTAGCGCTTATGTAGCCGAAATGAATTTAAAAATTTTCGGGAAATTTTTCACTTTTGCGGCTACCTAAGCGCTACCTAAACGGTGTTAAGAATCATTCCTAGGAAGTTCATCTTCAGTGAAGAAAATCATCTTCAGTGAAGAAAATCATCTTCAGTGAAGAAAATCATCTTCAGTGAAGAAAATCATCTTCAGTGAAGAAAATCATCTTCAGTGAAGAAAATCATCTTCAGTGAAGAAAATCGTCTTCAGTGAAGAAAATCATCTTCAGTGAAGAAAATCTTCTTCAGTGATGAGTCACATTTGCACCTCAGTGGATTCGTCAACATGCAGAATTGCCGCATTTGGGCGAATGATAATCCAAGAGTGATTGTCGAAAAAGAGTGACTGTTTGGTGTGGTTTATTTCCTGACGGCATCATCGGGCCGTATTTTTTCCAAAATGAGGGCGGTCAGGCAGTTACTGTGAATGGTGTTCGCTATCATGAGATAATAACAAACATTTTGTGGGCCAAATTGGAAGATATGGATGTAGACGATATGTGGTTTCAACAGGACGGTGCCACTTGCCACACAGTTAACGAAAAAATGGTCCTTTGCGCAACAAACTCAATGGCCGTGATATCTCATGTGGTGGCGATGTCAATTGGCCGCCAAGATCATGCGATTTGACACCGTTGGACATCTTTCTTTGGAGTTATTTGAAAGAAAAGGTGTACGTCCAACAACTAAAGAGGTAAAGGATGAGATAACTCATCCTTTAACTAAAGAGGTAAAGGATGAGATAACTCATCACATTAACGGCATCAGCGCAAATTTGGAGCATCGGATGGAGGTGTGCCGATATTTTGTTTCATACATAATTCAACCATAAAAATATTATCAAAATAAAAAGAAAGGACAATAATTTCCTAAATAATTTGTGTTTTATTCAAAATCAACAACGGCCACCCTTTATAATTAACGAGTAATGTATACATATAATAAAATAGTAACTCATTTCCTGTCTATCTGTCTGTCCTTTGTTTTGTGGTCGCATCACGTAAAAACTACTGAATGGATTTTAACAAAATTTTGAGAGAAGGTACCTGAGTATCCTGATTCCAATAGAGTGTACTTTTTTTCCGCAAACATATCTTATTTCCAGGAGAAAGTGGAGAAAAAGCAGGGAAAGTGCGCCGATTTTTTTTAACCAATTTAAAGGTACTGCATACTCTAATTCATCTTTTATTTTTGAAAGCAGTTTATTTTAAACGATTTTGCGCAACAGATGGCGCTGTTGTAAAATAAAAAAGTAAAAACTCATTTCCTGTCTGCTTTTAAAGAGCTTTACAATAATTTTTAGAATTTTAAAGTTAAATATAAATTTTAGAATTTAAAATTTTAAATTTGGTGTGGGTTACTTTCAAAGCAAAATCGAACAAAATATTGTCAGGACGCACACAACGTGTGCGGGCACAGCTAATCTACAGATATAATAAACCTGTTTTTTTAAAAATAAGTTTTGTTGCTCGTGCAGATATTTGAATTTTTAGAATTTTTGTCTGTCTGTCTGTGTTCGCAACATGTTAAAGCTGCTGAATGAATTTTAATAAAATTAAGTGAGAAGGGACCTTAGTATCCTGATTCTAATATAAAATACTTTTTTTCACAAAAAATATCTTCTTTACAAGAGAAAATAGAGAAAAATTAGTGAAAGTACGCAGTTTTACCGATTCAATGGTACTGCAAACTTGGCAGCACCTTTTTTGACACTGGGAAATATTAAACACTATTTACAGACCTCCAAAATAATTTTAGAATTTTATATAGATTTTAGAATTTTATATAAAGCCTATGTTCTTGAGTAATTATCCAGGGATGGGTACCTTTCTAAAAAGTAAACACATAAAAAATATCTGAGGTACACTGAGAGTCTGAAAAATTGCTGTATATTACTTTCAAAGCAAAAAATCAAAGAAAATATTGTCAGGACGCTGACGAAGTGGCGGGCACTGCTAGTTAAAAATAAATCAGTTAAGTGCTAGTCGGACTTACACACTAGGGTTCCGTACTATGTCTTAAACAACTTTAAAATTACAACATAGCTTTAGATACGCTGTGTAAATTTCAAATAACTGAGTATTACGGTTCCAAAAATAAGTATATATTTTTGAAAATCACGTCACTATCGGAATACCTTTTAATTTTTTCGCAATTGTTATTAAAACGGCCAACACAATACAGCTTTTGAGAAAATTTCAAGGGTCTAACTATAACTTTTCAAATATAAGGCCATATACGCTAAAGTCACGCCACTATCGGACCACCCTTTAGTTTTTCGTTTTATTTTTAAACTTGTTAATTTATTCTCTGTATAAATTCCTTTATTTATTTTTATTATTATATTTAATAATCGTTTAATTAGCATTAAAATAATTGCTAATAAAAATATTTCTTAAATGAAATAATTTCAGTCATCAAAAAAAAAAAAATCGGTCAATAGCAAGACCCACACATAAAGCGTTCCGTAATGCCATACAGTATTTAAATAGACATTCAAAGTACCATAATTAGGATTCTTACATTGTCCAAATTTTGCTTATAGTTTTTAGACAGTTAACAACACTTATTTTCGTACCCACCTACAGTTCAAAACTAAAAGTATTTATTAAACTTTAATACTAATTGAAAGACAACATTTGTCAGATTATTACACAGATACGGACTAAATCGTTACACAAACTAGTTTACTGAACACATGTCTACTCTTGCTCATACTATTAGTGAGCAAACTTCTGTTCGTATCATAAACGCAATGAGCTGACCGAGCAAAACGAACTTTCTATACTAGTGAGCGCCGAGTTTACTTGTCTCATGTTTGAAACACTCAATGTGTTTTGTTTAGTAGTTGTGTAGAGCTTTTGGTTACGATTTTGTGCGTTTTGCAACGCACTGCTATTTTTATTTTGTGTTTTGTATTTCTTAAGAAATGAAGACCTTAAAATGAACGTAAGTAATGTTTTTAAAAAAAAATCTGGTTTTTTGTCTTCTTACTCGCACTGTGTTCGTGTTTCACTCAAAGCATAAAACTGCTTGAACTCGCCCAAGCTCAATGTTATTATGTGCAGCAATTACTCATGGTTATTCAAACTTGTTTATGGAAACTCTGCACGCTCATCGCATTTAGCTCGGTGGTCTTAGGTGTTTATTATTGTCCACTCATCGTTACTTGTGTCCAATGAACAGACATGAGACACTCATCATAATATGACATATGACACTCATCATAATATGACATAGAATATGAGAATATTTTTTTGTGCTCATGCAGTGCTTTATTAAATGTCTAAGCTGTATTAAAAATGATAATCTAACGCTCATTAATAGCATAAAGTTATCATCATCATCATTGTTATAAAGCCAACTTCTGTTTCAAATTACTTAATCTCAGTATTTGCAATATTTCAAATCGAAATACCTTTTCGTAACTTCAATAAAAGTTTTATTTAACAAAACTATCTTTTAAATAGGGATTTAATTTTGCCTCTATGATTGTCCCATGAGTACAAAATGAACAAACCTTTCCTTTCCTTTCCTTAAGCTTGTAACCAACGATGTTCCTGTGTACACACACTTAACATCCGTAAGTTATCTATCTGCTTGCATTGGTGTTCTGTTGTTAAGCCATGTAAGGATGTGTTTATGAGTGAGTTAGTATGTTTGTAGATCCTTAACCTTATTAACAAAATAATACACACGTACAGAAACACACACACACACACACACACACATTTATTTTGTATGTTTGGTTTAGTGCGTGTTTGAAATTTCCAATTGCCTGGCTGACTGCTTGTGCCTGTGCCTGTCGCCACTGATGATAAATGCTGTTGGCTTTTAGGCTAATTTGCCACATAAATATCATCAACTACACTGAGGTTGATGTTGCTTCTGCTGCTTTTATTGTATTTAGTTATTGTCCTTTAAACTCTAGAGTATATTCGCAAAGATAACGATAAAACTAAATTTTATGCTTAAAATTCATCATGAAAATATATTTCAGTCGGTAAAGGCTGTTTAAGGACGTGGTATCATGTTGCGTTGTGGCTACATATTGTGCTCTAGGAGTCAAAAACAAAATTATTAACCACAATAAAACTAAAACCCAAAGCTATAAAGTTCCACTACTGATAGGTAATGTAACATCTTTATCTAAAAAACCACTGCATGAGCACAGTAAACAAGGCTCATAAGACGCTCATTTCAATATTTCATTGAATTTATGTTTGTTCTTTGCACATGACTAACGATGAGTGGACAATAATAAACAGCGAAGATCAGGAAGTTAAATTGCGATGAGCTTGCAGAGTTTCCGTAAGCAAGTTTAAATAACTATGAGTAAATGGTGAACATAATAACAATGAACTTGGGCGAGTTCAAGCAGTTTTATGTTTTGAGTGAAACACGAACACAGTTCGAGTGTGTAAACAAAAAAACACAGAATTTTTTAACAACATTACTTAAGTTCATTATACAATATTAGGAATACAAAAAACCACTAGTAGCAGCAAAAAGCTCTAAGCCTTATCCAAAAGCTCTACACAACTACTAAAAAAAACACAATGAGCGTTTCGAACATGAGACGAGCAAACACGGTGTGCTCACTAGTATAGAAAGTTAATTTTATTCGGTCAGCTCATTGCGTTTATGATACGAACAGAGGTTTGCTCACTAATAGTATGAGCATGACTAGGTATGTGTTCATAAGCTAGTTTGTGTTCGAGTATGACCACTTGCTAATGAATACATCCATTAGATGAGCTTGCTCATCCAACTGTTTATTATATAATAATTGTACTTGATTTTAATAGATCTTTATTTTATGACTACTAATTTATTTGCATGTGGAGGGTGGAGATCTAACAATATTGCTCATACTGCGATCTTAGATCGTCTGGCTTTATATTTGAGGGGAGGTACATCAATGGAACTTCGAAAGCTTTTCAATGTATTGTTAACTTTCAAGCAGGAATAGAAAATCTATACATATAATAAAATAGTAACTCACTTCCTGTCTGTCTGTATGCCTTTCTTTTTTTGTGTTCGCATCACGTAAAAACTACTGGATGGATTTTAACATAATTTTATGAGGAGGTACCTTAGTATCTTGATTCCAATATAGGATACTTTTTTCCGCAAAAATATCTTATTTCCTTGAGAAAGTGCAGAAAAAGTAGGGAAAGACGCCAATGTTTTTACCGATTTAAAGGTACTGCATACTTTAAGGCATCTTTTATTTTTGAAAGCAGTATATTGTAAGCAATATTGCGCAACAGATGGCGCTGTTTTAAAATAATGAGTAATTCATTTCTCGTCTATCTTTTATAGAGCTTTACAATAATGTTTAGAGTTTTAATATTTTATAGTATAACTTTTAGAATTTCGTCAGGGATGGGTACCTTTATATAAAGTAAATACGTAACAGTTTTAAAATTTGGTGTGGATTACTTTCAAAACAAAATCGAATAAAATATGATCAGGATGCACACAACGTGTGTGGGCACAGCTAGCAGTGTAATATATGATTACAACATCAGGGTATATACGGTTATAAGATGCTTTATGGTCTTGGATTTAAAATCTTTTTAGAGGACCTAGTCAGTATCCCAAACGTAGCAAGTGTTTATCAGGCTGAAATTCTAGTGATTAGGGTGCCATGTGGAGTTTTATATATCGGGTGAATAAATTTTAAGGGCCGTTGTTGAATGTGAACCACACCTAAACGTCCAGTTGTTTTCTGCATTTAATTTTGACATTTCTCAATTTCAGACTAACTCAATTTGAGGCACCTCAGTGGATTCGGCAATAGGCACAATTGCCGCAGTTGAGCGAATAATAATCCACGAATGATTGTCGAAAAACCGATGCACCCACAAAGAGTGACTGTTTGGTGCGGTTTATGGCCTGGCGGCATCATCCGGCCGTATTTTTTCCAAAATGATGCCGGTCAGGCAGTCACTGTGAATGATGTTCGCTATCGTGAGATAATAACGAACTTTTTATGGCCCGAATTGGAAGATATGGATGTGGACGACATGTGGTTTCAACAGGACGGTGCCACTTGCCACACAGCTAACGAAACAATGACTCTTTTACGGGACAAATTCAATGGCCGTGTTGTCACACGTGGTGGCGATGTCAATTGGCCGCCAATATCATGTTATTTGACACCGTTGGACCTCTTTCTTTGGAGTTATTTGAAAGAAAATGTGTACGTCGATAAGCCAGCAACAATTCAAGAGCTAAGCGATGAGATAATTCGACACATTAACGGTATAGAACCTCAATTATTCCTCAGCGTCATCGAAAATTTGGAGCATCGGATGAAGGTGTGCCGCCGAGGTCGTGGCGGCCATTTGGCCGATATTTTATTCCATATATAATTGAACCATACCAATATTATCAAAAGAAAAAGAAATGATAATAATTTCCTAAATAATTTGTGTTGTATTCAAAATCAACATCGGCCCTTAAATTGAACCACCCTTTACATGATAGAAATGAAAACTGACACAAAGACTGTTTTCTTAATTCTAGAATGCTGATGTAAGGATGTATTATACAGGCCAAGTTGTCAAGCTGATGAATGGCTAAGAACAGGCAATTAGACTATCCATGGCAGGCCCGCTATACCGCTTGTTACTTTTAGGAATATTGTTTTCGTATATAAGCTTTAGAGAACTGAAGCAAGGTGACGAATTTTCGACAATTGTAAATTCGCTAACAAAATATGGACATTTTATAATGACAAGCATTCGGATCAATTTGTAATTTGTAATCATCTACATAAAACAACAAGCAGCAATATCGGAACATGGCTGAGAGGACCTGCAACGCTATTGGTGCCTCTGTTGAGAATGCGAACGGATACTGGAATGAATTGCCCTTCGTGCCATTTATATGCAAACCGCAGCCACCATGTTGTTTTCCGAAGGAAGATTTTGTCCTACACAAAAAAAATTTTTTCACCAATTAAAGGTTTTAATCAGTTTTAAATTTAAGTTCAATAAATTTTTTAATTAATTGAAATATATTTTTGTTTAAAACAAAACAAAAAAATATATAATTAATCAATTAATTATTTAAAAACAAATAAAAACTTTAATTGGTAAAAATATTTTTTTTTTCTGTGTAGATACCTTGCTGCACGATCTTGGACGTATTAATTGCGAATAAGTGTTAAGATTCTTTCTATCACGGTTAGTTTATTTGGGACAGCTGACACCTGTATGTGGAATCAGCGATACAACCGGTCCCTCACTTAGATTTACCAGTGCCGGAACCACCGGCGAATGTTCAGAAAGTAATCAATAATGTGAGAATGAAGGCTTCGAAAACTCGAGAGACCCAAATTTCGAACTTCGTATATCTGATGGATCTCATTAAAAGTTAAAATTAAAATAAAAAAAAGTGAAGTCTCACGATAAGAATTAAAAGGTTTGAATCCCTCCATGACGAATTTAAATTTTTTTCTCACAAAAAAACCCTTATTTTTTGTAATGATGACCTTTTTCATGGCTTGGTCGATCCAATAATGCTCTTTTGCCGCCTTTATATATATTAAATAAGGACTTTTTAAAAAAATTGTAAAAGTCATGGACAAAAATAGTGTTAGTTTAGCATATTTGAAATCAATGAGGCAAAGATCAAAGAAGGAATTTTCATTGGGCCTCAGATTATGGAAGTGCTGAAGGATTTGGGATTTCAAGAGGAATTGAGTTTAATGGTACCAATGAAAGCGCAGCAACATTTTAGCAGCGATCTGCTGGACCCTAAGAAAACTTTTATATTAGATGTCAAATATGCGATAAAATCCTTAGTACACAGAAAAAATATTTTCATCAATTAAAGGTTTTAATTGGTTTCAGATTGGAATTTAATTAAATAATTAATTGATTTAGTTATTTGTTTAATTAAGAATATTTTTCTTCTGTTATAAAAAATACTTATTTGAATTAATTAAAAAATAAATTGAACTTTAATTTAAAACTGATTAAAGCTTTTAATTGGAGCAACAAATTTTTTTTTTAATTTTTTAAATTACAATTTATGTACTGAAACCCCCTTGAACACCAACTTAATCCGCTTGTTCTGGAATCAGCACGAAAACTACTTTTAGAATCACCCAGCAACAGGCAAGGACAGAAAAGAATGTTTTTGTGGCTCAGTGTAACAATTCCTGTGGGACTACTGATATCCGAAGCTTCTTATCTTCCAGTTTCAGGGCACTTCTAGTCTAAGGTACTGGTTCTGGCTCTCCACTACGATTAACACTTGGAGTGGTATGTTTCGTCATCATCCATACCAACCAAGGTTGGTTGGTTGTGTCTCTAAAATTACTAGAACATGGAAGCAATAATTGCGTGTCACTGCTAAAAGGCATCAACTAATTTTCCTAATATTCTGTGATAGCTGCCGCAGCAAGTCCTGCAACCGGTGGACTGTAACAGCTAATGAAAACTAATGCTGGCATTTGCTACTGCAGCAATTACACCATTTCTGTTCACGTACAAAAATTGTAACTTTAAGTATTTCTTTACAAAAACATAGTCCGGAAACACAAAATTTATTTGTGTGTTCGTTCGTCTTATCATGTCTGCACGATAAATGGCATTTCATACAGGGCTAATGAGGAAGTGTTAGATTGCTTCGGGATTAAATTTAGTTTAATTAATTATTTATAACGACAAATGCATTCCAAGAAATATTTTGTGTTTATTATTCTGTTGATGTTTTTATTTTAGTTTTGAAATCCAGCCAACCATCATTCATGTTTTTGAGTTTGATTTTGTTCTTTAATGGACACAAATATTCATATTGCAACATACGTATTTGTGTTGCAGCCATTTGTGTGAGTGTGTGTTTGTGTCTGTCCGTCTAGTTTTTAATGTGTTTAAATTTCATTAATATTTAACGATACTTTTAAAGTTAATAAAGTGCACTTGTTTCACTTGTTTGCATAACTGGATGATGAAAGTTAAAGTTAAAATTCAGTTTATTTTTTTCACAAGAAAATAATATTTAAAATTAAATTTTGTAACAACAAAAACAAATTAAAGCTAAATTTTAATTTTAAATTACATTATTAGTTATAATATTCAATATAAATAATTTAATAATTCTTAAAAAATCATTTAAAATTTATATTTAAAAAAGTACCGTTTTTAAATTAAGTAACTACAAAAAAACTCCCTTAAAAAGTACTTTTTAAAAATTTACCTATTAAAAAAACACTTAAAAATTACGTTTAAATAAATATCATTAAAAAGTATCTTTAAAAAGAGCACTTTGTAAAAATTCTTTTTAAGAAAAAGTACTTTTTTCTAAAAGTACCTTTAAAGTAACTTTTAAGAAAGTGCCTGCTGAAAAAGGTCAGTTTTTAGAAAGGTACTTTAAAAGATTTTGTTTTAAAAAATTATTTCCTGAAAAAACTACTTTAAAATAAATACTATTTTAGAAAATTGTATTTTAAAAAACTTCTTCAAAAAGATAATTTTTAAAATAATATTTAAAATTTAATTTATAAAAAAACAAAAATTAAAATTAAAGCTTTATTTTAATATTAATATTTTATAAAAATACATTAATGCTTTCTAAAATACCATTTAAAATGTACCTTTAAAAGCAAGTACCTTTTTCAAGTAAGTAATTACAAAAAGCACCTTAAAAAGTACTTTTTAAAAATTTACCTGTTAAAAAAATACTTTTGAATATAACATTTAAATAAAAGTACTTTTTCAAAAGAGCATCTTTAAAAAGAGCACTTTGTAAAAACGCTTTGTTTTTGTGGGAAAAGTACCTTTTTCAAAAAGTACCACCACAAAAGAACCTTTAAAATATCTGCTGAAATTAAAAGTACTTTTTCAAAAGAGCATCTTTAAAAAGTGCACTTTGTAAAAACGCTTTGTTTTTGGGGGAAAAGTACCGTTTTCAAAAAGTACCACCACAAAAGAACCTTTAAAATATCTGCTGAAAAAGATCAGTTTTTAGAAAGTTACTTTAAAAGAAGATTTTTTTATAAGTATTTCTTAAAAAAAATACATTAAGAAAAAAAATAATTTTTAAAATAATATCCAAAATTTAATATTAAAAAAACAAAAATTAAAAATTTAAATTAAAGCTTAATTTTAATATTAATATTTTATACAAATATTTCTATTAATGTACCTTTTTAAAATAAGTAACTACAAAAAACACTAATAAAAAGTACTTTTTAAGAAACTTTTCTTTTGAAATTATATTTAACACAATTAACTTAAATATACCTATGTACTTTCTAAAAAATAACAATATCTTTAAAAAAAGCTCTTTGCAAAAATTATATATTTTAGAAAATGTTCAAAAAGCACCTTAAAAAGTACTTTTAAAAAATTTACATGTTAAAAAATACTTTTAAATGTTATATTTAAATAAATGTACTTTTTCAAAAGAGCATCTTTAAAAAGAGCACTTTTAAAAATTCTTTTTTTAGAAAAAGTACCTTTTTCAAAAACTACCACTACAAAAAAACCTTTAAAGAACTTTTAAGAAAGTGCCTGCCAAAAAAGGTTACTTTTTACAAAAGTACATTTAGAAAAAGATCTTCTTAAAAAAGTACTTCTTAAAAACTAAATTTTAAAGCAAAAATCTTTTAAAAATAGTATTTTATTTTAAAGTTCTTTGAAAAAATTTATTTAAAAAAAGTACCTTTTAAAGAATAATTAAAAAAAACACAAATAGTATGCAAAATAGATAGTTGCGAAGAATGCTGAATAAATTTGTAGCGGTCCATTGCAGTTTGCTAATAAAATGAATAACATTTTTCTTTAAATTTTATCACCTGATTTGTAAAAAATTATTTCTACCCTATTAGTAGTTGTAGATTTTAGAAGAACTTAAGCCTTACTTTAACAATATATTTATGTATTTAAATAGCACTTTTGTTAAAAAAGTACCACAACTAACGAACCTTTAAAATGCAAAAAAAATTTACTTTCAAAAGGGGAATTTTTAAAAGAAGTATCTTTTGAAAAATTGCGTTTAAAAGCAAATTTTTTTTTAGAAATAGTACAATTTAAAAAAGTACTTTAGAAAGAATATATTAAAAAAAAGTAAGTAAAAGTAAAATTACCAATTTTAAGAGTGTTTTTTTAAAGTATTTTTAAAACCAAAAAATTAATTAAAAAAAATTAATTTAAAAAAATAGTACTGTTAAGAAAAGTACTTATTTAAAAAGTACCTTATAAAAACACTTCTCTTATCAAATATATGTTTTTAAAAAATTACTGTTTAAACAAAATTACTTGAAAACAAAGTACCTTTTAAAAAGTACCACAACAAAAGAACCTTTAAAATGCTGAAGAAGGTTATTTATTAGAAAAGTAATTTCAAAAACAACAGTTAAAAAATAATTACAAAATAACTTTTTAAAATGTACTTTTTCTAAAAAATTAGGTTTGAAAAAGTAGTTTTACGAAAGGTACTTTTTTTTAGAAAAAAATGCATTTTAAAAAAATATTTTTAAGCAACCTAAAAAAATATCTTTTTAAAAATACCAATTTTAAGAGTTTGCTTCTTAAATAAAAAAGTATCTTTAAAACAAAAAAACTTTTTAAAAAGAGTACCGTATAAAAAGTACTTATTGAAAAATGTACCTTTTAAAAAAATCCTTACCTAATGCATGCTTTTAACAAGTTATTATTTTAAAAAAATTACTTAAAAAAGTACCTTATGCAAACTACCTATGCTGAAAAAGTACCACAGCAAAAGAACCTTTGAAATGTGAAAAATTGCACTTTATAGAATAGTATATTCAAAAAGGAAATTTCTAAAATATGTATCTTTTGAAAAACTACGTTTAAAAGCAATTTTTTTGTAGAAATAGTACATTTTAAAAAAGTACTTTTAAAAGAATATATTTTTTAAAGTAAGTAAAAAGTAAAACTACCAATTTTAAGAGTGTTCTTTTTTAAAAGTATCTTTAAAACAAAAAAAAAGAACATTAAAAAAATATTTTTTCCAAAATAGTATCACTTAAAAAAGTACTTTTTCACAAGGTACCTTTTAAAATCCTACATTTAATAAGGGTAAAATCTATGATTTTATAAAATTCTATTTCTAAAAATTTATTGAAAAAAGTATCTTATGCAAAATATGTACCTTTTTAATCCAGTAAAGCCAGTGAAACCCTTTGCTTTTTACATGAAAAACTTTTCCATTTCTTCAGAACAATAGCCTCCATGTGCGCCAGACTTACACACATTGGATTGTTTTAAATGATCTATTGTGAAGGTGTAAAAATTAACTTGAAACAAAGAAAGATTGCTCATGTCCGAGAATGAGATACGTTATCATTAGGCCATATTCCTGCAGCCTGTGAAGGCTTCCTAGGAATATGCCATTGTTCGCGCTAAAGGTGGTTGCATCGAACATATTTTTTTAAATCCAATATATTTTTTCGATACACTGACGTTTTTATTTTGCTTTTAAGCCAGGTTTACTTTTCCAATTGATGCTTTTCGCCTCATCTAGGATTTGCAGTCAGCCCTATAACTTTGTATAGAAAGTCTGAATGCGCAAATTCAGCTTTTCTTAATTAACTTAAAATGAGCTTTGTAAGGTACTCCACCAATCTGGGACTTTTGATTTAAAAATTTCAAGTTATAAACGATTATAAAACGTACTCAAGTGGCTAATTCATGCAACCTCTAATAATTTTAACGCAATACAACTATTCCAAAAAAATCAATCATCCAATGCTAAAGTGAGAAGAAAAGCAGTGGAAGACCGGTAAACTAATAGGGCCAGACTGCCTTTAAACGATAATTATTTTATTTTTGTTCAAAATACAGCACTACCTGCGTAGGTTTTTTGCTTGACTGCAGAAAACAATTAGAGCCTTTGGCGGTAATCGTACACGCAACCCCCAGGCTGATAGACTAGCACACTACCAATCAGTCTATCGATACAATCTATAATTATAATGATGTTCCCGCGTTGTTTTTCCACTCACAGCTACTTTCAATCATCCAATGCTAAAGTGAGAAGAAAAGCAGTGGAATACCAGTAAACTAATAGGGCCAGACTGCCTCTATTAGTTTACTTGACTAAACTAATAGAGGCAGTCTTGACTGCAGAAAACAATTAGAGTCGATCCCGCAACCCCCAGACTGATGGACTAGCCCACTACCAATCAGTCTATCGATACAATCTATAATGATAATGATGCTCCCGCGTTGTTTTTCCACTCACAGCTACTTTACGACTGACTAATGTTTTTAAAGAATAAAAATTTACAAAATTAACATCTGTAATTGGCAACACTTCCAGCTTCCACCCCTGTGTATCAGATATTTTTTTTTTTACAAATTTTCACTTTCTCAATATCTGTATAAATTTGCTTTTGAGATATTTTATTAACTTTTTCTCCCCCCAGATGCAATTTATTAAAGTGCACTTTGATCATGGAAACATTTACTTTAAATTCTTTTCAATTTTGTTTTGAGTCTGTAGTTTTAGTTTTATTTAAGGCATTAGGGGGTTCTGTAGAAAAAAAAAAAAAAAAAAATAAAAAGAAAGAAAAAATTAGGATGATATATTTAAAAATAAAATATAAAGATGCCATCCCTATACATATAATATTAAGTTTGAATATAAAAATATCTACATAAGTAGGTTTTCCATTTCGAAAAATTGGCACTTAAAGAAAGTGTCTCCCTATTAACTTTTACCACGCGACATTTATCTATTTCCGACTTTCTGTCGTCTTCTCTCTACAAAAATATAAATCAACAAAATGTGTCTGTGTGTTTTTTACTTTTTTTTATATAAACGTAAATATAAAATTTTATATTCCCACATGGCTCATGGTTTTCCTCTTCTAGGTGTATTTGATACAACAAACAGCGCAATAGTCCCCCCCACCCATTCACACTAAAATACCGCAACCGGTAATGACAAATACAAAAATTCAGCGAAGACTTCAGAGCGTACAGATTTGTACCAACCAACAAGTCAAAAGCGTGCTGGCAATAAAAATATCTTTAATTAAACAGCAATAGAGTATGAAATTTATTTCTTCTCCATAATTTTGTTGTTGCTATAGACGAGACATAAAAACACAAAATAGAAAAAAAAAAAAAAACTGGACGAAAAGGTGTTTTCAAATGACAGCTAAAGAGTTTTTTTTTAATAAAAATTATTACGCTTCTTATGGTTAGGAATAAATTTGGATTTTATGAGTTTAATAAATTTTATTATATAAAAAAAAAAAAAAATAAAAGAAATCTTGCGAACCAAACAACGAAATTAAAATCGCAAACTAAGCGTCCTACAGCCAAAAGGACAAAAATCTGTGATCCCTAATAAAATTCATAAAAATGGATTTTTTATTGAAAAAATCGCTTTTTTATTGAAAAAAATCGCTAATCGCTAACTAATTTTCTAGCTAAACTAAGGGTCCTATAGGCAAAAGGACAAAATTCCGTGATCTTTTATAAAATGCATAAAAATGGATTTTTTATATGAAAAACTAAAAACGCATTTTCTAACTAAACTAAGCGTTCTACAGGCAAAAGGAAAAAATTTTTGATCACTAATAAAATTCATTAAAATGTATTTTTTATATGAACAACCAAAAACTCATTTTCTAGCTAAACTAAGCGTCCTACAACCAAAAGGACAAAAATCTGTGATCACTTATAAAATTCATAAAAATGGATTTTTTATTCAAAAAAATAGATTTTTTATATGAAAAACTAAAAACTCATTTTCTAGCTAAACTAAGCGTCCTACAGCCAAAAGGACAAAAATCTGTGATCACTTTCAAAATTCATAAAAATGGATTTTTTATTAAAAAAAATTGATTTTTTATATGAAAAACTAAAAACTCATTTTCTAGCTAAACTAAGCGTCCTGCAGCCAAAAGGACAAAAATCTGTGATCACTTATAAAATTCATAAAAATGGATTTTTTATTAAAAAAAATTGATTTTTTATATGAAAAACTAAAAACGAATTTTCCAGCTAAGCTAATTCATAAAAATGGATTTTTTATTAAAAAAAATCGATGTTTTATATTAAAAACTAAGAACGAATTTTCTAGTAAACTAAGCGTCCTACAGGCAAAATCACAAAAATCTGTGATCACTAATAAAATTCATAAAAATGGATTTTTTATTAAAAAAAATTGATTTTTTATATGAAAAACTAAAAACTCATTTTCTAGCTAAACTAAGCGTCCTACAGCCAAAAGGACAAAAATCTGTGATCACTTTCAAAATTCATAAAAATGGATTTTTTATTAAAAAAAAAATTGATTTTTTATATGAAAAACTAAAAACTCATTTTCTAGCTAAACTAAGCGTCCTGCAGCCAAAAGGACAAAAATCTGTGATCACTTATAAAATTCATAAAAATGGATTTTTTATTAAAAAAAATTGATTTTTTATATGAAAAACTAAAAACTCATTTTCTAGCTAAACTAAGCGTCCTACAGCCAAAAGGACAAAAATGGATTTTTTATTAAAAAAAATTGATTTTTTATATGAAAAACTAAAAACTCATTTGCTAGCTAAACTAAGCGTCCTACAGCCAAAAGGACAAAAATCTGTGATCACTTATAAAATTCATAAAAATGGATTTTTTATTAAAAAAAATTGATTTTTTATATGAAAAACTAAAAACTATTTTCTAGCTAAACTAAGCGTCCTACAGCCAAAAGGACAAAAATCTGTGATCACTTATAAAATTCATAAAAATGGATTTTTTATTAAAAAAAATTGATTTTTTATATGAAAAACTAAAAACTCATTTTCTAGCTAAACTAAGCGTCCTACAGCCAAAAGGACAAAAATCTGTGATCACTTATAAAATTCATAAAAATGGATTTTTTATTAAAAAAAATTGATTTTTTATATGAAAAACTAAAAACTCATTTTCTAGCTAAACTAAGCGTCCTACAGCCAAAAGGACAAAAATCTGTGATCACTTATAAAATTCATAAAAATGGATTTTTTTATTAAAAAAAATTGATTTTTTATATGAAAAACTAAAAACTCATTTTCTAGCTAAACTAAGCGTCCTACAGCCAAAAGGACAAAAATATGTGATCGTTTATAAAATTCATAAAAATGGATTTTTTATTAAAAAAAATTGATTTTTTATATGAAAAACTAAAAACTCATTTGCTAGCTAAACTAAGCGTCCTACAGCCAAAAGGACAAAAATCTGTGATCACTTATAAAATTCATAAAAATGGATTTTTTATTAAAAAAAATTTTTTTTTATATGAAAACCTAAAAACTCATTTTCTAGCTAAACTAAGCGTCCTACAGCCAAAAGGACAAAAATATGTGATCACTTATAAAATTCATAAAAATGGATTTTTTATTAAAAAAAATCGATTTTTTATATGAAAATCTAAAAACGAATTTTCTAGCTAAATTAAGCGTCCTACAGGCAAAAGTACAAAAATCTGTGATCACTAATAAAATTCATTAAAATGGATTTTTTATATGAAAACTAAAAACTCATTTTCTAGCTAAACTAAGCGTCCTACAGCCAAAAGGACAAAAATCTGTGATCACTAAGAAATTTCATAAATATGGATTTTTAGAAAAAAAATTGAGTTTTTATATGAAGAACTAAAAACTGATTTTCTAGCTAAACTAAGCGTCCTACAGCCAAAAGGACAAAAATCTGTGATCACTTTCAAAATTCATAAAAATGGATTTTTTATTAAAAAAAAAATTGATTTTTTATATGAAAAACTAAAAACTCATTTTCTAGCTAAACTAAGCGTCCTGCAGCCAAAAGGACAAAAATCTGTGATCACTTATAAAATTCATAAAAATGGATTTTTTATTAAAAAAAATTGATTTTTTATATGAAAAACTAAAAACTCATTTTCTAGCTAAACTAAGCGTCCTACAGCCAAAAGGACAAAAATGGATTTTTTATTAAAAAAAATTGATTTTTTATATGAAAAACTAAAAACTCATTTGCTAGCTAAACTAAGCGTCCTACAGCCAAAAGGACAAAAATCTGTGATCACTTATAAAATTCATAAAAATGGATTTTTTATTAAAAAAAATTGATTTTTTATATGAAAAACTAAAAACTATTTTCTAGCTAAACTAAGCGTCCTACAGCCAAAAGGACAAAAATCTGTGATCACTTATAAAATTCATAAAAATGGATTTTTTATTAAAAAAAATTGATTTTTTATATGAAAAACTAAAAACTCATTTTCTAGCTAAACTAAGCGTCCTACAGCCAAAAGGACAAAAATCTGTGATCACTTATAAAATTCATAAAAATGGATTTTTTATTAAAAAAAATTGATTTTTTATATGAAAAACTAAAAACTCATTTTCTAGCTAAACTAAGCGTCCTACAGCCAAAAGGACAAAAATCTGTGATCACTTATAAAATTCATAAAAATGGATTTTTTTATTAAAAAAAATTGATTTTTTATATGAAAAACTAAAAACTCATTTTCTAGCTAAACTAAGCGTCCTACAGCCAAAAGGACAAAAATATGTGATCGTTTATAAAATTCATAAAAATGGATTTTTTATTAAAAAAAATTGATTTTTTATATGAAAAACTAAAAACTCATTTGCTAGCTAAACTAAGCGTCCTACAGCCAAAAGGACAAAAATCTGTGATCACTTATAAAATTCATAAAAATGGATTTTTTATTAAAAAAATTTTTTTTTTATATGAAAACCTAAAAACTCATTTTCTAGCTAAACTAAGCGTCCTACAGCCAAAAGGACAAAAATATGTGATCACTTATAAAATTCATAAAAATGGATTTTTTATTAAAAAAAAATGATTTTTTATATGAAAAACTAAAAACTCATTTTCTAGCTAAACTAAGCGTCCTACAGCCAAAAGAACAAAAATCTTTTATTAAAAAAAATTGATTTTTTATATGAAAAACTAAAAACTCATTTTCTAGCTAAACTAAGCGTCCTACAGCCAAAAGGACAAAAATATGTGATCACTTATAAAATTCATAAAAATGGATTTTTTATTAAAAAAAATTGATTTTTTATATGAAAAACTAAAAACTCATTTTCTAGCTAAACTAAGCGTCCTACAGCCAAAAGGACAAAAATCTGTGATCACTTTCAAAATTCATAAAAATGGATTTTTTATTAAAAAAAATTGATTTTTTATATGAAAAACTAAAAACTCATTTTCTAGCTAAACTAAGCGTCCTACAGCCAAAAGGACAAAAATGGATTTTTTATTAAAAAAAATTGATTTTTTATATGAAAAACTAAAAACTCATTTGCTAGCTAAACTAAGCGTCCTACAGCCAAAAGGACAAAAATCTGTGATCACTTATAAAATTCATAAAAATGGATTTTTTATTAAAAAAAATTGATTTTTTATATGAAAACCTAAAAACTCATTTTCTAGCTAAACTAAGCGTCCTACAGCCAAAAGGACAAAAATCTGTGATCACTTTCAAAATTCATAAAAATGGATTTTTTATTAAAAAAAATTGATTTTTTATATGAAAAACTAAAAACTCATTTTCTAGCTAAACTAAGCGTCCTACAGCCAAAAGGACAAAAATCTGTGATCACTTATAAAATTCATAAAAATAGATTTTTTATTAAAAAAAATTTGATTTTTTATATGAAAAACTAAAAACTCATTTGCTAGCTAAACTAAGCGTCCTACAGCCAAAAGGACAAAAATCTGTGATCACTTATAAAATTCATAAAAATGGATTTTTTATTAAAAAAAATTGATTTTTTATATGAAGAACTAAAAACTGATTTTCTAGCTAAACTAAGCGTCCTACAGGCAAAAGTACAAAAATCTGTGATCACTAATAAAATTCATTAAAATGGATTTTTTATATGAAAACTAAAAACTCATTTTCTAGCTAAACTAAGCGTCCTACAGCCAAAAGGACAAAAATCTGTGATCACTTATAAAATTCATAAAAGTGGATTTTTTATTAAAAAAAATCGATTTTTTATATGAAAATCTAAAAACGAATTTTCTAGCTAAATTAAGCGTCCTACAGGCAAAAGTACAAAAATCTGTGATCACTAATAAAATTCATTAAAATGGATTTTTTATATGAAAACTAAAAACTGATTTTCTAGCTAAACTAAGCGTCCTACAGCCAAAAGGACAAAAATCTGTGATCACTTTCAAAATTCATAAAAATGGATTTTTTATTAAAAAAAATTGAGTTTTTATATGAAAAACTAAAAACTCATTTTCTAGCTAAACTAAGCGTCCTACAGCCAAAAGGACAAAAATCTGTGATCACTTATAAAATTCATAAAAATGGATTTTTTATTAAAAAAAATTGATTTTTTATATGAAAAACTAAAAACTCATTTTCTAGCTAAACTAAGCGTCCTACAGCCAAAAGGACAAAAATATGTGATCACTTATAAAATTCATAAAAATGGATTTTTTATTAAAAAAAATTGATTTTTTATATGAAAAACTAAAAACTCATTTTCTAGCTAAACTAAGCGTCCTACAGCCAAAAGGACAAAAATCTGTGATCACTTATAAAATTCATAAAAGTGGATTTTTTATTAAAAAAAATCGATTTTTTATATGAAAATCTAAAAACGAATTTTCTAGCTGAATTAAGCGTCCTACAGGCAAAAGTACAAAAATCTGTGATCACTAATAAAATTCATTAAAATGGATTTTTTATATGAAAACTAAAAACTCATTTTCTAGCTAAACTAAGCGTCCTACAGCCAAAAGGACAAAAATCTGTAATCACTAAGAAAATTCATAAATATGGATTTAAAAAAAAAAAAATTGATTTTTTATATGAAGAACTAAAAACTGATTTTCTAGCTAAACTAAGCGTCCTACAGCCAAAAGGACAAAAATCTGTGATCACTTATAAAATTCATAAAAATGGATTTTTTATTAAAAAAAATTGATTTTTTATATGAAAAACTAAAAACTCATTTTCTAGCTAAACTAAGCGTCCTACAGCCAAAAGGACAAAAATATGTGATCACTTATAAAATTCATAAAAATGGATTTTTTATTAAAAAAAATTGATTTTTTATATGAAAAACTAAAAACTCATTTGCTAGCTAAACTAAGCGTCCTACAGCCAAAAGGATAAAAATCTGTGATCACTTATAAAATTCATAAAAATGGATTTTTTATTAAAAAAATTGATTTTTTATATGAAAAACTAAAAACTGATTTTCTAGCTAAACTAAGCGTCCTACAGCCAAAAGGACAAAAATCTGTGATCACTTATAAAATTCATAAAAATGGATTTTTTATTAAAAAAAATTGATTTTTTATATGAAAAACTAAAAACTCATTTTCTAGCTAAACTAAGCGTCCTACAGCCAAAAGGACAAAAATATGTGATCAGTTATAAAATTCATAAAAATGGATTTTTTATTAAAAAAAATTGATTTTTTATATGAAAAACTAAAAACTCATTTTCTAGCTAAACTAAGCGTCCTACAGCCAAAAGGACAAAAATCTGTGATCACTTTCAAAATTCATAAAAATGGATTTTTTATTAAAAAAAATTGATTTTTTATATGAAAAACTAAAAACTCATTTTCTAGCTAAACTAAGCGTCCTACAGCCAAAAGGACAAAAATATGTGATCACTTATAAAATTCATAAAAATGGATTTTTTATTAAAAAAATTGATTTTTTATATGAAAAACTAAAAACTCATTTGCTAGCTAAACTAAGCGTCCTACAGCCAAAAGGACAAAAATCTGTGATCACTTATAAAATTCATAAAAGTGGATTTTTTATTAAAAAAAATCGATTTTTTATATGAAAAACTAAAAACTCATTTTCTAGCTAAACTAAGCGTCCTACATCCAAAAGGACAAAAATCTGTGATCACTTATAAAATTCATAAAAGTGGATTTTTTATTAAAAAAAATCGATTATTTATATGAAAATCTAAAAACGAATTTTCTAGCTAAACTAAGCGTCCTACAGCCAAAAGGACAAAAATCTGTGATCACTAAGAAAATTCATAAATAAGGATTTAAAAAAAAAAAAAATTGATTTTTTATATGAAGAACTAAAAACTGATTTTCTAGCTAAACTAAGCGTCCTACAGCCAAAAGGACAAAAATCTGTGATCACTAAGAAAATGCATAAAAACGGATTTTTTATTAAAAAAAATCGATTTTTTATATGAAGAACTAAAAACTGATTTTCTAGCTAAACTAAGCGTCCTACAGCCAAAAGGACAAAAATCTGTGATCACTTATAAAATTCATAAAAATGGATTTTTTATTAAAAAAAATTGATTTTTTATATGAAAAATAAAAACTCATTTTCTAGCTAAACTAAGCGTCGTACAGCCAAAAGGACAAAAATATGTGATCACTTATAAAATTCATAAAAATGGATTTTTTATTAAAAAAAATTGATTTTTTATATGAAAAACTAAAAACTCATTTTCTAGCTAAACTAAGCGTCCTACAGCCAAAAGGACAAAAATCTGTGATCACTTTCAAAATTCATAAAAATGGATTTTTTATTAAAAAAAATTGATTTTTTATATGAAAAACTAAAAACTCATTTTCTAGCTAAACTAAGCGTCCTACAGCCAAAAGGACAAAAATCTGTGATCACTTATAAAATTCATAAAAATGGATTTTTTATTAAAAAAAATTGATTTTTTATATGAAAAACTAAAAACTCATTTTCTAGCTAAACTAAGCGCTCTACAGCCAAAAGGACAAAAATTTGTGATCACTTATAAAATTCATAAAAATGGATTTTTTATTAAAAAAAATTGATTTTTTATTAAAAAAAATTGATTTTTTATATGAAAAACTAAAAACTCATTTTCTAGCTAAACTAAGCGTCCTACAGCCAAAAGGACAAAAATCTGTGATCACTTATAAAATTCATAAAAATTGATTTTTTATATAAAAAACTAAAAACTCATTTTCTAGCTAAACTAAGCGTCCTACAGCCAAAAGGACAAAAATCTGTGATCATTTATAAAATTCATAAAAATGGATTTTTTATTAAAAAAAATTGATTTTTTATATGAAAAACTAAAAACTCATTTTCTAGCTAAACTAAGCGTCCTACAGCCAAAAGGACAAAAATCTGTGATCACTTATAAAATTCATAAAAATGAATTTTTATTAAAAAAAATTGATTTTTTATATGAAAAACTAAAAACTATTTTCTAGCTAAACTAAGCGTCCTACAGCCAAAAGGACAAAAATCTGTGATCACTTATAAAATTCATAAAAATGGATTTTTTATTAAAATAAATTAATTTTTTATATGAAAAACTAAAAACTCATTTTCTAGCTAAACTAAGCGTCCTACAGCCAAAAGGACAAAAATCTGTGATCACTAAGAAAATGCATAAAAACGGATTTTTTATTAAAAAAAATCGATTTTTTATATGAAGAACTAAAAACCGATTTTCTAGCTAAACTAAGCGTCCTACAGCCAAAAGGACAAAAATCTGTGATCACTTATAAAATTCATAAAAATGGATTTTTTATTAAAAAAAATTGATTTTTTATTAAAAAAAATTGATTTTTTATATGAAAAACTAAAAACTCATTTTCTAGCTAAACTAAGCGTCCTACAGCCAAAAGGACAAAAATCTGTGATCACTTTCAAAATTCATAAAAATGGATTTTTTATTAAAAAAAATTGATTTTTTATATGAAAAACTAAAAACTCATTTTCTAGCTAAACTAAGCGTCCTACAGCCAAAAGGACAAAAATCTGTGATCACTTATAAAATTCATAAAAATGGATTTTTTATTAAAAAAAAATTAATTTTTTATATGAAAAACTAAAAACTCATTTTCTAGCTAAACTAAGCGTCCTACAGCCAAAAGGACAAAAATATGTGATCACTTATAAAATTCATAAAAATGGATTTTTTATTAAAAAAAATTGATTTTTTATATGAAAAACTAAAAACTCATTTTCTAGCTAAACTAAGCGTCCTACAGCCAAAAGGACAAAAATCTGTGATCACTTATAAAATTCATAAAAGTGGATTTTTTATTAAAAAAAATCGATTATTTATATGAAAATATAAAAACGAATTTTCTAGCTAAACTAAGCGTCCTACAGCCAAAAGGACAAAAATCTGTGATCACTAAGAAAATTCATAAATAAGGATTTAAAAAAAAAAAAAAAATTGATTTTTTATATGAAAAACTAAAAACTGATTTTCTAGCTAAACTAAGCGTCCTACAGCCAAAAGGACAAAAATCTGTGATCACTTATAAAATTCATAAAAATGGATTTTTTATTAAAAAAAATTGATTTTTTATATGAAAAACTAAAAACTCATTTTCTAGCTAAACTAAGCGTCCTACAGCCAAAAGGACAAAAATATGTGATCACTTATAAAATTCATAAAAATGGATTTTTTATTAAAAAAAATTGATTTTTTATATGAAAAACTAAAAACTCATTTTCTAGCTAAACTAAGCGTCCTACAGCCAAAAGGACAAAAATCTGTGATCACTTTCAAAATTCATAAAAATGGATTTTTTATTAAAAAAAATTGATTTTTTATATGAAAAACTAAAAACTCATTTTCTAGCTAAACTAAGCGTCCTACAGCCAAAAGGACAAAAATATGTGATCACTTATAAAATTCATAAAAATGGATTTTTTATTAAAAAAATTGATTTTTTATATGAAAAACTAAAAACTCATTTGCTAGCTAAACTAAGCGTCCTACAGCCAAAAGGACAAAAATCTGTGATCACTTATAAAATTCATAAAAGTGGATTTTTTATTAAAAAAAATCGATTTTTTATATGAAAAACTAAAAACTCATTTTCTAGCTAAACTAAGCGTCCTACATCCAAAAGGACAAAAATCTGTGATCACTTATAAAATTCATAAAAGTGGATTTTTTATTAAAAAAAATCGATTATTTATATGAAAATCTAAAAACGAATTTTCTAGCTAAACTAAGCGTCCTACAGCCAAAAGGACAAAAATCTGTGATCACTAAGAAAATTCATAAATAAGGATTTAAAAAAAAAAAAATTGATTTTTTATATGAAGAACTAAAAACTGATTTTCTAGCTAAACTAAGCGTCCTACAGCCAAAAGGACAAAAATCTGTGATCACTAAGAAAATGCATAAAAACGGATTTTTTATTAAAAAAAATCGATTTTTTATATGAAGAACTAAAAACTGATTTTCTAGCTAAACTAAGCGTCCTACAGCCAAAAGGACAAAAATCTGTGATCACTTATAAAATTCATAAAAATGGATTTTTTATTAAAAAAAATTGATTTTTTATATGAAAAATAAAAACTCATTTTCTAGCTAAACTAAGCGTCCTACAGCCAAAAGGACAAAAATATGTGATCACTTATAAAATTCATAAAAATGGATTTTTTATTAAAAAAAATTGATTTTTTATATGAAAAACTAAAAACTCATTTTCTAGCTAAACTAAGCGTCCTACAGCCAAAAGGACAAAAATCTGTGATCACTTTCAAAATTCATAAAAATGGATTTTTTATTAAAAAAAATTGATTTTTTATATGAAAAACTAAAAACTCATTTTCTAGCTAAACTAAGCGTCCTACAGCCAAAAGGACAAAAATCTGTGATCACTTATAAAATTCATAAAAATGGATTTTTTATTAAAAAAAATTGATTTTTTATATGAAAAACTAAAAACTCATTTTCTAGCTAAACTAAGCGCTCTACAGCCAAAAGGACAAAAATTTGTGATCACTTATAAAATTCATAAAAATGGATTTTTTATTAAAAAAAATTGATTTTTTATTAAAAAAAATTGATTTTTTATATGAAAAACTAAAAACTCATTTTCTAGCTAAACTAAGCGTCCTACAGCCAAAAGGACAAAAATCTGTGATCACTTATAAAATTCATAAAAATTGATTTTTTATATAAAAAACTAAAAACTCATTTTCTAGCTAAACTAAGCGTCCTACAGCCAAAAGGACAAAAATCTGTGATCATTTATAAAATTCATAAAAATGGATTTTTTATTAAAAAAAATTGATTTTTTATATGAAAAACTAAAAACTCATTTTCTAGCTAAACTAAGCGTCCTACAGCCAAAAGGACAAAAATCTGTGATCACTTATAAAATTCATAAAAATGAATTTTTATTAAAAAAAATTGATTTTTTATATGAAAAACTAAAAACTATTTTCTAGCTAAACTAAGCGTCCTACAGCCAAAAGGACAAAAATCTGTGATCACTTATAAAATTCATAAAAATGGATTTTTTATTAAAATAAATTAATTTTTTATATGAAAAACTAAAAACTCATTTTCTAGCTAAACTAAGCGTCCTACAGCCAAAAGGACAAAAATCTGTGATCACTAAGAAAATGCATAAAAACGGATTTTTTATTAAAAAAAATCGATTTTTTATATGAAGAACTAAAAACCGATTTTCTAGCTAAACTAAGCGTCCTACAGCCAAAAGGACAAAAATCTGTGATCACTTATAAAATTCATAAAAATGGATTTTTTATTAAAAAAAATTGATTTTTTATTAAAAAAAATTGATTTTTTATATGAAAAACTAAAAACTCATTTTCTAGCTAAACTAAGCGTCCTACAGCCAAAAGGACAAAAATCTGTGATCACTTTCAAAATTCATAAAAATGGATTTTTTATTAAAAAAAATTGATTTTTTATATGAAAAACTAAAAACTCATTTTCTAGCTAAACTAAGCGTCCTACAGCCAAAAGGACAAAAATCTGTGATCACTTATAAAATTCATAAAAATGGATTTTTTATTAAAAAAAAATTGATTTTTTATATGAAAAACTAAAAACTCATTTTCTAGCTAAACTAAGCGTCCTACAGCCAAAAGGACAAAAATATGTTATCACTTATAAAATTCATAAAAATGGATTTTTTATTAAAAAAAATTGATTTTTTATATGAAAAACTAAAAACTCATTTTCTAGCTAAACTAAGCGTCCTACAGCCAAAAGGACAAAAATCTGTGATCACTTATAAAATTCATAAAAGTGGATTTTTTATTAAAAAAAATCGATTATTTATATGAAAATCTAAAAACGAATTTTCTAGCTAAACTAAGCGTCCTACAGCCAAAAGGACAAAAATCTGTGATCACTAAGAAAATTCATAAATAAGGATTTAAAAAAAAAAAAAAAAATTGATTTTTTATATGAAAAACTAAAAACTGATTTTCTAGCTAAACTAAGCGTCCTACAGCCAAAAGGACAAAAATATGTGATCACTTATAAAATTCATAAAAATGGATTTTTTATTAAAAAAAATTGATTTTTTATATGAAAAACTAAAAACTCATTTTCTAGCTAAACTAAGCGTCCTACAGCCAAAAGGACAAAAATCTGTGATCACTTATAAAATTCATAAAAATGGATTTTTTATTAAAAAAAATTGATTTTTTATATGAAAAACTAAAAACTCATTTTCTAGCTAAACTAAGCGTCCTACAGCCAAAAGGACAAAAATCTGTGATCACTTATAAAATTCATAAAAGTGGATTTTTTATTAAAAAAAATCGATTATTTATATGAAAATCTAAAAACGAATTTTCTAGCTAAACTAAGCGTCCTACAGCCAAAAGGACAAAAATCTGTGATCACTAAGAAAATTCATAAATAAGGATTTAAAAAAAAAAAAAAATTGATTTTTTATATGAAGAACTAAAAACTGATTTTCTAGCTAAACTAAGCGTCCTACAGCCAAAAGGACAAAAATATGTGATCACTTATAAAATTCATAAAAATGGATTTTTTATTAAAAAAAATTGATTTTTTATATGAAAAACTAAAAACTCATTTTCTAGCTAAACTAAGCGTCCTACAGCCAAAAGGACAAAAATCTGTGATCACTTATAAAATTCATAAAAATGGATTTTTTATTAAAAAAAATTGATTTTTTATATGAAAAACTAAAAACTCATTTTCTAGCTAAACTAAGCGTCCTACAGCCAAAAGGACAAAAATCTGTGATCACTTATAAAATTCATAAAAATTGATTTTTTATATAAAAAACTAAAAACTCATTTTCTAGCTAAACTAAGCGTCCTACAGCCAAAAGGACAAAAATCTGTGATCATTTATAAAATTCATAAAAATGGATTTTTTATTAAAAAAAATTGATTTTTTATATGAAAAACTAAAAACTCATTTTCTAGCTAAACTAAGCGTCCTACAGCCAAAAGGACAAAAATCTGTGATCACTTATAAAATTCATAAAAATGAATTTTTATTAAAAAAAATTGATTTTTTATATGAAAAACTAAAAACTATTTTCTAGCTAAACTAAGCGTCCTACAGCCAAAAGGACAAAAATCTGTGATCACTTATAAAATTCATAAAAATGGATTTTTTATTAAAATAAATTAATTTTTTATATGAAAAACTAAAAACTCATTTTCTAGCTAAACTAAGCGTCCTACAGCCAAAAGGACAAAAATCTGTGATCACTAAGAAAATGCATAAAAACGGATTTTTTATTAAAAAAAATCGATTTTTTATATGAAGAACTAAAAACCGATTTTCTAGCTAAACTAAGCGTCCTACAGCCAAAAGGACAAAAATCTGTGATCACTTATAAAATTCATAAAAATGGATTTTTTATTAAAAAAAATTGATTTTTTATTAAAAAAAATTGATTTTTTATATGAAAAACTAAAAACTCATTTTCTAGCTAAACTAAGCGTCCTACAGCCAAAAGGACAAAAATCTGTGATCACTTTCAAAATTCATAAAAATGGATTTTTTATTAAAAAAAATTGATTTTTTATATGAAAAACTAAAAACTCATTTTCTAGCTAAACTAAGCGTCCTACAGCCAAAAGGACAAAAATCTGTGATCACTTATAAAATTCATAAAAATGGATTTTTTATTAAAAAAAAATTGATTTTTTATATGAAAAACTAAAAACTCATTTTCTAGCTAAACTAAGCGTCCTACAGCCAAAAGGACAAAAATATGTTATCACTTATAAAATTCATAAAAATGGATTTTTTATTAAAAAAAATTGATTTTTTATATGAAAAACTAAAAACTCATTTTCTAGCTAAACTAAGCGTCCTACAGCCAAAAGGACAAAAATCTGTGATCACTTATAAAATTCATAAAAGTGGATTTTTTATTAAAAAAAATCGATTATTTATATGAAAATCTAAAAACGAATTTTCTAGCTAAACTAAGCGTCCTACAGCCAAAAGGACAAAAATCTGTGATCACTAAGAAAATTCATAAATAAGGATTTAAAAAAAAAAAAAAAAATTGATTTTTTATATGAAAAACTAAAAACTGATTTTCTAGCTAAACTAAGCGTCCTACAGCCAAAAGGACAAAAATATGTGATCACTTATAAAATTCATAAAAATGGATTTTTTATTAAAAAAAATTGATTTTTTATATGAAAAACTAAAAACTCATTTTCTAGCTAAACTAAGCGTCCTACAGCCAAAAGGACAAAAATCTGTGATCACTTATAAAATTCATAAAAATGGATTTTTTATTAAAAAAAATTGATTTTTTATATGAAAAACTAAAAACTCATTTTCTAGCTAAACTAAGCGTCCTACAGCCAAAAGGACAAAAATCTGTGATCACTTATAAAATTCATAAAAGTGGATTTTTTATTAAAAAAAATCGATTATTTATATGAAAATCTAAAAACGAATTTTCTAGCTAAACTAAGCGTCCTACAGCCAAAAGGACAAAAATCTGTGATCACTAAGAAAATTCATAAATAAGGATTTAAAAAAAAAAAAAAATTGATTTTTTATATGAAGAACTAAAAACTGATTTTCTAGCTAAACTAAGCGTCCTACAGCCAAAAGGACAAAAATCTGTGATCACTAAGAAAATGCATAAAAACGGATTTTTTATTAAAAAAAATCAATTTTTTATATGAAGAACTAAAAACTGATTTTCTAGCTAAACTAAGCGTCCTACAGCCAAAAGGACAAAAATCTGTGATCACTTATAAAATTCATAAAAATGGATTTTTTATTAAAAAAAATTGATTTTTTATATGAAAAATAAAAACTCATTTTCTAGCTAAACTAAGCGTCCTACAGCCAAAAGGACAAAAATATGTGATCACTTATAAAATTCATAAAAATGGATTTTTTATTAAAAAAAATTGATTTTTTATATGAAAAACTAAAAACTCATTTTCTAGCTAAACTAAGCGTCCTACAGCCAAAAGGACAAAAATCTGTGATCACTTTCAAAATTCATAAAAATGGATTTTTTATTAAAAAAAATTGATTTTTTATATGAAAAACTAAAAACTCATTTTCTAGCTAAACTAAGCGTCCTACAGCCAAAAGGACAAAAATCTGTGATCACTTATAAAATTCATAAAAATGGATTTTTTATTAAAAAAAATTGATTTTTTATATGAAAAACTAAAAACTCATTTTCTAGCTAAACTAAGCGTCCTACAGCCAAAAGGACAAAAAACTGTGATCACTTATAAAATTCATAAAAATGGATTTTTTTATTAAAAAAAATTGATTTTTTATATGAAAAACTAAAAACTCATTTTCTAGCTAAACTAAGCGTCCTACAGCCAAAAGGACAAAAATCTGTGATCATTTATAAAATTCATAAAAATGGATTTTTTATTAAAAAAAATTGATTTTTTATATGAAAAACTAAAAACTCATTTTCTAGCTAAACTAAGCGTCCTACAGCCAAAAGGACAAAAATCTGTGATCACTTATAAAATTCATAAAAATGGATTTTTTATTAAAAAAAATTGATTTTTTATATGAAAAACTAAAAACTCATTTTCTAGCTAAACAAAGCGTCCTACAGCCAAAAGGACAAAAATCTGTGATCACTTATAAAATTCATAAAAATGTATTTTTTATTAAAAAAAATTGATTTTTTATTAAAAAAAATTGATTTTTTATATGAAAAACTAAAAACTCATTTTCTAGCTAAACTAAGCGCTCTACAGCCAAAAGGACAAAAATTTGTGATCACTTATAAAATTCATAAAAATGGATTTTTTATTAAAAAAAATTGATTTTTTATTAAAAAAAATTGATTTTTTATATGAAAAACTAAAAACTCATTTTCTAGCTAAACTAAGCGTCCTACAGCCAAAAGGACAAAAATCTGTGATCACTTATAAAATTCATAAAAATGGATTTTTTATTAAAAAAAATTGATTTTTTATATGAAAAACTAAAAACTATTTTCTAGCTAAACTAAGCGTCCTACAGCCAAAAGGACAAAAATCTGTGATCACTTATAAAATTCATAAAAATGGATTTTTTATTAAAAAAAATTGATTTTTTATATAAAAAACTAAAAACTCATTTTCTAGCTAAACTAAGCGTCCTACAGCCAAAAGGACAAAAATCTGTGATCATTTATAAAATTCATAAAAATGGATTTTTTATTAAAAAAAATTGATTTTTTATATGAAAAACTAAAAACTCATTTTCTAGCTAAACTAAGCGTCCTACAGCCAAAAGGACAAAAATCTGTGATCACTTATAAAATTCATAAAAATGAATTTTTATTAAAAAAAATTGATTTTTTATATGAAAAACTAAAAACTATTTTCTAGCTAAACTAAGCGTCCTACAGCCAAAAGGACAAAAATCTGTGATCACTTATAAAATTCATAAAAATGGATTTTTTATTAAAATAAATTGATTTTTTATATGAAAAACTAAAAACTCATTTTCTAGCTAAACTAAGCGTCCTACAGCCAAAAGGACAAAAATCTGTGATCAATAAGAAAATGCATAAAAACGGATTTTTTATTAAAAAAAATCGATTTTTTATATGAAGAACTAAAAACCGATTTTCTAGCTAAACTAAGCGTCCTACAGCCAAAAGGACAAAAATCTGTGATCACTTATAAAATTCATAAAAATGGATTTTTTATTAAAAAAAATTGATTTTTTATATGAAAAACTAAAAACTCATTTTCTAGCTAAACTAAGCGTCCTACAGCCAAAATGACAAAAATCTGTGATCACTAAGAAAATTCATAAATATGGATTTTAAAAAAAAAAAATTGATTTATTATGAAAAACTAAAAACTCATTTTCTAGCTAAACTAAGCGTCCTACAGCCAAAAGGACAAAAAACTGTGATCACTTATAAAATTCATAAAAATGGATTTTTTATTAAAAAAAATTGATTTTTTATATGAAAAACTAAAAACTCATTTTCTAGCTAAACTAAGCGTCCTACAGCCATCACTTATAAAATTCATAAAAATGGATTTTTTATTAAAAAAAATTGATTTTTTATATGAAAAACTAAAAACTCATTTTCTAGCTAAACTAAGCGTCCTACAGCCAAAAGGACAAAAATCTGTGATCACTTTCAAAATTCATAAAAATGGATTTTTTATTAAAAAAATTGATTTTTTATATGAAAAACTAAAAACTCATTTTCTAGCTAAACTAAGCGTCCTACAGCCAAAAGGACAAAAATCTGTGATCACTTATAAAATTCATAAAAATGGATTTTTTATTAAAAAAAATTGATTTTTTATTAAAAAAAATTGATTTTTTATTAAAAAAAATTGATTTTTTATATGAAAAACTAAAAACTCATTTTCTAGCTAAACTAAGCGCTCTACAGCCAAAAGGACAAACATTTGTGATCACTTATAAAATTCATAAAAATGGATTTTTTATTAAAAAAAATTGATTTTTTATATGAAAAACTAAAAACTCATTTTCTAGCTAAACTAAGCGTCCTACAGCCAAAAGGACAAAAATATGTGATCACTTATAAAATTCATAAAAATGGATTTTTTATTAAAAAAAATTGATTTTTTATATGAAAAACTAAAAACTCATTTTCTAGCTAAACTAAGCGTCCTACAGCCAAAAGGACAAAAATCTGTGATCACTTATAAAATTCATAAAAGTGGATTTTTTATTAAAAAAAATCGATTATTTATATGAAAATCTAAAAACGAATTTTCTAGCTAAACTAAGCGTCCTACAGCCAAAAGGACAAAAATCTGTGATCACTAAGAAAATTCATAAATAAGGATTTTAAAAAAAAAAAAATTGATTTTTTATATGAAGAACTAAAAACTGATTTTCTAGCTAAACTAAGCGTCCTACAGCCAAAAGGACAAAAATCTGTGATCACTAAGAAAATGCATAAAAACGGATTTTTTATTAAAAAAAATCGATTTTTTATATGAAGAACTAAAAACTGATTTTCTAGCTAAACTAAGCGTCCTACAGCCAAAAGGACAAAAATCTGTGATCACTTATAAAATTCATAAAAATGGATTTTTTATTAAAAAAAATTGATTTTTTATATGAAAAACTAAAAACTCATTTTCTAGCTAAACTAAGCGTCCTACAGCCAAAAGGACAAAAAACTGTGATCACTTATAAAATTCATAAAAATGGATTTTTTTATTAAAAAAAATTGATTTTTTATATGAAAAACTAAAAACTCATTTTCTAGCTAAACTAAGCGTCCTACAGCCAAAAGGACAAAAATCTGTGATCATTTATAAAATTCATAAAAATGGATTTTTTATTAAAAAAAATTGATTTTTTATATGAAAAACTAAAAACTCATTTTCTAGCTAAACTAAGCGTCCTACAGCCAAAAGGACAAAAATCTGTGATCACTTATAAAATTCATAAAAATGGATTTTTTATTAAAAAAAATTGATTTTTTATATGAAAAACTAAAAACTCATTTTCTAGCTAAACAAAGCGTCCTACAGCCAAAAGGACAAAAATCTGTGATCACTTATAAAATTCATAAAAATGTATTTTTTATTAAAAAAAATTGATTTTTTATTAAAAAAAATTGATTTTTTATATGAAAAACTAAAAACTCATTTTCTAGCTAAACTAAGCGCTCTACAGCCAAAAGGACAAAAATTTGTGATCACTTATAAAATTCATAAAAATGGATTTTTTATTAAAAAAAATTGATTTTTTATTAAAAAAAATTGATTTTTTATATGAAAAACTAAAAACTCATTTTCTAGCTAAACTAAGCGTCCTACAGCCAAAAGGACAAAAATCTGTGATCACTTATAAAATTCATAAAAATGGATTTTTTATTAAAAAAAATTGATTTTTTATATGAAAAACTAAAAACTATTTTCTAGCTAAACTAAGCGTCCTACAGCCAAAAGGACAAAAATCTGTGATCACTTATAAAATTCATAAAAATGGATTTTTTATTAAAAAAAATTGATTTTTTATATAAAAAACTAAAAACTCATTTTCTAGCTAAACTAAGCGTCCTGCAGCCAAAAGGACAAAAATCTGTGATCATTTATAAAATTCATAAAAATGGATTTTTTATTAAAAAAAATTGATTTTTTATATGAAAAACTAAAAACTCATTTTCTAGCTAAACTAAGCGTCCTACAGCCAAAAGGACAAAAATCTGTGATCACTTATAAAATTCATAAAAATGAATTTTTATTAAAAAAAATTGATTTTTTATATGAAAAACTAAAAACTATTTTCTAGCTAAACTAAGCGTCCTACAGCCAAAAGGACAAAAATCTGTGATCACTTATAAAATTCATAAAAATGGATTTTTTATTAAAATAAATTGATTTTTTATATGAAAAACTAAAAACTCATTTTCTAGCTAAACTAAGCGTCCTACAGCCAAAAGGACAAAAATCTGTGATCAATAAGAAAATGCATAAAAACGGATTTTTTATTAAAAAAAATCGATTTTTTATATGAAGAACTAAAAACCGATTTTCTAGCTAAACTAAGCGTCCTACAGCCAAAAGGACAAAAATCTGTGATCACTTATAAAATTCATAAAAATGGATTTTTTATTAAAAAAAATTGATTTTTTATATGAAAAACTAAAAACTCATTTTCTAGCTAAACTAAGCGTCCTACAGCCAAAATGACAAAAATCTGTGATCACTAAGAAAATTCATAAATATGGATTTTTAAAAAAAAAAAATTGATTTATTATGAAAAACTAAAAACTCATTTTCTAGCTAAACTAAGCGTCCTACAGCCAAAAGGACAAAAAACTGTGATCACTTATAAAATTCATAAAAATGGATTTTTTATTAAAAAAAATTGATTTTTTATATGAAAAACTAAAAACTCATTTTCTAGCTAAACTAAGCGTCCTACAGCCATCACTTATAAAATTCATAAAAATGGATTTTTTATTAAAAAAAATTGATTTTTTATATGAAAAACTAAAAACTCATTTTCTAGCTAAACTAAGCGTCTTACAGCCAAAAGGACAAAAATCTGTGATCACTTTCAAAATTCATAAAAATGGAGTTTTTATTAAAAAAATTGATTTTTTATATGAAAAACTAAAAACTCATTTTCTAGCTAAACTAAGCGTCCTACAGCCAAAAGGACAAAAATCTGTGATCACTTATAAAATTCATAAAAAATTGATTTTTATATGAAAAACTAAAAACTCATTTTCTAGCTAAACTAAGCGTCCTACAGTCAAAAGGACAAAAATCTGTGATCATTTATAAAATTCATAAAAATGGATTTTTTATTAAAAAAAATTGATTTTTTATATGAAAAACTAAAAACTCATTTTCTAGCTAAACTAAGCGTCCTACAGCCAAAAGGACAAAAATCTGTGATCACTTATAAAATTCATAAAAATGGATTTTTTATTAAAAAAAATTGATTTTTTATTAAAAAAAATTGATTTTTTATTAAAAAAAATTGATTTTTTATATGAAAAACTAAAAACTCATTTTCTAGCTAAACTAAGCGCTCTACAGCCAAAAGGACAAACATTTGTGATCACTTATAAAATTCATAAAAATGGATTTTTTATTAAAAAAAATTGATTTTTTATATGAAAAACTAAAAACTCATTTTCTAGCTAAACTAAGCGTCCTACAGCCAAAAGGACAAAAATATGTGATCACTTATAAAATTCATAAAAATGGATTTTTTATTAAAAAAAATTGATTTTTTATATGAAAAACTAAAAACTCATTTTCTAGCTAAACTAAGCGTCCTACAGCCAAAAGGACAAAAATCTGTGATCACTTATAAAATTCATAAAAGTGGATTTTTTATTAAAAAAAATCGATTATTTATATGAAAATCTAAAAACGAATTTTCTAGCTAAACTAAGCGTCCTACAGCCAAAAGGACAAAAATCTGTGATCACTAAGAAAATTCATAAATAAGGATTTTTAAAAAAAAAAAATTGATTTTTTATATGAAGAACTAAAAACTGATTTTCTAGCTAAACTAAGCGTCCTACAGCCAAAAGGACAAAAATCTGTGATCACTAAGAAAATGCATAAAAACGGATTTTTTATTAAAAAAAATCGATTTTTTATATGAAGAACTAAAAACTGATTTTCTAGCTAAACTAAGCGTCCTACAGCCAAAAGGACAAAAATCTGTGATCACTTATAAAATTCATAAAAATGGATTTTTTATTAAAAAAAATTGATTTTTTATATGAAAAACTAAAAACTCATTTTCTAGCTAAACTAAGCGTCCTACAGCCAAAAGGACAAAAATATGTGATCACTTATAAAATTCATAAAAATGGATTTTTTATTAAAAAAAATTGATTTTTTATATGAAAAACTAAAAACTCATTTTCTAGCTAAACTAAGCGTCCTACAGCCAAAAGGACAAAAATCTGTGATCACTTTCAAAATTCATAAAAATGGATTTTTTATTAAAAAAAATTGATTTTTTATAGGAAAAACTAAAAACTCATTTTCTAGCTAAACTAAGCGTCCTACAGCCAAAAGGACAAAAATCTGTGATCACTTATAAAATTCATAAAAATGGATTTTTTATTAAAAAAAATTGATTTTTTATATGAAAAACTAAAAACTCATTTTCTAGCTAAACTAAGCGTCCTACAGCCAAAAGGACAAAAATCTGTGATCACTTATAAAATTCATAAAAATGGATTTTTTTATTAAAAAAAATTGATTTTTTATATAAAAAACTAAAAACTCATTTTCTAGCTAAACTAAGCGTCCTACAGCCAAAAGGACAAAAATCTGTGATCATTTATAAAATTCATAAAAATGGATTTTTTATTAAAAAAAAAAATGATTTTTTATATGAAAAACTAAAAACTCATTTTCTAGCTAAACTAAGCGTCCTACAGCCAAAAGGACAAAAATCTGTGATCACTTATAAAATTCATAAAAATGGATTTTTTATAAAAAAAAATTGATTTTTTATATGAAAAACTAAAAACTCATTTTCTAGCTAAACAAAGCGTCCTACAGCCAAAAGGACAAAAATCTGTGATCACTTATAAAATTCATAAAAATGGATTTTTTATTAAAAAAAATTGATTTTTTATTAAAAAAAATTGATTTTTTATATGAAAAACTAAAAACTCATTTTCTAGCTAAACTAAACGCTCTACAGCCAAAAGGACAAAAATTTGTGATCACTTATAAAATTCATAAAAATGGATTTTTTATTAAAAAAAATTGATTTTTTATATGAAAAACTAAAAACTCATTTTCTAGCTAAACTAAGCGTCCTACAGCCAAAAGGACAAAAATCTGTGATCACTTATAAAATTCATAAAAATGGATTTTTTATTAAAAAAAATTGATTTTTTATATGAAAAACTAAAAACTCATTTTCTAGCTAAACAAAGCGTCCTACAGCCAAAAGGACAAAAATCTGTGAGCACTTATAAAATTCATAAAAATGTATTTTTTATTAAAAAAAATTGATTTTTTATTAAAAAAAATTGATTTTTTATATGAAAAACTAAAAACTCATTTTCTAGCTAAACTAAGCGCTCTACAGCCAAAAGGACAAAAATTTGTGATCACTTATAAAATTCATAAAAATGGATTTTTTATTAAAAAAAATTGATTTTTTATTAAAAAAAATTGATTTTTTATATGAAAAACTAAAAACTCATTTTCTAGCTAAACTAAGCGTCCTACAGCCAAAAGGACAAAAATCTGTGATCACTTATAAAATTCATAAAAATGGATTTTTTATTAAAAAAAATTGATTTTTTATATGAAAAACTAAAAACTATTTTCTAGCTAAACTAAGCGTCCTACAGCCAAAAGGACAAAAATCTGTGATCACTTATAAAATTCATAAAAATGGATTTTTTATTAAAAAAAATTGATTTTTTATATAAAAAACTAAAAACTCATTTTCTAGCTAAACTAAGCGTCCTACAGCCAAAAGGACAAAAATCTGTGATCATTTATAAAATTCATAAAAATGGATTTTTTATTAAAAAAAATTGATTTTTTATATGAAAAACTAAAAACTCATTTTCTAGCTAAACTAAGCGTCCTACAGCCAAAAGGACAAAAATCTGTGATCACTTATAAAATTCATAAAAATGAATTTTTATTAAAAAAAATTGATTTTTTATATGAAAAACTAAAAACTATTTTCTAGCTAAACTAAGCGTCCTACAGCCAAAAGGACAAAAATCTGTGATCACTTATAAAATTCATAAAAATGGATTTTTTATTAAAATAAATTGATTTTTTATATGAAAAACTAAAAACTCATTTTCTAGCTAAACTAAGCGTCCTACAGCCAAAAGGACAAAAATCTGTGATCAATAAGAAAATGCATAAAAACGGATTTTTTATTAAAAAAAATCGATTTTTTATATGAAGAACTAAAAACCGATTTTCTAGCTAAACTAAGCGTCCTACAGCCAAAAGGACAAAAATCTGTGATCACTTATAAAATTCATAAAAATGGATTTTTTATTAAAAAAAATTGATTTTTTATATGAAAAACTAAAAACTCATTTTCTAGCTAAACTAAGCGTCCTACAGCCAAAATGACAAAAATCTGTGATCACTAAGAAAATTCATAAATATGGATTTAAAAAAAAAAAAAATTGATTTATTATGAAAAACTAAAAACTCATTTTCTAGCTAAACTAAGCGTCCTACAGCCAAAAGGACAAAAAACTGTGATCACTTATAAAATTCATAAAAATGGATTTTTTATTAAAAAAAATTGATTTTTTATATGAAAAACTAAAAACTCATTTTCTAGCTAAACTAAGCGTCCTACAGCCATCACTTATAAAATTCATAAAAATGGATTTTTTATTAAAAAAAATTGATTTTTTATATGAAAAACTAAAAACTCATTTTCTAGCTAAACTAAGCGTCCTACAGCCAAAAGGACAAAAATCTGTGATCACTTTCAAAATTCATAAAAATGGATTTTTTATTAAAAAAATTGATTTTTTATATGAAAAACTAAAAACTCATTTTCTAGCTAAACTAAGCGTCCTACAGCCAAAAGGACAAAAATCTGTGATCACTTATAAAATTCATAAAAATGGATTTTTTATTAAAAAAAATTGATTTTTTATTAAAAAAAATTGATTTTTTATTAAAAAAAAATTGATTTTTTATATGAAAAACTAAAAACTCATTTTCTAGCTAAACTAAGCGCTCTACAGCCAAAAGGACAAACATTTGTGATCACTTATAAAATTCATAAAAATGGATTTTTTATTAAAAAAAATTGATTTTTTATATGAAAAACTAAAAACTCATTTTCTAGCTAAACTAAGCGTCCTACAGCCAAAAGGACAAAAATATGTGATCACTTATAAAATTCATAAAAATGGATTTTTTATTAAAAAAAATTGATTTTTTATATAAAAAACTAAAAACTCATTTTCTAGCTAAACTAAGCGTCCTACAGCCAAAAGGACAAAAATCTGTGATCATTTATAAAATTCATAAAAATGGATTTTTTATTAAAAAAAATTGATTTTTTATATGAAAAACTAAAAACTCATTTTCTAGCTAAACTAAGCGTCCTACAGCCAAAAGGACAAAAATCTGTGATCACTTATAAAATTCATAAAAATGAATTTTTATTAAAAAAAATTGATTTTTTATATGAAAAACTAAAAACTATTTTCTAGCTAAACTAAGCGTCCTACAGCCAAAAGGACAAAAATCTGTGATCACTTATAAAATTCATAAAAATGGATTTTTTATTAAAATAAATTGATTTTTTATATGAAAAACTAAAAACTCATTTTCTAGCTAAACTAAGCGTCCTACAGCCAAAAGGACAAAAATCTGTGATCAATAAGAAAATGCATAAAAACGGATTTTTTATTAAAAAAAATCGATTTTTTATATGAAGAACTAAAAACCGATTTTCTAGCTAAACTAAGCGTCCTACAGCCAAAAGGACAAAAATCTGTGATCACTTATAAAATTCATAAAAATGGATTTTTTATTAAAAAAAATTGATTTTTTATATGAAAAACTAAAAACTCATTTTCTAGCTAAACTAAGCGTCCTACAGCCAAAATGACAAAAATCTGTGATCACTAAGAAAATTCATAAATATGGATTTAAAAAAAAAAAAAATTGATTTATTATGAAAAACTAAAAACTCATTTTCTAGCTAAACTAAGCGTCCTACAGCCAAAAGGACAAAAAACTGTGATCACTTATAAAATTCATAAAAATGGATTTTTTATTAAAAAAAATTGATTTTTTATATGAAAAACTAAAAACTCATTTTCTAGCTAAACTAAGCGTCCTACAGCCATCACTTATAAAATTCATAAAAATGGATTTTTTATTAAAAAAAATTGATTTTTTATATGAAAAACTAAAAACTCATTTTCTAGCTAAACTAAGCGTCCTACAGCCAAAAGGACAAAAATCTGTGATCACTTTCAAAATTCATAAAAATGGATTTTTTATTAAAAAAATTGATTTTTTATATGAAAAACTAAAAACTCATTTTCTAGCTAAACTAAGCGTCCTACAGCCAAAAGGACAAAAATCTGTGATCACTTATAAAATTCATAAAAATGGATTTTTTATTAAAAAAAATTGATTTTTTATTAAAAAAAATTGATTTTTTATTAAAAAAAAATTGATTTTTTATATGAAAAACTAAAAACTCATTTTCTAGCTAAACTAAGCGCTCTACAGCCAAAAGGACAAACATTTGTGATCACTTATAAAATTCATAAAAATGGATTTTTTATTAAAAAAAATTGATTTTTTATATGAAAAACTAAAAACTCATTTTCTAGCTAAACTAAGCGTCCTACAGCCAAAAGGACAAAAATATGTGATCACTTATAAAATTCATAAAAATGGATTTTTTATTAAAAAAAATTGATTTTTTATATGAAAAACTAAAAACTCATTTTCTAGCTAAACTAAGCGTCCTACAGCCAAAAGGACAAAAATCTGTGATCACTTATAAAATTCATAAAAGTGGATTTTTTATTAAAAAAAATCGATTATTTATATGAAAATCTAAAAACGAATTTTCTAGCTAAACTAAGCGTCCTACAGCCAAAAGGACAAAAATCTGTGATCACTAAGAAAATTCATAAATAAGGATTTTTAAAAAAAAAAAATTGATTTTTTATATGAAGAACTAAAAACTGATTTTCTAGCTAAACTAAGCGTCCTACAGCCAAAGGACAAAAATCTGTGATCACTAAGAAAATGCATAAAAACGGATTTTTTATTAAAAAAAATCGATTTTTTATATGAAGAACTAAAAACCGATTTTCTAGCTAAACTAAGCGTCCTACAGCCAAAAGGACAAAAATCTGTGATCACTTATAAAATTCATAAAAATGGATTTTTTATTAAAAAAAATTGATTTTTTATATGAAAAATAAAAACTCATTTTCTAGCTAAACTAAGCGTCCTACAGCCAAAAGGACAAAAATATGTGATCACTTATAAAATTCATAAAAATGGATTTTTTATTAAAAAAAATTGATTTTTTATATGAAAAACTAAAAACTCATTTTCTAGCTAAACTAAGCGTCCTACAGCCAAAAGGACAAAAATCTGTGATCACTTTCAAAATTCATAAAAATGGATTTTTTATTAAAAAAAATTGATTTTTTATATGAAAAACTAAAAACTCATTTTCTAGCTAAACTAAGCGTCCTACAGCCAAAAGGACAAAAATCTGTGATCACTTATAAAATTCATAAAAATGGATTTTTTATTAAAAAAAATTGATTTTTTATATGAAAAACTAAAAACTCATTTTCTAGCTAAACTAAGCGTCCTACAGCCAAAAGGACAAAAAACTGTGATCACTTATAAAATTCATAAAAATGGATTTTTTTATTAAAAAAAATTGATTTTTTATATGAAAAACTAAAAACTCATTTTCTAGCTAAACTAAGCGTCCTACAGCCAAAAGGACAAAAATCTGTGATCATTTATAAAATTCATAAAAATGGATTTTTTATTAAAAAAAATTGATTTTTTATATGAAAAACTAAAAACTCATTTTCTAGCTAAACTAAGCGTCCTACAGCCAAAAGGACAAAAATCTGTGATCACTTATAAAATTCATAAAAATGGATTTTTTATTAAAAAAAATTGATTTTTTATATGAAAAACTAAAAACTCATTTTCTAGCTAAACAAAGCGTCCTACAGCCAAAAGGACAAAAATCTGTGATCACTTATAAAATTCATAAAAATGTATTTTTTATTAAAAAAAATTGATTTTTTATTAAAAAAAATTGATTTTTTATATGAAAAACTAAAAACTCATTTTCTAGCTAAACTAAGCGCTCTACAGCCAAAAGGACAAAAATTTGTGATCACTTATAAAATTCATAAAAATGGATTTTTTATTAAAAAAAATTGATTTTTTATTAAAAAAAATTGATTTTTTATATGAAAAACTAAAAACTCATTTTCTAGCTAAACTAAGCGTCCTACAGCCAAAAGGACAAAAATCTGTGATCACTTATAAAATTCATAAAAATGGATTTTTTATTAAAAAAAATTGATTTTTTATATGAAAAACTAAAAACTATTTTCTAGCTAAACTAAGCGTCCTACAGCCAAAAGGACAAAAATCTGTGATCACTTATAAAATTCATAAAAATGGATTTTTTATTAAAAAAAATTGATTTTTTATATAAAAAACTAAAAACTCATTTTCTAGCTAAACTAAGCGTCCTACAGCCAAAAGGACAAAAATCTGTGATCATTTATAAAATTCATAAAAATGGATTTTTTATTAAAAAAAATTGATTTTTTATATGAAAAACTAAAAACTCATTTTCTAGCTAAACTAAGCGTCCTACAGCCAAAAGGACAAAAATCTGTGATCACTTATAAAATTCATAAAAATGAATTTTTATTAAAAAAAATTGATTTTTTATATGAAAAACTAAAAACTATTTTCTAGCTAAACTAATTGATTTTTTATATGAAGAACTAAAAACTGATTTTCTAGCTAAACTAAGCGTCCTACAGCCAAAAGGACAAAAATCTGTGATCACTAAGAAAATGCATAAAAACGGATTTTTTATTAAAAAAAATCGATTTTTTATATGAAGAACTAAAAACCGATTTTCTAGCTAAACTAAGCGTCCTACAGCCAAAAGGACAAAAATCTGTGATCACTTATAAAATTCATAAAAATGGATTTTTTATTAAAAAAAATTGATTTTTTATATGAAAAATAAAAACTCATTTTCTAGCTAAACTAAGCGTCCTACAGCCAAAAGGACAAAAATATGTGATCACTTATAAAATTCATAAAAATGGATTTTTTATTAAAAAAAATTGATTTTTTATATGAAAAACTAAAAACTCATTTTCTAGCTAAACTAAGCGTCCTACAGCCAAAAGGACAAAAATCTGTGATCACTTTCAAAATTCATAAAAATGGATTTTTTATTAAAAAAAATTGATTTTTTATATGAAAAACTAAAAACTCATTTTCTAGCTAAACTAAGCGTCCTGCAGCCAAAAGGACAAAAATCTGTGATCACTTATAAAATTCATAAAAATGGATTTTTTATTAAAAAAAATTGATTTTTTATATGAAAAACTAAAAACTCATTTTCTAGCTAAACTAAGCGTCCTACAGCCAAAAGGACAAAAAACTGTGATCACTTATAAAATTCATAAAAATGGATTTTTTTATTAAAAAAAATTGATTTTTTATATGAAAAACTAAAAACTCATTTTCTAGCTAAACTAAGCGTCCTACAGCCAAAAGGACAAAAATCTGTGATCATTTATAAAATTCATAAAAATGGATTTTTTATTAAAAAAAATTGATTTTTTATATGAAAAACTAAAAACTCATTTTCTAGCTAAACTAAGCGTCCTACAGCCAAAAGGACAAAAATCTGTGATCACTTATAAAATTCATAAAAATGGATTTTTTATTAAAAAAAATTGATTTTTTATATGAAAAACTAAAAACTCATTTTCTAGCTAAACAAAGCGTCCTACAGCCAAAAGGACAAAAATCTGTGATCACTTATAAAATTCATAAAAATGTATTTTTTATTAAAAAAAATTGATTTTTTATTAAAAAAAATTGATTTTTTATATGAAAAACTAAAAACTCATTTTCTAGCTAAACTAAGCGCTCTACAGCCAAAAGGACAAAAATTTGTGATCACTTATAAAATTCATAAAAATGGATTTTTTATTAAAAAAAATTGATTTTTTATTAAAAAAAATTGATTTTTTATATGAAAAACTAAAAACTCATTTTCTAGCTAAACTAAGCGTCCTACAGCCAAAAGGACAAAAATCTGTGATCACTTATAAAATTCATAAAAATGGATTTTTTATTAAAAAAAATTGATTTTTTATATGAAAAACTAAAAACTATTTTCTAGCTAAACTAAGCGTCCTACAGCCAAAAGGACAAAAATCTGTGATCACTTATAAAATTCATAAAAATGGATTTTTTATTAAAAAAAATTGATTTTTTATATAAAAAACTAAAAACTCATTTTCTAGCTAAACTAAGCGTCCTACAGCCAAAAGGACAAAAATCTGTGATCATTTATAAAATTCATAAAAATGGATTTTTTATTAAAAAAAATTGATTTTTTATATGAAAAACTAAAAACTCATTTTCTAGCTAAACTAAGCGTCCTACAGCCAAAAGGACAAAAATCTGTGATCACTTATAAAATTCATAAAAATGAATTTTTATTAAAAAAAATTGATTTTTTATATGAAAAACTAAAAACTATTTTCTAGCTAAACTAAGCGTCCTACAGCCAAAAGGACAAAAATCTGTGATCACTTATAAAATTCATAAAAATGGATTTTTTATTAAAATAAATTGATTTTTTATATGAAAAACTAAAAACTCATTTTCTAGCTAAACTAAGCGTCCTACAGCCAAAATGACAAAAATCTGTGATCACTAAGAAAATTCATAAATATGGATTTTAAAAAAAAAAAATTGATTTATTATGAAAAACTAAAAACTCATTTTCTAGCTAAACTAAGCGTCCTACAGCCAAAAGGACAAAAAACTGTGATCACTTATAAAATTCATAAAAATGGATTTTTTATTAAAAAAAATTGATTTTTTATATGAAAAACTAAAAACTCATTTTCTAGCTAAACTAAGCGTCCTACAGCCATCACTTATAAAATTCATAAAAATGGATTTTTTATTAAAAAAAATTGATTTTTTATATGAAAAACTAAAAACTCATTTTCTAGCTAAACTAAGCGTCCTACAGCCAAAAGGACAAAAATCTGTGATCACTTTCAAAATTCATAAAAATGGATTTTTTATTAAAAAAATTGATTTTTTATATGAAAAACTAAAAACTCATTTTCTAGCTAAACTAAGCGTCCTACAGCCAAAAGGACAAAAATCTGTGATCACTTATAAAATTCATAAAAATGGATTTTTTATTAAAAAAATTGATTTTTTATTAAAAAAAATTGATTTTTTATTAAAAAAAATTGATTTTTTATATGAAAAACTAAAAACTCATTTTCTAGCTAAACTAAGCGCTCTACAGCCAAAAGGACAAACATTTGTGATCACTTATAAAATTCATAAAAATGGATTTTTTATTAAAAAAAATTGATTTTTTATATGAAAAACTAAAAACTCATTTTCTAGCTAAACTAAGCGTCCTACAGCCAAAAGGACAAAAATATGTGATCACTTATAAAATTCATAAAAATGGATTTTTTATTAAAAAAAATTGATTTTTTATATGAAAAACTAAAAACTCATTTTCTAGCTAAACTAAGCGTCCTACAGCCAAAAGGACAAAAATCTGTGATCACTTATAAAATTCATAAAAATGGATTTTTTTATTAAAAAAAATTGATTTTTTATATGAAAAACTAAAAACTCATTTTCTAGCTAAACTAAGCGTCCTACAGCCAAAAGGACAAAAATCTGTGATCACTAAGAAAATTCATAAATAAGGATTTTTAAAAAAAAAAAATTGATTTTTTATATGAAGAACTAAAAACTGATTTTCTAGCTAAACTAAGCGTCCTACAGCCAAAAGGACAAAAATCTGTGATCACTAAGAAAATGCATAAAAACGGATTTTTTATTAAAAAAAATCGATTTTTTATATGAAGAACTAAAAACTGATTTTCTAGCTAAACTAAGCGTCCTACAGCCAAAAGGACAAAAATCTGTGATCACTTATAAAATTCATAAAAATGGATTTTTTATTAAAAAAAATTGATTTTTTATATGAAAAACTAAAAACTCATTTTCTAGCTAAACTAAGCGTCCTACAGCCAAAAGGACAAAAACTGTGATCACTTATAAAATTCATAAAAATGGATTTTTTTATTAAAAAAAATTGATTTTTTATATGAAAAACTAAAAACTCATTTTCTAGCTAAACTAAGCGTCCTACAGCCAAAAGGACAAAAATCTGTGATCACTTATAAAATTCATAAAAATGGATTTTTTATTAAAAAAAATTGATTTTTTATATGAAAAACTAAAAACTATTTTCTAGCTAAACTAAGCGTCCTACAGCCAAAAGGACAAAAATCTGTGATCACTTATAAAATTCATAAAAATGGATTTTTTATTAAAAAAAATTGATTTTTTATATAAAAAACTAAAAACTCATTTTCTAGCTAAACTAAGCGTCCTACAGCCAAAAGGACAAAAATCTGTGATCATTTATAAAATTCATAAAAATGGATTTTTTATTAAAAAAAATTGATTTTTTATATGAAAAACTAAAAACTCATTTTCTAGCTAAACTAAGCGTCCTACAGCCAAAAGGACAAAAATCTGTGATCACTTATAAAATTCATAAAAATGAATTTTTATTAAAAAAAATTGATTTTTTATATGAAAAACTAAAAACTATTTTCTAGCTAAACTAAGCGTCCTACAGCCAAAAGGACAAAAATCTGTGATCACTTATAAAATTCATAAAAATGGATTTTTTATTAAAATAAATTGATTTTTTATATGAAAAACTAAAAACTCATTTTCTAGCTAAACTAAGCGTCCTACAGCCAAAATGACAAAAATCTGTGATCACTAAGAAAATTCATAAATATGGATTTTAAAAAAAAAAAATTGATTTATTATGAAAAACTAAAAACTCATTTTCTAGCTAAACTAAGCGTCCTACAGCCAAAAGGACAAAAAACTGTGATCACTTATAAAATTCATAAAAATGGATTTTTTATTAAAAAAAATTGATTTTTTATATGAAAAACTAAAAACTCATTTTCTAGCTAAACTAAGCGTCCTACAGCCATCACTTATAAAATTCATAAAAATGGATTTTTTATTAAAAAAAATTGATTTTTTATATGAAAAACTAAAAACTCATTTTCTAGCTAAACTAAGCGTCCTACAGCCAAAAGGACAAAAATCTGTGATCACTTTCAAAATTCATAAAAATGGATTTTTTATTAAAAAAATTGATTTTTTATATGAAAAACTAAAAACTCATTTTCTAGCTAAACTAAGCGTCCTACAGCCAAAAGGACAAAAATCTGTGATCACTTATAAAATTCATAAAAATGGATTTTTTATTAAAAAAAATTGATTTTTTATTAAAAAAAATTGATTTTTTATTAAAAAAAATTGATTTTTTATATGAAAAACTAAAAACTCATTTTCTAGCTAAACTAAGCGCTCTACAGCCAAAAGGACAAACATTTGTGATCACTTATAAAATTCATAAAAATGGATTTTTTATTAAAAAAAATTGATTTTTTATATGAAAAACTAAAAACTCATTTTCTAGCTAAACTAAGCGTCCTACAGCCAAAAGGACAAAAATATGTGATCACTTATAAAATTCATAAAAATGGATTTTTTATTAAAAAAAATTGATTTTTTATATGAAAAACTAAAAACTCATTTTCTAGCTAAACTAAGCGTCCTACAGCCAAAAGGACAAAAATCTGTGATCACTTATAAAATTCATAAAAATGGATTTTTTTATTAAAAAAAATTGATTTTTTATATGAAAAACTAAAAACTCATTTTCTAGCTAAACTAAGCGTCCTACAGCCAAAAGGACAAAAATCTGTGATCACTAAGTAAATTCATAAATAAGGATTTTTAAAAAAAAAAAATTGATTTTTTATATGAAGAACTAAAAACTGATTTTCTAGCTAAACTAAGCGTCCTACAGCCAAAAGGACAAAAATCTGTGATCACTAAGAAAATGCATAAAAACGGATTTTTTATTAAAAAAAATCGATTTTTTATATGAAGAACTAAAAACTGATTTTCTAGCTAAACTAAGCGTCCTACAGCCAAAAGGACAAAAATCTGTGATCACTTATAAAATTCATAAAAATGGATTTTTTATTAAAAAAAATTGATTTTTTATATGAAAAACTAAAAACTCATTTTCTAGCTAAACTAAGCGTCCTACAGCCAAAAGGACAAAAACTGTGATCACTTATAAAATTCATAAAAATGGATTTTTTTATTAAAAAAAATTGATTTTTTATATGAAAAACTAAAAACTCATTTTCTAGCTAAACTAAGCGTCCTACAGCCAAAAGGACAAAAATCTGTGATCACTTATAAAATTCATAAAAATGGATTTTTTATTAAAAAAAATTGATTTTTTATATGAAAAACTAAAAACTATTTTCTAGCTAAACTAAGCGTCCTACAGCCAAAAGGACAAAAATCTGTGATCACTTATAAAATTCATAAAAATGGATTTTTTATTAAAAAAAATTGATTTTTTATATAAAAAACTAAAAACTCATTTTCTAGCTAAACTAAGCGTCCTACAGCCAAAAGGACAAAAATCTGTGATCATTTATAAAATTCATAAAAATGGATTTTTTATTAAAAAAAATTGATTTTTTATATGAAAAACTAAAAACTCATTTTCTAGCTAAACTAAGCGTCCTACAGCCAAAAGGACAAAAATCTGTGATCACTTATAAAATTCATAAAAATGAATTTTTATTAAAAAAAAATTGATTTTTTATATGAAAAACTAAAAACTATTTTCTAGCTAAACTAAGCGTCCTACAGCCAAAAGGACAAAAATCTGTGATCACTTATAAAATTCATAAAAATGGATTTTTTATTAAAATAAATTGATTTTTTATATGAAAAACTAAAAACTCATTTTCTAGCTAAACTAAGCGTCCTACAGCCAAAAGGACAAAAATCTGTGATCAATAAGAAAATGCATAAAAACGGATTTTTTATTAAAAAAAATCGATTTTTTATATGAAGAACTAAAAACCGATTTTCTAGCTAAACTAAGCGTCCTACAGCCAAAAGGACAAAAATCTGTGTTCACTTATAAAATTCATAAAAATGGATTTTTTATTAAAAAAAATTGATTTTTTATATGAAAAACTAAAAACTCATTTTCTAGCTAAACTAAGCGTCCTACAGCCAAAATGACAAAAATCTGTGATCACTAAGAAAATTCATAAATATGGATTTTTAAAAAAAAAAAATTGATTTATTATGAAAAACTAAAAACTCATTTTCTAGCTAAACTAAGCGTCCTACAGCCAAAAGGACAAAAAACTGTGATCACTTATAAAATTCATAAAAATGGATTTTTTATTAAAAAAAATTGATTTTTTATATGAAAAACTAAAAACTCATTTTCTAGCTAAACTAAGCGTCCTACAGCCATCACTTATAAAATTCATAAAAATGGATTTTTTATTAAAAAAAATTGATTTTTTATATGAAAAACTAAAAACTCATTTTCTAGCTAAACTAAGCGTCTTACAGCCAAAAGGACAAAAATCTGTGATCACTTTCAAAATTCATAAAAATGGATTTTTTATTAAAAAAATTGATTTTTTATATGAAAAACTAAAAACTCATTTTCTAGCTAAACTAAGCGTCCTACAGCCAAAAGGACAAAAATCTGTGATCACTTATAAAATTCATAAAAAATTGATTTTTATATGAAAAACTAAAAACTCATTTTCTAGCTAAACTAAGCGTCCTACAGTCAAAAGGACAAAAATCTGTGATCATTTATAAAATTCATAAAAATGGATTTTTTATTAAAAAAAATTGATTTTTTATATGAAAAACTAAAAACTCATTTTCTAGCTAAACTAAGCGTCCTACAGCCAAAAGGACAAAAATCTGTGATCACTTATAAAATTCATAAAAATGGATTTTTTATTAAAAAAAATTGATTTTTTATTAAAAAAAATTGATTTTTTATTAAAAAAAATTGATTTTTTATATGAAAAACTAAAAACTCATTTTCTAGCTAAACTAAGCGCTCTACAGCCAAAAGGACAAACATTTGTGATCACTTATAAAATTCATAAAAATGGATTTTTTATTAAAAAAAATTGATTTTTTATATGAAAAACTAAAAACTCATTTTCTAGCTAAACTAAGCGTCCTACAGCCAAAAGGACAAAAATATGTGATCACTTATAAAATTCATAAAAATGGATTTTTTATTAAAAAAAATTGATTTTTTATATGAAAAACTAAAAACTCATTTTCTAGCTAAACTAAGCGTCCTACAGCCAAAAGGACAAAAATCTGTGATCACTTATAAAATTCATAAAAGTGGATTTTTTATTAAAAAAAATCGATTATTTATATGAAAATCTAAAAACGAATTTTCTAGCTAAACTAAGCGTCCTACAGCCAAAAGGACAAAAATCTGTGATCACTAAGAAAATTCATAAATAAGGATTTTTACAAAAAAAAAAATTGATTTTTTATATGAAGAACTAAAAACTGATTTTCTAGCTAAACTAAGCGTCCTACAGCCAAAAGGACAAAAATCTGTGATCACTAAGAAAATGCATAAAAACGGATTTTTTATTAAAAAAAATCGATTTTTTATATGAAGAACTAAAAACTGATTTTCTAGCTAAACTAAGCGTCCTACAGCCAAAAGGACAAAAATCTGTGATCACTTATAAAATTCATAAAAATGGATTTTTTATTAAAAAAAATTGATTTTTTATTAAAAAAAATTGATTTTTTATATGAAAAACTAAAAACTCATTTTCTAGCTAAACTAAGCGTCCTACAGCCAAAAGGACAAAAATCTGTGATCACTTATAAAATTCATAAAAATGGATTTTTTATTAAAAAAAATTGATTTTTTATATGAAAAACTAAAAACTCATTTTCTAGCTAAACTAAGCGTCCTACAGCCAAAAGGACAAAAATCTGTGATCACTTATAAAATTCATAAAAATGGATTTTTTTATTAAAAAAAATTGATTTTTTATATAAAAAACTAAAAACTCATTTTCTAGCTAAACTAAGCGTCCTACAGCCAAAAGGACAAAAATCTGTGATCATTTATAAAATTCATAAAAATGGATTTTTTATTAAAAAAAAAAAATGATTTTTTATATGAAAAACTAAAAACTCATTTTCTAGCTAAACTAAGCGTCCTACAGCCAAAAGGACAAAAATCTGTGATCACTTATAAAATTCATAAAAATGGATTTTTTATAAAAAAAAAATGATTTTTTATATGAAAAACTAAAAACTCATTTTCTAGCTAAACAAAGCGTCCTACAGCCAAAAGGACAAAAATCTGTGATCACTTATAAAATTCATAAAAATGGATTTTTTATTAAAAAAAATTGATTTTTTATTAAAAAAAATTGATTTTTTATATGAAAAACTAAAAACTCATTTTCTAGCTAAACTAAACGCTCTACAGCCAAAAGGACAAAAATTTGTGATCACTTATAAAATTCATAAAAATGGATTTTTTATTAAAAAAAATTGATTTTTTATTAAAAAAAATTGATTTTTTATATGAAAAACTAAAAACTCATTTTCTAGCTAAACTAAGCGTCCTACAGCCAAAAGGACAAAAATCTGTGATCACTTATAAAATTCATAAAATGGATTTTTTATTAAAAAAAATTGATTTTTTATATGAAAAACTAAAAACTATTTTCTAGCTAAACTAAGCGTCCTACAGCCAAAAGGACAAAAATCTGTGATCACTTATAAAATTCATAAAAATGGATTTTTTATTAAAAAAAATTGATTTTGTATATGAAAAACTAAAAACTCATTTTCTAGCTAAACTAAGCGTCCTACAGCCAAAAGGACAAAAATCTGTGATCATTTATAAAATTCATAAAAATGGATTTTTTATTAAAAAAAATTGATTTTTTATATGAAAAACTAAAAACTCATTTTCTAGCTAAACTAAGCGTCCTACAGCCAAAAGGACAAAAATCTGTGATCACTTATAAAAGTCATAAAAATGAATTTTTATTAAAAAAAATTGATTTTTTATATGAAAAACTAAAAACTATTTTCTAGCTAAACTAAGCGTCCTACAGCCAAAAGGACAAAAATCTGTGATCACTTATAAAATTCATAAAAATGGATTTTTTATTAAAATAAATTGATTTTTTATATGAAAAACTAAAAACTCATTTTCTAGCTAAACTAAGCGTCCTACAGCCAAAAGGACAAAAATCTGTGATCACTAAGAAAATGCATAAAAACGGATTTTTTATTAAAAAAAATCGATTTTTTATATGAAGAACTAAAAACTGATTTTCTAGCTAAACTAAGCGTCCTACAGCCAAAAGGACAAAAATCTGTGATCACTTATAAAATTCATAAAAATGGATTTTTTATTAAAAAAAATTGATTTTTTATATGAAAAACTAAAAACTCATTTCCTAGCTAAACTAAGCGTCCTACAGCCAAAATGACAAAAATCTGTGATCACTAAGAAAATTCATAAATATGGATTTTTTAAAAAAAAAATTGATTTATTATGAAAAACTAAAAACTCATTTTCTAGCTAAACTAAGCGTCCTACAGCCAAAAGGACAAAAAACTGTGATCACTTATAAAATTCATAAAAATGGATTTTTTATTAAAAAAAATTGATTTTTTATATGAAAAACTAAAAACTCATTTTCTAGCTAAACTAAGCGTCCTACAGCCAAAATGACAAAAATCTGTGATCACTAAGAAAATTCATAAATATGGATTTTTTAAAAACAAAATTGATTTATTATGAAAAACTAAAAACTCATTTTCTAGCTAAACTAAGCGTCCTACAGCCAAAAGGACAAAAAACTGTGATCACTTATAAAATTCATAAAAATGGATTTTTTATTAAAAAAAATTGATTTTTTATATGAAAAACTAAAAACTCATTTTCTAGCTAAACTAAGCGTCCTACAGCCAAAAGGACAAAAATCTGTGATCACTTATAAAATTCATAAAAGTGGATTTTTTATTAAAAAAAATCGATTATTTATATGAAAATCTAAAAACGAATTTTCTAGCTAAACTAAGCGTCCTACAGCCAAAAGGACAAAAATATGTGATCACTTATAAAATTCATAAAAATGGATTTTTTATTAAAAAAAATTGATTTTTTATATGAAAAACTAAAAACTCATTTTCTAGCTAAACTAAGCGTCCTACAGCCAAAAGGACAAAAATTTGTGATCACTTATAAAATTCATAAAAATGGATTTTTTATTAAAAAAAATTGATTTTTTATATGAAGAACTAAAAACTGATTTTCTAGCTAAACTAAGCGTCCTACAGCCAAAAGGACAAAAATCTGTGATCACTAAGAAAATGCATAAAAACGGATTTTTTATTAAAAAAAATCGATTTTTTATATGAAGAACTAAAAACTGATTTTCTAGCTAAACTAAGCGTCCTACAGCCAAAAGGACAAAAATCTGTGATCACTTATAAAATTCATAAAAATGGATTTTTTATTAAAAAAAATTGATTTTTTATATGAAAAACTAAAAACTCATTTTCTAGCTAAACTAAGCGTCCTACAGCCAAAAGGACAAAAATATGTGATCACTTATAAAATTCATAAAAATGGATTTTTTATTAAAAAAAATTGATTTTTTATATGAAAAACTAAAAACTCATTTTCTAGCTAAACTAAGCGTCCTACAGCCAAAAGGACAAAAATCTGTGATCACTTTCAAAATTCATAAAAATGGATTTTTTATTAAAAAAAATTGATTTTTTATATGAAAAACTAAAAACTCATTTTCTAGCTAAACTAAGCGTCCTACAGCCAAAAGGACAAAAATCTGTGATCATTTATAAAATTCATAAAAATGGATTTTTTATTAAAAAAAATTGATTTTTTATATGAAAAACTAAAAACTCATTTTCTAGCTAAACTAAGCGTCCTACAGCCAAAAGGACAAAAATCTGTGATCACTTATAAAATTCATAAAAATGGATTTTTTATTAAAAAAAATTGATTTTTTATATGAAAAACTAAAAACTCATTTTCTAGCTAAACAAAGCGTCCTACAGCCAAAAGGACAAAAATCTGTGATCACTTATAAAATTCATAAAAATGGATTTTTTATTAAAAAAAATTAATTTTTTATTAAAAAAAATTGATTTTTTATATGAAAAACTAAAAACTCATTTTCTAGCTAAACTAAGCGCTCTACAGCCAAAAGGACAAAAATTTGTGATCACTTATAAAATTCATAAAAATGGATTTTTTATTAAAAAAAATTGATTTTTTATTAAAAAAAATTGATTTTTTATATGAGAAACTAAAAACTCATTTTCTAGCTAAACTAAGCGTCCTACAGCCAAAAGGACAAAAATCTGTGATCACTTATAAAATTCATAAAAATGGATTTTTTATTAAAAAAAATTGATTTTTTATATGAAAAACTAAAAACTATTTTCTAGCTAAACTAAGCGTCCTACAGCCAAAAGGACAAAAATCTGTGATCACTTATAAAATTCATAAAAATGGATTTTTTATTAAAAAAAATTGATTTTGTATATGAAAAACTAAAAACTCATTTTCTAGCTAAACTAAGCGTCCTACAGCCAAAAGGACAAAAATCTGTGATCATTTATAAAATTCATAAAAATGGATTTTTTATTAAAAAAAATTGATTTTTTATATGAAAAACTAAAAACTCATTTTCTAGCTAAACTAAGCGTACTACAGCCAAAAGGACAAAAATCTGTGATCACTTATAAAATTCATAAAAATGAATTTTTATTAAAAAAAATTGATTTTTTATATGAAAAACTAAAAACTATTTTCTAGCTAAACTAAGCGTCCTACAGCCAAAAGGACAAAAATCTGTGATCACTTATAAAATTCATAAAAATGGATTTTTTATTAAAATAAATTGAAAAACTAAAAACTCATTTTCTAGCTAAACTAAGCGTCCTACAGCCAAAAGGACAAAAATCTGTGATCACTAAGAAAATGCATAAAAACGGATTTTTTATTAAAAAAAATAGATTTTTTATATGAAAAACTAAAAACTCATTTTCTAGCTAAACTAAGCGTCCTACAGCCAAAAGGACAAAAATCTGTGATCACTTATAAAATTCATAAAAATGGATTTTTTATTAAAAAAATTGATTTTTTATATGAAAAACTAAAAACTCCTTTTCTAGCTAAACTAAGCGTCCTACAGCCAAAAGTACAAAAATCTGTGATCATTTATAAAATTCATAAAAATGGATTTTTTATTAAAAAAAATTGATTTTTTATATGAAAAACTAAAAACTCATTTTCTAGCTAAACTAAGCGTCCTACAGCCAAAAGGACAAAAATCTGTGATCACTTATAAAATTCATAAAAAATTGATTTTTTATATGAAAAACTAAAAACTCATTTTCTAGCTAAACTAAGCGTCCTACAGCCAAAAGGACAAAAATCTGTGATCATTTATAAAATTCATAAAAATGGATTTTTTATTAAAAAAAATTGATTTTTTATATGAAAAACTAAAAACTCATTTTCTAGCTAAACTAAGCGTCCTACAGCCAAAAGGACAAAAATCTGTGATCACTTATAAAATTCATAAAAATGGATTTTTTATTAAAAAAAATTGATTTTTTATTAAAAAAAATTGATTTTTTATATGAAAAACTAAAAACTCATTTTCTAGCTAAACTAAGCGCTCTACAGCCAAAAGGACAAAAATTTGTGATCACTTATAAAATTCATAAAAATGGATTTTTTATTAAAAAAAATTGATTTTTTATATGAAAAACTAAAAACTCATTTTCTAGCTAAACTAAGCGTCCTACAGCCAAAAGGACAAAAATATGTGATCACTTATAAAATTCATAAAAATGGATTTTTTATTAAAAAAAAATTAATTTTTTATATGAAAAACTAAAAACTCATTTTCTAGCTAAACTAAGCGTCCTACAGCCAAAAGGACAAAAATATGTGATCACATATAAAATTCATAAAAATGGATTTTTTATTAAAAAAAATTGATTTTTTATATGAAAAACTAAAAACTCATTTTCTAGCTAAACTAAGCGTCCTACAGCCAAAAGGGCAAAAATCTGTGATCACTTATAAAATTCATAAAAATGGATTTTTTATTAAAAAAATTGATTTTTTATATGAAAAACTAAAAACTCATTTTCTAGCTAAACTAAGCGTCCTACAGCCAAAAGGACAAAAATCTGTAATCACTTATAAAATTCATAAAAATGATTTTTTTATTAAAAAAAATTGATTTTTTATATGAAAAACTAAAAACTCATTTTCTAGCTAAACTAAGCGTCCTACAGCCAAAAGGACAAAAATCTGTGATCATTTATAAAATTCATAAAAATGGATTTTTTATTAAAAAAAAATTGATTTTTTATATGAAAAACTAAAAACTCATTTTCTAGCTAAACTAAGCGTCCTACAGCCAAAAGGACAAAAATCTGTGATCACTTATAAAATTCATAAAAATGGATTTTTTATTAAAAAAAAATGATTTTTTATATGAAAAACTAAAAACTCATTTTCTAGCTAAACTAAGCGTCCTACAGCCAAAAGGACAAAAATCTGTGATCACTTTCAAAATTCATAAAAATGGATTTTTTATTAAAAAAAATTGATTTTTTATATGAAAAACTAAAAACTCAGCGTCCTACAGCCAAAAGGACAAAAATCTGTGATCACTTATAAAATTCATAAAAATGGATTTTTTATTAAAAAAAAATTGATTTTTTATATGAAAAACTAAAAACTCATTTTCTAGCTAAACTAAGCGTCCTACAGCCAAAAGGACAAAAATATGTGATCACTTATAAAATTCATAAAAATGGATTTTTTATTAAAAAAATCGATTATTTATATGAAAATCTAAAAACGAATTGTCTAGCTAAACTAAGCGTCCTACAGCCAAAAGGACAAAAATCTGTGATCACTAAGAAAATTCATAAATAAGGATTTTTTAAAAAAAAAAATTGATTTTTTATATGAAGAACTAAAAACTGATTTTCTAGCTAAACTAAGCGTCCTACAGCCAAAAGGACAAAAATCTGTGATCACTTATAAAATTCATAAAAATGGATTTTTTATTAAAAAAAATTGATTTTTTATATGAAAAACTAAAAACTCATTTTCTAGCTAAACTAAGCGTCCTACAGCCAAAAGGACAAAAATCTGTGATCACTTATAAAATTCATAAAAATGGATTTTTTTATTAAAAAAAATTGATTTTTTATATGAAAAATTAAAAACTCATTTTCTAGCTAAACTAAGCGTCCTACAGCCAAAAGGACAAAAATCTGTGATCATTTATAAAATTCATAAAAATGGATTTTTTATTAAAAAAAATTGATTTTTTATATGAAAAACTAAAAACTCATTTTCTAGCTAAACTAAGCGTGCTACAGCCAAAAGGACAAAAATCTGTGATCACTTATAAAATTCATAAAAATGGATTTTTTTATTAAAAAAAATTGATTTTTTATATGAAAAACTAAAAACTCATTTTCTAGCTAAACTAAGCGTCCTACAACCAAAAGGACAAAAATATGTGATCACTTATAAAATTCATAAAAATGGATTTTTTATTAAAAAAAATTGATTTTTTATATGAAAAACTAAAAACTCATTTTCTAGCTAAACTAAGCGTCCTACAGCCAAAAGGACAAAAATATGTGATCACTTATAAAATTCATAAAAATGGATTTTTTATTAAAAAAAATTGATTTTTTATATGAAAAACTAAAAACTCATTTTCTAGCTAAACTAAGCGTCCTACAGCCAAAAGGACAAAAATCTGTGATCATTTATAAAATTCATAAAAATGGATTTTTTATTAAAAAAAAATTGATTTTTTATATGAAAAACTAAAAACTCATTTTCTAGCTAAACTAAGCGTCCTACAGCCAAAAGGACAAAAATCTGTGATCACTTATAAAATTCATAAAAATGGATTTTTTATTAAAAAATTGATTTTTTATTAAAAAAAATTGATTTTTTATATGAAAAATTAAAAACTCATTTTCTAGCTAAACTAAGCGCTCTACAGCCAAAAGGACAAAAATTTGTGATCACTTATAAAATTCATAAAAATGGATTTTTTATTAAAAAAAATTGATTTTTTATATGAAAAACTAAAAACTCATTTTCTAGCTAAACTAAGCGTCCTACAGCCAAAAGGACAAAAATATGTGATCACTTATAAAATTCATAAAAATGGATTTTTTATTAAAAAAAATTGATTTTTTATATGAAAAACTAAAAACTCATTTTCTAGCTAAACTAAGCGTCCTACAGCCAAAAGGACAAAAATATGTGATCACTTATAAAATTCATAAAAATGGATTTTTTATTAAAAAAAATTGATTTTTTATATGAAAAACTAGAAACTCATTTTCTAGCTAAACTAAGCGTCCTACAGCCAAAAGGACAAAAATCTGTGATCACTTATAAAATTCATAAAAATGGATTTTTTATTAAAAAAAATTGATTTTTTATATGAAAAACTAAAAACTCATTTTCTAGCTAAACTAAGCGTCCTACAGCCAAAAGGACAAAAATCTGTGATCACTTATAAAATTCATAAAAAAGGATTTTTTTATTAAAAAAAATTGATTTTTTATATGAAAAACTAAAAACTCATTTTCTAGCTAAACTAAGCGTCCTACAGCCAAAAGGACAAAAATCTGTGATCATTTATAAAATTCATAAAAATGGATTTTTTATTAAAAAAAATTGATTTTTTATATGAAAAACTAAAAACTCATTTTCTAGCTAAACTAAGCGTCCTACAGCCAAAAGGACAAAAATCTGTGATCACTTATAAAATTCATAAAAATGGATTTTTTATTAAAAAAATTGATTTTTTATATGAAAAACTAAAAACTCATTTTCTAGCTAAACTAAGCGTCCTACAGCCAAAAGGACAAAAATCTGTGATCACTTTCAAAATTCATAAAAATGGATTTTTTATTAAAAAAAATTGATTTTTTATATGAAAAACTAAAAACTCAGCGTCCTACAGCCAAAAGGACAAAAATCTGTGATCACTTATAAAATTCATAAAAATGGATTTTTTATTAAAAAAAAATTGATTTTTTATATGAAAAACTAAAAACTCATTTTCTAGCTAAACTAAGCGTCCTACAGCCAAAAGGACAAAAATCTGTGATCACTTATAAAATTCATAAAAATGGATTTTTTATTAAAAAAAATTGATTTTTTATATGAAAAACTAAAAACTATTTTCTAGCTAAACTAAGCGTCCTACAGCCAAAAGGACAAAAATCTGTGATCACTTATAAAATTCATAAAAATGGATTTTTTATTAAAAAAAATTGATTTTTTATATGAAAAACTAAAAACTCATTTTCTAGCTAAACTAAGCGTCCTCCAGCCAAAAGGACAAAAATCTGTGATCACTTATAAAATTCATAAAAATGGATTTTTTATTAAAATAAATTGATTTTTTATATGAAAAACTAAAAACTCATTTTCTAGCTAAACTAAGCGTCCTACAGCCAAAAGGACAAAAATCTGTGATCACTAAGAAAATGCATAAAAACGGATTTTTTATTAAAAAAAAATCGATTTTTTATATGAAGAACTAAAAACTGATTTTCTAGCTAAACTAAGCGTCCTACAGCCAAAAGGACAAAAATCTGTGATCACTTATAAAATTCATAAAAATGGATTTTTTATTAAAAAAAATTGATTTTTTATATGAAAAACTAAAAACTCATTTTCTAGCTAAACTAAGCGTCCTACAGCCAAAATGACAAAAATCTGTGATCACTAAGAAAATTCATAAATATGGATTTAAAAAAAAAAAAAATTGATTTATTATGAAAAACTAAAAACTCATTTTCTAGCTAAACTAAGCGTCCTACAGCCAAAAGGACAAAAAACTGTGATCACTTATAAAATTCATAAAAATGGATTTTTTATTAAAAAAAATTGATTTTTTATATGAAAAACTAAAAACTCATTTTCTAGCTAAACTAAGCGTCCTACAGCCAAAAGGACAAAAATCTGTGATCACTTTCAAAATTCATAAAAATGGATTTTTTATTAAAAAAAATTGATTTTTTATATGAAAAACTAAAAACTAATTTTCTAGCTAAACTAAGCGTCCTACAGCCAAAAGGACAAAAATCTGTGATCATTTATAAAATTCATAAAAATGGATTTTTTATTAAAAAAAATTGATTTTTTATATGAAAAACTAAAAACTCATTTTCTAGCTAAACTAAGCGTCCTACAGCCAAAAGGACAAAAATCTGTGATCACTTATAAAATTCATAAAAATGGATTTTTTATTAAAAAAAATTGATTTTTTATATGAAAAACTAAAAACTCATTTTCTAGCTAAACTAAGCGTCCTACAGCCAAAAGGACAAAAATCTGTGATCACTTATAAAATTCATAAAAAATTGATTTTTCATATGAAAAACTAAAAACTCATTTTCTAGCTAAACTAAGCGTCCTACAGCCAAAAGGACAAAAATATGTGATCACTTATAAAATTCATAAAAATGGATTTTTTATTAAAAAAAATTTATTTTTTATATGAAAAACTAAAAACTCATTTTCAAGCTAAACTAAGCGTCCTACAGCCAAAAGGACAAAAATCTGTGATCACTTTCAAAATTCATAAAAATGGATTTTTTATTAAAAAAAATTGATTTTTTATATGAAAAACTAAAAACTCATTTTCTAGCTAAACTAAGCGTCCTACAGCCAAAAGGACAAAAATCTGTGATCATTTATAAAATTCATAAAAATGGATTTTTTATTAAAAAAAATTGATTTTTTATATGAAAAACTAAAAACTCATTTTCTAGCTAAACTAAGCGTCCTACAGCCAAAAGGACAAAAATCTGTGATCATTTATAAAATTCATAAAAATGGATTTTTTATTTAAAAAAATTGATTTTTTTATATGAAAAACTAAAAACTCATTTTCTAGCTAAACTAAGCGTCCTACAGCCAAAAGGACAAAAATCTGTGATCACTTATAAAATTCATAAAAATGGATTTTTTATTAAAAAAAATTGATTTTTTATATGCAAAACTAAAAACTCATTTTCTAGCTAAACTAAGCGTCCTACAGCCAAAAGGACAAAAATCTGTGATCACTTATAAAATTCATAAAAAATTGATTTTTCATATGAAAAACTAAAAACTCATTTTCTAGCTAAACTAAGCGTCCTACAGCCAAAAGGACAAAAATATGTGATCACTTATAAAATTCATAAAAATGGATTTTTTATTAAAAAAAATTGATTTTTTATATGAAAAACTAAAAACTCATTTTCAAGCTAAACTAAGCGTCCTACAGCCAAAAGGACAAAAATCTGTGATCACTTTCAAAATTCATAAAAATGGATTTTTTATTAAAAAAAATTGATTTTTTATATGAAAAACTAAAAACTCATTTTCTAGCTAAACTAAGCGTCCTACAGCCAAAAGGACAAAAATCTGTGATCATTTATAAAATTCATAAAAATGGATTTTTTATTAAAAAAAATTGATTTTTTATATGAAAAACTAAAAACTCATTTTCTAGCTAAACTAAGCGTCCTACAGCCAAAAGGACAAAAATCTGTGATCATTTATAAAATTCATAAAAATGGATTTTTTATTTAAAAAAATTGATTTTTTTATATGAAAAACTAAAAACTCATTTTCTAGCTAAACTAAGCGTCCTACAGCCAAAAGGACAAAAATCTGTGATCACTTATAAAATTCATAAAAATGGATTTTTTATTAAAAAAAATTGATTTTTTATATGCAAAACTAAAAACTCATTTTCTAGCTAAACTAAGCGTCCTACAGCCAAAAGGACAAAAATCTGTGATCACTTATAAAATTCATAAAAAATTGATTTTTCATATGAAAAACTAAAAACTCATTTTCTAGCTAAACTAAGCGTCCTACAGCCAAAAGGACAAAAATATGTGATCACTTATAAAATTCATAAAAATGGATTTTTTATTAAAAAAAATTGATTTTTTATATGAAAAACTAAAAACTCATTTTCAAGCTAAACTAAGCGTCCTACAGCCAAAAGGACAAAAATCTGTGATCACTTTCAAAATTCATAAAAATGGATTTTTTATTAAAAAAAATTGATTTTTTATATGAAAAACTAAAAACTCATTTTCTAGCTAAACTAAGCGTCCTACAGCCAAAAGAACAAAAATCTGTGATCATTTATAAAATTCATAAAAATGGATTTTTTATTAAAAAAAATTGATTTTTTATATGAAAAACTAAAAACTCATTTTCTAGCTAAACTAAGCGTCCTACAGCCAAAAGGACAAAAATCTGTGATCATTTATAAAATTCATAAAAATGGATTTTTTATTTAAAAAAATTGATTTTTTTATATGAAAAACTAAAAACTCATTTTCTAGCTAAACTAAGCGTCCTACAGCCAAAAGGACAAAAATCTGTGATCACTTATAAAATTCATAAAAATGGATTTTTTATTAAAAAAAATTGATCTTTTATATGAAAAACTAAAAACTCATTTTCTAGCTAAACTAAGCGTCCTACAGCCAAAAGGACAAAAATCTGTGATCACTTATAAAATTCATAAAAATGGATTTTTTATTAAAAAAAATTGATTTTTTATATGCAAAACTAAAAACTCATTTTCTAGCTAAACTAAGCGTCCTACAGCCAAAAGGACAAAAATCTGTGATCACTTATAAAATTCATAAAAAATTGATTTTTCATATGAAAAACTAAAAACTCATTTTCTAGCTAAACTAAGCGTCCTACAGCCAAAAGGACAAAAATCTGTGATCACTTATAAAATTCATAAAAATGGATTTTTTATTAAAAAAAATTGATTTTTTATATGCAAAACTAAAAACTCATTTTCTAGCTAAACTAAGCGTCCTACAGCCAAAAGGACAAAAATCTGTGATCACTTATAAAATTCATAAAAATGGATTTTTTATTAAAAAAAATTGATCTTTTATATGAAAAACTAAAAACTCATTTTCTAGCTAAACTAAGCGTCCTACAGCCAAAAGGACAAAAATCTGTGATCACTTATAAAATTCATAAAAATGGATTTTTTATTAAAAAAATTGATTTTTTATATGAAAAACTAAAAACTCCTTTTCTAGCTAAACTAAGCGTCCTACAGCCAAAAGTACAAAAATCTGTGATCACTTTCAAAATTCATAAAAATGGATTTTTTATTAAAAAAAATTGATTTTTTATATGAAAAACTAAAAACTCATTTTCTAGCTAAACTAAGCGTCCTACAGCCAAAAGGACAAAAATCTGTGATTACTTATAAAATTCATAAAAATGGATTTTTTATTAAAAAAAATAGATTTTTTATATGAAAAACTAAAAACTCATTTTCTAGCTAAACTAAGCGTCCTACAGCCAAAAGGACAAAAATCTGTGATCACTTATAAAATTCATAAAAATGGATTTTTTATTAAAAAAATTGATTTTTTATATGAAAAACTAAAAACTCCTTTTCTAGCTAAACTAAGCGTCCTACAGCCAAAAGGACAAAAATCTGTGATCACTTATAAAATTCATAAAAATGGATTTTTTATTAAAAAAATTGATTTTTTATATGAAAAACTAAAAACTCCTTTTCTAGCTAAACTAAGCGTCCTACAGCCAAAAGTACAAAAATCTGTGATCATTTATAAAATTCATAAAAATGGATTTTTTATTAAAAAAAATTGATTTTTTATATGAAAAACTAAAAACTCATTTTCTAGCTAAACTAAGCGTCCTACAGCCAAAAGGACAAAAATCTGTGATCACTTATAAAATTCATCAAAATGGATTTTTTATTAAAAAAAATTGATTTTTTATATGAAAAATTAAAAACTCATTTTCTAGCTAAACTAAGCGTCCTACAGCCAAAAGGACAAAAATCTGTGATCACTTATAAAATTCATAAAAATGGATTTTTTATTAAAAAAAATTTATTTTTTATATGAAAAACTAAAAACTCATATAAAATTCATAAAAATGGACTTTTTATTAAAAAAAATTCATTTTTTATATGAAAAACTAAAAACTCATTTTCTAGCTAAACTAAGCGTCCTACAGCCAAAAGGACAAAAATCTGTGATCACTAAGAAAATTCATAAATATGGATTTTAAAAAAAAAATTGATTTTTTATATGAAAAACTAAAAACTCATTTTCTAGCTAAACTAAGCGTCCTACAGCCAAAAGGACAAAAATCTGTGATCACTTATAAAATTCATAAAAGTGGATTTTTTATTAAAAAAAATCGATTTTTTATATGAAGAACTAAAAACTGATTTTCTAGCTAAATTAAGCGTCCTACAGGCAAAAGTACAAATATCTGTGATCACTAATAAAATTCATTAAAATGGATATTTTATATGAAAACTAAAAACTCATTTTCTAGCTAAACTAAGCGTCCTACAGCCAAAAGGACAAAAATCTGTGATCACTTATAAAATTCATAAAAATGGATTTTTTATTAAAAAAAATTGATTTTTTATATGAAAAACTAAAAACTCATTTTCTAGCTAAACTAAGCGTCCTACAGCCAAAAGGACAAAAATCTGTGATTACTTATAAAATTCATAAAAGTGGATTTTTTATTAAAAAAATTGATTTTTTATATGAAAATCTAAAAACGACTTTTCTAGCTAAATTAAGCGTCCTACAGGCAAAAGTACAAAAATCTGTGATCACTAATAAAATTCATTAAAATGGATTTTTTATATGAAAACTAAAAACTCATTTTCTAGCTAAACTAAGCGTCCTACAGCCAAAAGGACAAAAATCTGTGATCACTTATAAAATTCATAAAAGTGGATTTTTTATTAAAAAAAACGATTTTTTATATGAAAATCTAAAAACGAATTTTCTAGCTAAATTAAGCGTCCTACAGGCAAAAGTACAAAAATCTGTGATCACTAATAAAATTCATTAAAATGGATTTTTTATATGAAAACTAAAAACTCATTTTCTAGCTAAACTAAGCGTCCTACAGCCAATCATAAAAGTGGATTTTTTATATGAAATTCTAAAAACGAATTTTCTAGCTAAACTAGGCGGCCTACAGGAAAAGGACAAACATCTGTGATCTCTTATAAAACTTTGAGAATAAGAAACTTTTAAATTTCCAATTGGGTTCTTTTGTTTTACTTTTCAGTTTACCAACTAAAACTCAGACATGTTTTTGCTTGATAAGTAAATAAAGTGTGGAAATATTGGTTGTTTATTGTTCGAAGTTCTGATGTCATTAGAGACAAGCACGTAAGTAACTAAACGAAAACGATGATGATGATAATGATGACAGTTGGTTATTAAAAATAATAAAATGCCCTCAGAGTATAGAAAAAGAAATAATGATGACAATAAAATAACATTTGAAAACTACATCTTTTCATAGAAATAAAATCATCGGAATTGAAGCCAAAAAGACTGTAGAAAAATCAAAAAGGTACAACAATAAAAAATACAATAAAAAATAAAAAATAAAAAATATTAAAGGTTTCACTAGTCTTGCGCTAAAAAGAAAGAAATCGTGGAAAAAATATTTTTTTTGTTATATTTTTGTTTTAATAAAATACCTGTTAGGGAAAATTTAAACTATATATTCAAATAAAGATAATTTGCAATAGAATTTGTATTTTTTTATCAGTAGTTCGTGCATTATCTTTTTTCTCGAATGATAAGGGGTGATCCATTTTGAGGTTCCCTACTTTTTTAAAGAAAAAAAAAAAAACAGAAAATTTAAATTTAAAGGAGAATTTTTATTATCATTTGAAAGAACATTCTTTGGCATTTTTTTTTTTTAAATTATATCTATCAAATGTTGGCCGTTGCTACGTCGCAGATGATCCATCCATTAAGTCTAATTTTCTATTAGTCGTTTGAGCATTTCGACTGGTAACTGGCGAATGACACGCGTGATGTTTTCCTCCAAGGCCTGACCGGAAGTGGGTTTGTCCGCATAAACTTTAGACTTTACATATCCCCACAGGAAAAAGTCTAACGGTGTGATATCACACGATCTTGGTGGCCAATCGACCGGCCCAAAACGTGATATTATGTGCTCACCGAAATGTTCTCTCATTGATTGAAGCGATTGATGCGATGTGTGGGAAGTGGCGCCGTCTTGCTGAAACCAAATGCCGCCGAGACCACGAGCTTCAGTTTCAGGCATCAAATAGTCGGTTATCATAGTACGATAACGGTCACCATTGACGGTTACGTTCGCACCGGCATCATTTTTAAAGATATATGGACCAATGATTCCACTGGCCCACAAACCACACCAAACCATTGTTTCTTCTGGAGGAAGTGACAGCTCTTGAATCTCTTTAGGTTACTCTTCGTTTCAAATGCGACAATTTTGTTTGTTTACATAGCCATTGTGCCAGAAATGGGCCTCATCGCCTCGAAAACGTTGGATCTCCTTGTAACTTTTCAAGAGCCCATAGAGCGCAGCGATTCAGGCGTAAGTCTTCCATTATGAAATGCCAAACAATACTAAACAAAAATAACATGACAGCATGACACGACTCACACGTGATCTGTCAAAAAAAGGCTATTGAAAAAGTACCTCGAAATGGATCACCCTTTATATTCGCTATATAAAAATGGCTGGTCGCAGCTCTTTTATCAATTTAGAATTGCAGCTTTCTGCTTCTATAGCGTTTTTCTTTCTATCTCACCAATCGCATAAAAAAAAAAAATGTTCACCAATTAAAAGTTTTTATTAGTTTTAAATTAAAGTTCAATTAATTTTTTAATTGATTCAAATATATATTTGTTTAGAACAGAACAAAAAATTCGTAATTAAACAATTAATTAAATCAATTAATTATTTAAAAACACACCAGTGCAATGTTGTTTGCGGTCTTCTACGACGTGGCATGCTGGTCTAGCGTGGACCACAGCAGCATGGGGAGGGTCATCGTAAGGTTTTCTCAGAGTGTGCCTGATTCATCTATAGTTTCTCATATTTATTTGGGCATTGATGTTCTGCCGGTAATCGGGCCTCGAAAAGAACCTATAATTAAACAGACCTGTTCTTTCAGATTAAGGCTCCAGGAAATCTGCCATTTTCCCCGACAGCAATTCGTTAAAGCTTTTGGCATATACTGCAATTACAGTTTGTACCCCTCGGGGGGGAGTGAATGATATATCGTTGGATTACTTAGTTCGCAACTACGCTGTGATTAAATTCACCCCTGTCTTACACCGGAGGTGAAGTTGTATGGTTCACTAAGTATGGAGTTGTGCAGAACTCTGTATTATCTATGCTTCGTTAAGATCGGTGTACGTGGTGTATCTATATAAGAAAAGAATTATCCTAAAGGATTTAAAGGGTGTTCCAATAATGATGAAATTTTCGCGAAAATGACTTTTATTTTAAAATTAAAGGGTGCCCCACACAAAATTAACAATTTTAATGTTTAAAGTTTTACTGAACATAGTACAGAACCCTACGTGTTTGAGTCTAACTCGCACTTGACTGATTTATTTATGTACCGTTCTTCAACCACATTTTCAAATGGATTATATAGATCGGTTAATATCAGGATGCTACTACGAGGATTTCTTCAATACTTAGACAAGCTGTGGCATCAGAAAATTATGAATTTAAAAAAAGTTAAAATTACAAGATTTAAATTAAACTGGTAAAAAATTATAAGAGTTGATTATTATTTACTTTGAATTCAAGTGATTCCTTGAATTTTCTATGCATAAAAACTACTGATTTAACCATTTATGCTACTGTTAATGGTACAAAAAAAAAGTTTTAATAATATTTTATTTTCAACAGGTATTAAGAAAAAAAAAATTATACAAATTACAAACAAAATGTTTAAAAATATTTGCATTTCAATGATCATATTTTATTACAGTAAATTTTAATGTAATTTTATCTCCGCGAAAATAAAACATTAATGCGATTTCTGTTTAATTTTTAAGTTTTATTATATCAGAGTTTTGTTTTCAATTTTTTCCTAATTAATTACAGTTGAATAAATAAAAAATACTTGATTTGAATTGGCAACCAAATAAAATTTTATGAAAATACCACAATTACTGTGGAAAAACAAATTGAGGAATACATTTGCATATAACTTACGCGAAAAAAAAAACATTAACACAAATACATCGACACACACACACACCCACAAACACACACACGCACAAAATAACAATACAAGTGCCAATGAATACACAAATAGAGAACTTGTTCAACAAGGTGAAGCGAAATTGCTAATGATACCATTTCTCTATAAATTATTTTTGCCTTTTAATCACGGAAGGTCGTATGCTATTTTCATGAAAAATTAATTAATTTTCATGTAATAAAATATTTATAAATATAAAATAAATATAAGCAAAATATTTGATTCTTTGAATAAAAAGTCTTTTATTAAAAAGTCCTTTTTATTTAAAAATTTTATTGTGATATAAAAGGTCACTTTTTATTAAAAAGGGTACCTCTTATTAATAATTTGTTTTTTTTTTACTAAAAAGGCGTATTTTATTAAAAAAACTACTTTTTATTAAAAAAATAGTTTTTATTAAAAAAGGTACTTTTACTTAAAAATGTACATTTTATTTAAAAAAGTACTTTTTCATTAAAAATGTTATCTTTATTATAAGTATGTAGCTGTTTAAAAAAGGTAATTTTTATTAAAAATTTTAAAATTTTTTAAAAAAAGCTACTTTACTTTTAAAGGTACTTTTTAGTTAAAAGGTATTTTTAACCGACTTCAAAAAAGAAGGAGGTTACCTATTCGTCTGAATGTTGCTTTTTTTTATGTTTGTAACCGCAGAACTCAGCCATTTCTGAACCGATTTTAAATTTTTTTTCCTTATTTGAAAGGTTAAGCTTTCAGGTTGGTCCCGTTTTAAAAACAGTTCATTATATTAAAAATGAAAGGGTGTCCCCATAGAACATACATGTTTTTTACGTGTATTAAGAACCGTAAAGGGCACCAAATTAAAATTTTAAAAAGTACATGTCGCTATAGCTTCCAACTGCAAAAATTAATAAAAAAATAAATTTAAAATTTAAATGGTGTCCCCATAGGTGACGTAATTTGTCCTATTTGAGCCAATCTTTTGAACCGTTATAGGCAAAACCTTGAAAATTTGACAGAATGTCGATTACTCTGACCGTTATAATAAAATGTATAAATATTAAAAATTTAAAGGGTGTTCCAATAGTTGATTTAATTTGATGTATATGGCCATACTTTTGAACAGTTGGACACAGACCGTTGAAATTTACAAAGAACCTGTGTTAATAAGTCCGCTATAACAAAAAGTATAAAATTTGAATTTGGAAATAAAAGGGTGTCCCAATAGTTAATGTATTTCTATGTATGTGGCCAAACTTTTGAACTGTTATAGACAGACAGCTGAAATTTACAAGGAACCTGTATTGCAAAGTCCACTATAGCAAGTATACAATTTGAATTTAGAAACTAAAGGGTGTCCCCATAAATTATGTAATTTGGTCTATATAGCGCTATCTTTTGAACCGTTAAACACAAACAATTGAAAATTAGACAGAATATCCACTACTTTCTCTGGTATGATATCAAGTATAAATATTAGGAATTATACTGTAAAGGGTGTCCCAATAGTTCATGTAATTTGATATATATGGTTAAACTTTTTAATCGTTATATACAGATAGTTGAAACTTACAAAGAATCTTTGTGACCAAGTCCTCTATAACAACAGGTCTTTAATTTAAAATTGTAAATGAAAGGGTGTCCCAATAGGTGATGTTATTTGATCTTCAATAAAAGACGGATGCTGGTTAAAATAGCTTAAATTTTGAACAGTAATAGGTAGATGCTTGACATTCACATAGTCTTTACTTTTTTCCGCTAATTTTCGCGCATCTATTATTTGGTTTAAATCTAAGTCTTACAGATTCTCTATCTGTTTTGAAGTCGGTTTTTTTAGCACAAATTTTTATTTAAAAACCTATTTATTAAAAGAGTAGTTTTTATTTAAAAGGTGTATTTTATTGCAAAGAGCACTTTTTATTGAATAGAGTACTTTTTATTCAACAGAGTACTTTTTATGAAAAATATACTTCTTATTAAAAATATGCTTTTTTATTTTTTAGCTATTTTTTTTTGTCAAAATAGCTAAAAAAGCTATTTTTTGTTAACAGTTAACAATAATATTTATATTAAAAAGGTACTTTTTATCAAAAATATATTTATTTAAAAAAAATTTGTTTTTTAATAAAAAAAAAAAAACGCGGTTTTAACGAAAAAAGCACTTATTTTATTACAAAGGTACTTTTTTTATAAAAAAGATTATCTATATCTATACATATAATAAAATAGTAACTCATATCCGTTGGTCTGTCATTTCATTTGTGTTCTCATCACGTAAAAACTACTGGATGGATTTTAACAAGGTTTTATGAGGAGTTACTTTAGCATCCTGATTCCAATATAGCATACTTTCTTCCGCAAAAATATCTCATTTTCAAGAGAAAGTGGAGCAAAAATAGTAAAAAAATGCAATTTCCGGTTTGAAGGTACTGACATTTTCGGTTTAAAACTGGGATATTTTTACAACTATTTTTAGTTTGTAGAATTACAATGTTATTAAAATATTTTAAACACCTTTTACAGAGCTTTACAATAATTTTTAGATTTTTTTTTAATTTTTGGAATTTATCTAGGGATGGGTACCTTTACATAAAATAAATATATAAAACATAACTGAAGCACTATAAAAGTAAGAGTCTTACAATTATTGTGGAACACTTTCAAAGCAAAATCAAGCTTTTTATTGTCAGGACACCCACGACGTGGCGGGCACAGCTAGTTTTTTAATAAAGTACATACTTTTTATTAGAAAGTTACTGCCTGTCCCACAATGTCGCTCGATAACGTTTGTTAGCATAATTACAACAAAATGTTTTTGGATTTGTTTTTGTTTTATATGTATTTGTGCGAACGAACGAACGTTATCGAGCGACATCGTGGGACAGGCAGTTATTGTTTTGTTAAAAATGTACTTTTTTACTAAGAAGGGCTTGTTTATAACTGCACCTTTTATTAGAAATATATTTTGTGGATACTTTTGTTGAATAAAGACATTTAAAGTAAAAATATATATGTACATATATCGTTAAAAGTCTTCTTTTTTAAGGAAATCTACTTTTTTTTATAAAATTATGTATATTTCGAGAATAATAATAAAAAGGTCAGCTTTAATAAAAAGTTTAGTTTTAATAAAATTGTATATATTTCTTTAAGGGTACCTTTTAATACAAAGGAACTTTAAGAAAAGAGGAGATTTTAAATTAAAATGTCACTTTTTATTAATTAGGTACTTTTTACTAAAAACATACTTTACTTATTAATTTTAGCAGACCACTAACTTTGTGTGGCCTTTTTGGAAGCTCCTGTGTGCCTCAATGATTTCTAATATCCGCTTGTTAATTAACCACTATCACTAACGTATTTCATCGGATTTAGTACAAGCACCCTCTTGATTTTCCTGCCAACTGATAGTGGAAAATACCAGAGTCTTTGATGGGAATCGAACCCATAACCCCGGTCACTACCTGATAGCAATCCAAGATACCAAACGTTAAATTTAAAATTTAGTTTTTTTTTTGTCTCAAAGTTTTAAAATGTTCGTTTGTATTAAAAAACGGCAGTTTTTACTAAAAAGTTTTTATTTTTCTAAATTGGTACTTTTTACTATAAACAGGTATACTAAAATTGGATCTTTTATTAAAAAATCACTTTTAAAATGGTAGTTTTTATTTCAGATCTACTTTTTACCAAAATAATATTTTGGTACTTTTCAAAACAAATTTTACTAAAGTGGTACTTTTTTTTTTACAAAAATGTTTTTTGTTTACTTAAAAGATTTTTTTTTAAGTTTTTAAAATCGGATTAAGAGATAAAATGAATTTGTAGGAAATATCTTAATATGTATAATTATTGATATTTAGCAGACCAGGGCACCAAACCAAACCTTAAAGCAAATGTTTTTTTTAATTTTCTTTTTTTTGTGAAAAATTTACGTTGAAGTTATTTTATATTTTAATAACGTACTTTTCATAAAATGTTCGTTTGTAATAAAGAGCCAGTTTCTACTAATTTTTTTTTTACTAAGAAAACACCTTTAAATGGAAGTTTTTATTTTAAATCTACTTTTTACCCAAATAATATTTTGTTAAACGTACTTCTTGAGACATATTTTACTAAAGAGGTACTTTTTCCAACTAATATGTACTCTGTTGACTTCTTTGGTTTTTTAAGTTTTAAAAATCGGATTGTAAGCAGGGTTTTCAGATTTATTTTCACCTATTTCGCCAAAATCGATGTAAAAAACAGTTTTTTGTTAAAATTTTCCTCTGTATATAAACAATATTTTTGAATTTTAAAAATATTTTTAACAAATTACAATAAATAAATTTAATCGAAATATCTAAAATTCGCCAAAAATAGGTATTTGTTACCGTGTTGTTTAGAATATGTTTTATAGGAATTAAATTTATTTACCATTACTAACGATCAACAGATGTGTGCCACATGCCCTATTTCAATGCATTAAATTATGTCATGTGTTTCACAGTCGAGTTTTGGTAGCATTCGTTATTCAAATCGATCTTTCTATCAAGTAATTAGCAGATATTAATTTAAAAAAATCCAATTTTTCTTTAAAATTAATCATCCAATTTGTTTAAAAATTTTCTTTCAACTTAGAGAAAATAAAACGAACTTAATCCTTATTTCAAAAGTTCCTTTGTATGTAAAAAATAAGTATAAATAATTCTTGCAAAAAAAACCGACTTCAAAACAGACAAACTTAAAATCATGTTTCTTAAGACGGTAACTATTGCGACACCCTGTAATTTCCGAATTCAAATTTTATACTAGTTATAGTGGTCGTAGCAATACAGGTTCATTGTAAATTTCAACCGTCTGTCTGTAACGGTTTAAAAGTTTTGTCATATACATCAAATTACATAAACTATTGCGACACCCTGTAATTTATAATTTTAAATATTTATACTTATTATAACAGATATAGTAATGGAAATTCTGTCTAATTGTTAAGTGTTTATCAATAACTGTTTAAAAGATATGGTCATATATATCAAATGACGTCACCTATTGGGACACCCTTTAAATTCAAATTTTAATATAAATAATTTTTAAGGAGGACTTTGTCATACAGATTCTTTTTAAATTTTAACTTTATGTCCATATACATCAAATTACATCAACTATTGGGACACCCTTTAATTTCCAATTTTAAATATTTATACTTGTTGTTATACCAGACATAGTAGTGTATATTTTTCAAGTGTTTGCCTATAACGGTTCCAAAGATGAGGACATAATGGTCAAATTACATCAATAATGGGGACACCCTTTAATTTATAGATCCAAATTTTATACTTGTTGTAATAGCGGACTAAGCAATATAGGTTCTTTGTACATTTCAACTAACTATCTATAACAGTTGAAAAGTTTGGCCATATATATTACTTTTACATTAACTATTGGGACACCCTTTAATTTCCAAATTTATATTTTATACTTGTTATTTTAGCGGACTTAGCAATACAAGTTCTTTGTAAATTTCAACTGTCTGTCTATAACGGTTCAAAAGTTTAGCCATATATATATCAAAATAAACCAACTAATGGGACACCCTTTAATTTCTAATTTTAAATATTTATACTTATTATAACAGACTTACTTACGAACATTATGTGCAACTTTCAAGTGTTTGCCTATGACGGTTCAAAAGATAGGAGAATAAAGGTGAAATTAAGTCACCTATGGGGTCACCCTTGAATTTTTAATTTTATTTTTTAATTACTTTTTGTTATTGGGAGCTATAGTGATGCGCACTTTTTTTAGTTTTAAATTGGTGACCTATAAAGTTCATAATACACGTAAAAATAGGTATGTTGTATGGGGACACCCTTTAATTTTTAAAACTTTGAACTTCTTTTAAAATGGGACCAATCTGTAGCCATAACCTTTCTAATAGCGCAAAAAAATCGGTTCATAAATGACCGAGTTCTGAAGGCACAAACATACAAAAAAAAAGCAACACACAGACGAGTTGATAACCTCCTTCTTTTTTTGAAGTCGGTTAAAAACAACTTCAATTTCTTTGTTATCCATTTTGATAATCCTTAATTCAGTTTCTAATGTTGGCCAAAAGCCAATGAAAAATCGCCAAATATTTTAAAAATCGCCAAATAGTCGTCATGTCTCCAAATCCAAAATTTGATCGCCAAATAAAATTAAAAATCGCCACGTTTGGCGAGAAATCGCCATATCTGACAACCCTGATTGTAAGATAAAATGAATTTATAGAAAATATCTTAATACAATTATTGATATTTACTATATTTCACCTTTAATTGCAAGAAAATTAATTTTTGTTTGCAAGCAAATAAAGAGTGCAACTTGATCTGTTCGTACCACTTCACTATTTGTTGAATCAAATTATTTTTATACCCTTCACCACAGGTGGAAAGGGTATATATAAGTTTGTCACTCCGTGTGTAATTTCTACAATATTCATTTTCGACCCAATAAAATATATATATATTCTGGATCCTTATATATAGAGAAGTTGATTAAGCGATGTCCGTCTGTCCGTCTGTCCGTGTTAGTGTTGTAATGTCATTTGCCAAGGCACCAGAAGAGATACAAAAAATTTAAGCACACCAATCTGTCAGGCATAGTTTCGAAAATTTTGGTATTGCAATTCAGTAACATCGGATCATTCCTTTGGAGGCTACGGGCCAAAAACCGCGCCCACCTATATTTATTCACGTTTTTTTTAATTTTTTTCGGCTTTAATGATTCTGTTTTGCCTTTTTTGTCAAATAAATATTAGACTGCGACAGGTAGATCGCAAGGAGTGCATATAGATCTCGGGGGATCAATAACCCCCTGCGAGGGGCGATTTTTGTTTGTTTTTAGATTGGTAGGATTTTTCTGCTTTGATTTGTATTAGAGACCTTAATAGAAAGCAATACACATAGAGGTAGCCAAGGCAGCCCACAGGGTACCCACTGATAAATAGGAGCAGTTAAAAGGATCCCCCATGTGTCAATATGAGGAAATTTTTTTGGTAAGGATTTCTTTTTGCTTTAGTCTGACCATTCTAACTCAATATAGATTGCAGAAAGGTCCTAAATTAAATAAAAAAATTTCAATAAAATTTTTAGAAAAATTTTTAAAAATTTTTTAAAAAAAATTTTAAAATTTTTTTTCAATAATATTTACAAAAAAATTTACAAAGCATTTTCAAAAAGATATTTTACAGAAAAATATTCGAAAAAAAATTTTTTTAAAAAATTTTCCAAAAAATTTTCGAATAAAATTAAAAAAAAAAATATTTTTACAAAAAATTTTTACACACAATTTTCGAAAAATAAAACAAAAATTTCAATATTTCTTTGAAAATGAAAATCGTGACTGTAACATAACATATATTTAATATTAAGAATATACATATGTATGTATGTGTGTATATAGAGTAACATATTTTTTAAATGATTTTGATTTTTAAATAGATGATATCTCTGTTTTGAAACCTAGGTACATTAAACACATAGACATCATCAGGATACCGACTACAAACTGTCAAAAACAAAACGATTATTTTAAAGTCAGCAAAGCTACATGGCTTCACGGCCACCGTTGTGGCTGTCGTCAACTTAGGCTAATTTCTGTTTTATTCAACAAAAGAAAATGTCTCAAAATTGTAAATTACAAATTCATATACAAACAAAAAGTTTTGGAGGAAATATTTATAATTTTTTGAAAAAGTTATTTAATTTTTTAAACGCAAAATTTTCTACAACAATGTCAGAGTTTACGATGTAGCTGTCGGCTTCAATATCATTAAGTAGCTGACAACACGGCGACAATTGTAGCAAACGGAATTTGTTTTCATTTGTCTTCTATTTTTTTAACTCATGAATAATGATTTTTTCTCACACGACTTAATTTAAGTAAAGAGTCAACAATATGGATAATGCTGTACATGTCGGTATAAATAAAATCACAGTGGTGAAGGGTATAGAAGATTCGGCATGGCCGAATATAGCACTTTTACTTGTTAAATTTAACTACAACTGCGAACGTAGAACTTCAGCTGCAACATCAATAACAACGATAACAATACTCCCATTCCTTCCTACGCACACACACACACACACTCGATAATGTAAATAGGTTAGTGTATGTTTGTGTTTGTATGTTGGTAAGTCGTTAAAGGCATGTGAATAACAAAATAACAAAGTTCACGTCAGAAATTAACAATGTTACGTAAATAAATTTGTATTGAAGTTAAATGATCATAATTTAGGAATAAAAAGGACTAAAGCCATTTTTTGCAAAAATAAAATATTTTATTTGACATTTAAAAAAAAAATATTCAAATTGAGATAAATTTAATAATTTACTCTATAACGAGGGCAATTGTCGTAGCTAAAAAAATCATCGATTTAATTAACTACGATGAGGAATTAAAAAAGTTGGGAAACAATAAATAAATGCCAATTTCTAAGGAATGTGTGGTGTTGCTCAACCGTAATGGTGGTGGATAAAATATGGATCTTTTACGTTAATCGAAAGAAAGGAAAATGCCTCGATAGACTGATTGGTAGATCACTAGCCTAGCAGTTTAGGGGTTGCAGGTTCGATTCCCATATTTTATTATAGTAAATTTTAATGTAATTTTATCTCCTGTTTAATTTTTAATTTTTATTTATTATTTATTATTTCAGAGTTTTGTTTTCAATTTTTTCCTTATTAATTACAGAATAAATAAAGGGTGTTTTATATAGAGGTATAGAACTTTAAGTTGCAATAAAACAACGATGGATTATTCGATTAATATGAATTTTATTTATTCGAAAGATAATCTTGTGGCATTACATTTTAAATATGATTTCTGGCATATGACCGCCACGGCTGGTACGGATGTAGTCCAATCTGGACGTCCAATTTTCGATGACTTTTTCCAACATTTGTGGCGAATGTTATCTTCCAAATGGTCAAGCGTTTGTGGCTTATCCGCATAGACCAATGACTTTACATAGCCCCACAGAAAGTAGTCTAGCGGTGTTAAATCACAAGATCTTGGAGGCCAATTCACGGGTCCAAAACGTGAAATTAGGTGGTCACCAAACGTGTCTTTCAATAAATTTATTGTGGCACATCTCCTGGACATCATGGTTATTCAATTAAGGAATGAAAAAGTTAGTAATCATGGCTCTATACCGATCACCGTTGACTGTAACGTTCTGGCCACCATCGTTTTTGAAAAAGTACGGACCAATGATTCCACCAACCCATAAATCTGGTGGAATCATACACTTGAGGATACTTTTGAGGATTACCTTCACTCCAAATGCGGCAGTGTTGTTTATTGACGTAGCCATTCAACCAGAAGTGCCTTTCATCGCTAAACAAAATTCGCTTATGAAAATCGGGAACAACGGTAATCTCGTTTTGGGCACTATTTGCAAGCGTTGTTCAGACGTGAGTCTATTAATGATGAATTGTCAAACCAAACTGAGAATAAATCACTTAACAGCTATTAAATCGGTCGCCACTTTAAAAAGTAATGCCAACAACAAAGTTATATACCTCTATAAAAAACACCCTTTACTTGATTTAAATTGGCAGCAAAATAAAATCATTGGTAGATCACTAGCCTATTAATATAGGAGTTGCAGATTCAATTCCCACCAAAGACTCTGGCTGTGTTCTGCAGACAAGGGAAAAGCTTCGCAGACATGTAAGCCAAAACAATTAGCAGTTTAAACAACCTATTAAGAACTAGCTAAGCCCGGTCTGCTTTGCCACAGCCATGCACATAAAGTACAATAAACACCTGGAAGTATAGCTTACCTTTAACTCGAAAACGTAAGCTATTATAACGACAAAACTGTATCGGTTTATATGAAAGACCCGACGCCCATTGTTTTCATCCATTCTGTTTTTCTTTCTAGACTATGCGCAATAACACGATTATAATATTTTTATGGGAGGTACCACTCCCACTATCCTAACCTAGTCTGTATTTTGCTAGACTATGCACATTAGTATGAGAGTTACTTTTTCAAATTATCAAGACTCTACATAATGTAGTTCTCTAGATACACAATAATAAATTTTCAGGTTGGATTTTACCACGCCCACTGTCTGAGTCTAGTCTCTACTTTGCTAGACTATGTATGTACATTAGAATGAGGGTTAATTGTGTAAAGTTTCAACACTCTACCTATTGTAGATCTCCAGGTACGGGATAATATTTTTTTCAATTTATATGTGAGGAACCACGCCCACCGTCCCAATTCAGTCTGTGATGAAACTATGCATATTAGTATGAGGGTTGGTTACTTTTTCAAAGTTTCAAGACTCTACGTATTGCAGGTAGACGATAATAATTTTTCACTTTGTATGGGAGAAACCACACCCACTACTCAGCCTGTATTTCGCTAACGATGTATATTAATAAGGGGATTACTGGTGGAAAATTTCAAAGAAATACTTATTATAGTTTTTTAGCTACTTAAAAAGTGGGCGTGGTTAATTTTTCTGTCCGTAAAAACCTAAGTTTGATTATGATGCAGATTTACAATTAAAATTGCCCAAATCGGTGCTGTAAGTGATGTGGTTACCAGCGAACGTCATTTGAGTTTATTTATATAGATTAATTATTTTCAGAATGGGAGCTAAGGTAGGAGGGACGATGCCAGTTACATCTAGTGCCAGCTTTCTTTATGTCTCATGATGATTCCTTCTATTTGTCTTTTCTTTCCTTGCATCAAAATTAATGATCCATCTTCATTTTCTAAGACATTATACGAGATTCAAAGATATATAACCTGATCTGTAGCTCTAATATATGTAAGGTTATTTGTAAGGAAGGACCTTGAAAATTCTAGCCTTTCTAATAGCCAGAGTTTTAGCCTTGAATACTTTTTCCCGGTTGTGGGCGAGAGAGTCGTAAATCGAGTTATTTTGAACAAATTCTGGAGCAGTTCATCTTTGAACCATCAGTGTATATATACATTCTAGCCGCACTGCTAGCGGAGAATGCCAGTGCGTGAGGTGCATTAAACTTTGCATTAATAACGGGTCCGCCAAATAACTTTTTTTTATTTTGAAAATGCTATAAAAAAAAAACTACTGAATATTTTCTCAAATTTCTTTTTTATTTGAAAGTACAATTCTTCCGGTTAATAATGGAAAATAATTTCATTCAAATGGCTGCCTCAGCTGGCCATGCAGTATACGATCGGTCCAATTTTTAAGCACATTATCTATTGTGTGCAGAGCTGTATTTCACCAATGGCTGCACGAATATTGTCCTTTAAAGCGTCAATTGTCTCTGGCTTATCGGCGTAACACTTATATTTGACGTCACCCCACAAATAATAATCCAACGGTGTCAAAACGCAGCTCCGAGCTGGCGAAACGACATGAGCTCTACGGCTGATAATGCGATCTTCAAAATCAGGGCGCAAAACATCGAGTGTAGCTTCGGCTGTGTGGCACGTAGCGCCGTCCTGTTGAAACCAAATGTTGCCAATATCCACCTCTTCAATTTTTGTCAACACACATGGCCCGATAACGATCGCCATTAACTGTAACGGCCACTCCTTGCTCATTTTCGAAGAAAAATGGCTCAATTATGCCTCTAGACCAAAATCCGCACCAAAGAGTGACTAGTATTGGGTGAGCTTCATCTGAAAAGATGATTTTTTTTTGGTAAAATCGGCATCTTCTGTAAGTCGATCGCAGACCCACTTATACACAACCATATTCGTTCAGCGGAAGGATAAAACTAATTATCTGTCAAATCAGACATGAGCTAAGTGTTACCATTCACGAAATAAGCACTAGTTGAAAAAAAAAAAAACGTACGCGATCTATACCATTTATTTGAATATGAGACATCTAATCTAATCCAGGGATGCTACATAGACATGTAGTTATTATGGCAAAAATCATGAATAAAGATACTACTCCTCCCCATCCTGTATACAAATTTGAAGAATGGATGGGTGGTAAAAGCTTTTGGTCAAACGAAAAGCTCATCATTGAAACATGTGCCTATTGTGAAGGCCTTGCGGAATCCTATTATTTGCAGGGATTAAAAAGAACTATTAAGTTACTGGGTTATAAAATTGCCTTCATATATATGATAACATGTAGGATTATCGGGAACAAGCTTCCTAATTTCAATAAAGCACATTGCGTTGCAGCAGCTATAAAAAAGAAACACATAAACACTGGTATCTGGCCGAGTAACCTCGAAAGAGACTTGAAATATTCAGTCCATACTTGGAAGTTGACTTATATCGAATGGTCACCAATCGGCTTATCAACTTTACACTATATTTACTGTTATAAACGTATCAAACTGTTTTAAAACATGTGTTCTCGCAATAGTTTAAACTACAGAATACAACAAACCAAAAAGCAATTTATCATACAACTATAGAAAAATAAAACAATTATAGTTAAAGTTTCAAACATTGCTATTTTGACCTGGTATTCTAACGTCTTGTTCAAAATTTATTTTTAAAATCGGCTCAAAGTGAGAGCAAATTAGAACTCCACAGGGACACAAGTAAAACTATTTAATTATTAATTTAACTAAGTGATATTTAAATTCAATATTTTTTCTATCAGATTTAGGGCTTGGTGTAGTGCTAGTGTAAAAATATCTAAGGTCATGGAAAATCTTTTCTAATTTGCAGCCATTTTGATTCATCCTCACACCAATTTTAACATTTTATTATATCGGGTGGTTAAATTTTAAGGGCCGATGTTGAATGTGAACTAGACCTAAACTTCAAGTTTTGTTTGCATTTAATTTGACATTTCTCTTCATGATTTTTTCGGTCAATTTAATCATCCACATATGCGTACAATCGGAAAAATTTGGCAAAATTTTGATCAAACCGGGTCTATAGGAGATGTGAAAATACCAGTTCATGCTCGTACAGCTCGTACTGCAGAAAATATTGCTGCTGTTCGCGATAGTGTGGCTGAAGAGCCGTCCACCTCAACTCGTCGTAGTGCCCAACAATTGCACCTCACACGCTCGTCGTTGATGAACATTATGCATAAAGACTTGCATTTACAAGCTTACAAGTTGCAATTGACTCAAGAACTAAAGCCTCTAGATCATTCCAAACGTCGTCAATGGTGGCAAGAAATGGTAACGTTGGATAATCAATTTTCGAAGAAAATCATCTTTAGTGATGAGGCACATGATAATCCAAGAGTGATTGTCGAAAAACCAATGCACCCACAAAGAGTGACGGTTGGGAGCGGTTTATGGGCCGTATGTTTTCCAAAATGATGCTTGTCAGGCACCTGCTGTGAATGGTGTTCGCTATGGTGAGATGATAATGAACTTTTTATGGCCCGAATGAGAAGATATGGATGTGGAAGATATGTGGTTGCAAAAGTACGGTGCCACTTGTCACACACTTTAGCGCGAAAGGATGTATTCCGAACCATCAATTCGGCTTCAGAAAACAACATAGTACGATCTACCAAACACACAGATTAGTAAATGTAATTAAAACGACCGTTGAAGAAAAAAAAAAAAATACTGTTCTGCGCTTTTTATCGACGTTTCTCAAGCATTCGATAAGGTTTGGCACGAAGGCCTAATATTTAAGCTAAAGCTGAACTTGACCGAAAACTTGTATAATCTCTTAAAAGATTGTTTAATGAATCGCAAGTTTTTACTAAAAGAAGGTGACTTTTTAAGCTCGCCACAGCTCATTGAACCCGGAGTTCCACAAGGTAATATTTTGGGACCAATTTTATATTTACTGTACACATCAGATATGCCAATAAGCACTCTAGTGCACACATCAACTTTTGCAGATGACACAGCTTTTTTAAGTATTCATCAAAGTGCCCAAGAAGACCACATACTCAATTTGGAAAAATGGCTAGAAAAATGGAGAATAAAAGTGAATGACCAAAAATGTACTCATATAACTTTCACACTGCGTAGGGACTCATGCCCTCCTGTTCGCATAAATAACCAAATGATACCACAGCTTTCAGACGTTAAATACCTCGATATACATCTAGACCGTCGCCTTACTTGGAAAAGCCACATTGATTTCAAGTTAACACAAATGAAACTAAAAGCAGTACAACTAAATTGGCTTATTGGCAGAAACTACCCTGAGCTTAGAATGTAAACTTCTACTGTACAAGTCGATCCTCAAACCAATTTGGTGTTATGGGATTCAGTTATGGGGCACTGCCTCAGCTAGCAATGTAGAACAAATTCAAAGACGCCAAAATAAGATACTACGTATGATTACATCTGCTCCCTGGTATATAAAAAATTCGAACATCCACAAAGACCTAAACATGCCATCAGTTAAAGCAGAAATAGCGAAACATGCAGTCACATATCTAAAAAGGCTTGAATCTCATCCAAACCCTTTGGCGCGTAACATGCTCAACGAACCTGGTTACATTCGACTAAGAAGAAGAGATACTGCTTTTCTTGGCCGTACATTAGAGTGATGACCCGCAATTGATTGCAAAATCCGTGAAACAAACATTACTTTTGTCTAGCACTGGCTGGACTTAAAAAGTATATTTTTATATTAGACTTAAGATACGAGTAATTATTGTTAATTCAAAAATATTGAAGATACAATAATCAATTTAAGAAAAAAAAAAAAAAAAAACTTGTCACACAGCTAACGAAACAATGGCTCTTTTGCGCGACAAATTCAATGGCCTTGTTAACTGACGTGGTGGCGATGTCAATTGGCCGCCAAGATCATGTGATTTGACACCGTTGGACTTCTTTCTTTGGGGTTATTTGAAAGAAAAGGTGTACGTCGATAAGGCAGCAACAATTCAAGAGCATAGAACCTCAATTATGCTTAAGCGTCATCGAAAATTTGTAGTCTCGGATGGAGGTGTGCAGCCGAGCTCGCGGCGGCCATTTGACCGATATTTTGTTTCATGCATAATTGAACCATACCAATATTATCAAAATAAAAAGAAATGACAATAATTTTCTAAATAATTTGTGTTTTATTCAAAATCAACATCGGCCCTTAAAAATTAACCAACGTTTACATATGTATGTATGTATGTATCTATATGCCACCTTTTCGAAATTAAAAATACCTCTTCCGATGGTAGTAAAATTTTAGATGACGACAAAAAAATTGAAAAAGATATTCCCTACTAAAAACAGAATTTATCCCAAACCGATACGGTGGGGACAGTTGAGCGGCAAACGGTTTCGGTTTAAAGCGAAATTTCGGTTACTCATATCTAATTTGAACACCACCAGAAAATAAAAAAAACACATTTGACAAATAAAAGCTGACATCTAATTCAAAGAACTGGATTTCTCGTGTTTGTTTTTATTTGCTTTAAGATTTTGGTGTCACTTTACTAAAAATACAACAGCAATAAGAAAACTTAACAAAAAAAAAAAAAAACTTCCATATTATTAATAACATATACGTATGTACATATATGTATGCACATCTCTATATATGTAAATAAGCAAATAATTTTAAAACTACAAGAGAGAAAATAAATTTTAAACAAAAATATTTAAAGGTAGAAACGAGAAAAAAAATCAAAAGTCAAATAAAATCATATCTGATGACCCTTCAGTCGCATAAGAAGAAAGAACAAAAACTAAAAGAACTAAATGAAAAAATAAACAACAAATATATAAGAGAAATAATCATGTTGATTTTGTCATTTATAAACAACAATAATAAAGAAGTAAAAAAACACGCTAGTGCCAGTGATGGAACGAGAGTACATATAGGCGCATATGTTAATGTGTTCTGAATAAACAAACATAGCAGCTACTCGTACAAAAGTAAGAATGAAGTAACGAATGTGTTATTATTTAATAATATTATTCTAATTATTAAATAAAATTTAAAATAATTTTTTGAAAAATTCGAGTAGTATAGGAGGCATAACGAACGAATCATATGGGTTCCTTTTTGAGTGTAATTTCGATGTATTTTTATATGAAATTTAAGTCTTATTATTTAAAACACTAATTGAACTGCTGTTTTTATACGAAAATTTCAAAATTTGAATTTTTGCAGTATGTTCGAATTTTCGAAATTAATTTCGAATTTTCGAACTTAAGCGAAATATCAATTTAAACACAAATTTCGTTAATTTTCAACAATTTTAAGTTTATTTATGTTTAAAAAATAGAACTTTATTTCGAAATTAACACTTTATCGCCTAAAATAGAAAAAAAATCATTTCACAAAATCAGTTTTATGATGATTTTTTGTGCAAATTTTGGTTAAGTGAAATTAAGATCTTTTTTTTTTAAATTTGCTAACCGAAGGTTGGGTGAAGCAGCAACAAATATAAGGTGGTAAATATTAAAGTAAAAATATTCAACAAGAGAGAAGCTTAAGGTAGTGAGTGGTAGACTTCATTCTCACTAACTGACAATTGATAATTGAATACAAGTCTTCTCGTATTCCTTTATCTGGGTTTGGTTGGTTAAATAAAAGATGATGCTTACAACTAAACACTACCATAAGTAGATAGATACGAAGAGTGCTGAACGTAGCTGTCTAGAAAATGTGAATTCCGCTCCTGCTGGTGTCTAAAAATTAAATTTTTCCAATTTTTCTTTAATATTATCACCTAATTTGTATTTTTATTTATTCTTTCTTAGAAGGAATAGAACGAACTTAAGCTTGACTACAAATTTCATTGTATGAAATTAAGATTTTTTTTAATTTTTTCATTAAACTACGATTTGAGGGTTTCGATTTCGACTTTTTCATGAAATGTGCAGTGCTTATTTTCTATAACAATTTAAGTAAGAAATTCCTGATAATTATATTTTTAGAGTCACCTTTTTTTTAAAGAAAATTGTTATTAGCTTGTATCCACCTTGTGTAAAAAAGTGAGACATTTCTCACTTAAGTTACAGAACAGAAAGAAGCCCACTGGTGGGAAAATTTTTTGTAGAAAATTTAAAATTTTATGTCAATTCATACTATTATCTTTATAAGTCTCTTATTGAGCATAATTTTAATGTATATTTATTTGAAATTTAACTATGAATATTTAAAATACTAATTAAATATTTAAAATACTAAATATGAGAAAAAGCAAAAATTTGCTTAATTTTAATTAATTTCGAAAATTCGAAATTTCGAAATTTCAACAATTTTAAGTGTAATAATGTTTAAAAAATAGAATTTTATTACGAAATTGACATTTTCTCGCCAAAAATCGAAAAAAATCATTTCACAAAAATTGGTTTAATGATAATTTCTTCGTGTGTGTGGTTATTTTGATTAAGTGAAATTAAGATTTTTTTATTATTATTTTATTTTCGATTTTGATTTTATTTTCGGTTTTGATTTATTCATTTAAAGTGAGAAATTTCTTACATATTATTACAGTCAGCTTATTATATACAGCACTTACAGAACGGAGGCCCATTGGTGGGAATATTTTAAATTTTCTGCAAAGTCTTTGTTTTTTGGTGAAAATTAAAATTCTGGGTTGTATCTCCAACTTATGGTAAATTAGAAGATTTTTCTAGTGAGAATAAAATTTTTGGTAATTTTTAAATTATTTTGTGAAATATGATTTTTTTTGTTCGGATAGTCTTAATTTTAAAATTCATATAAAACTAACTTACCCGGTCCGCGTTGCTGGCCCTAAGCAAAGATTAGTGTTGTATTCAGCGATGCCAACTTAACTCTTTTTGCGCTATTTTTAGCTCTATTTGATTACCTCTAACGTGGCGCCACCTGTCGAAGATTAACCTCACCAACTTAGGAACCTCCGTCGGCTCATGCGCAACAATTTTGCTAAAGATCATACCATCATCTAATGCACAGCTTACGATTTAATTAATTTTGAATAATTTTCCGTGGCGCCACCTGTCGGAAGTTAATCGCACCAATTTACAATCCTTCATCGGCTCATTCGCAACAACTTTGCTAAAGATCATATCATGATCAATTGCACAGTTTACGATTTAATTTGTTTTGACTAATTTTCTGTTGCGCCACCTGTCGGAAATTAACCTTACCAACTTAGGAACCTCCTTTGGCTCATGCGCAACAACTTTGCTAAAGATCAAAGCATCATCAAATGCACAGCTTACGATTTAATTAAGTTTGAGTAATTTTCCGTGGCGCCACCTGTCGGAAGTTAATCGAACCAACTTAGAAACCTTCGCCGGCTCATGGGCAAAAACTCTATGCATCTGATCATAACATGATCATAACATGATCAGATGCATAGTTTACGATTCTATAAAGGACATACAAACATTCATTTTTATATAGATAGATTCTAAAAATTATTGTAAAGCTCTGTAAAAGGTGTTAAAAATATTTTAATAACAGTTTGGCAGTAAGTAATTCATATTTTAAAAAGGTAATCTGTTAAGCAACTGTGTTTAAAATATCCTACTTTAAATTCATACTTTTTCATATTTTAAAACAGCGCCATCTGTTGCGCTGGAAATAAGATATTTTTTCGGAAACAAAGTATCCTCCAACATTGGAATCAGGATACTAACAAAACTTTGTTAAAATCCATCCAGTAATTTTTACGTGTTGTGAACACAAAAAAAGATAGACAGAAAATGAGTTACTATTTTATTATGTGTATAGATTTCAGATTTTTGTAATTTTTAAAATTTTTTCTGGTTTTTGAAATTTTTCAATATTTTTTAGGAAATCGAGGTAAATCATTCTTAAACATCTTGGAAAAATTGTTTATTCATTTTGCTTTAAAACTCTTTACAAACAAACTCATTATTTTCTCATACCTTTTATCTTGGTACTTTTCTGCCTTTTATTAATAAAAAAAAGTACCGGCTCTGCCTTAGGCTAAAGTTTCTGCCTTTCGCTGGCTGTCACATTAACTCTAAAATTGTTGTGAAATATAAAATAAACACAAGCACGCAATCGTATTGTTGTTGTAGTTGTTGTGCTATTTATTTATTTATTTATTTTTTATTTTTTACTCTAACTAAAGTATCTTAAAGATATCCAACATTATATCTAAATACATTCAACAGCAACATGTTTGATAGTTTTATACAACAAGTTCTTTTTTTTTTTTTTTCAAAAACATGTTGGAACATGTTTGAACGTGTGTGTGTGTGTGTCTTACACATTTTTGATGGCAAAAGACCTGTTTTTAAACAGTTTTAATAAAACCGCTGCTTAAAGCTTGTGTACGACCGATTTAGGCGGATGTATATTTTATTTTGCGTCTGATATCGAAAACGTGATGCAGTTTTTGTTGTTGTTTTTGTACGCCTACAATGACAAAAGAATTTAAATAAAAATCAAAATGCGCGTTTTGAATTGTTGAATAGTTAATGTTATTGTCGCGCGTATGTCATCTTCTTTATCATCAAAGTTTATTTATCGTGTTGTTGTTTCGAATGTTAGTATAACATGTTGTTGTTTTTGGTTTGTTTACCAGAGATTGAGAATCATATTTTTTAATTTTTATTTTTGGTGTTGTTTGTTTTTCCATGTCTGTCTGTCTGTCTTTATGCTTTTACCGCTTAAAGTTGTTGAACAACTATTTTGTAGTTAAATGTCTGAGAGCCCTCCCCCTCTCCTCCTTCACCTGGTCCCTAACTCTGTTTGTCTGTTGTCTTATAAGCCACTTAAATGTACAAATTCTAGTTCCAGACTCTGCTTCAATAAGTTGGATTCATATCGGATCTGGTCTCATCTCCTTCGCAAACGTGTGTGTGTTCGAGTGTTCGTTGTTTTGTTTAGCACTTCGTGTGCGTTGTTGGCTCGCTTAAACGATTGTCAAAGTGAGTGCTACGTGTGTGCTAAGTACATATGTGTGGGTTTGAGTATCTGTGTATGCTTGAGTACAAGTCTGTCTGTTTGGCTGGTTCGTTGGCTGTGTGTCGCGGGCCTTTTGTTTTTAATACAACCAACAACTCCAATCAGTTTGTTTATAACCGGTCTATGAATCAGATTGTGTGTGTGCGTGTTTTCTTTTACTTAATTTCTTAACGAGGCTTTTTAAGAATTTATTTTATTAAAAAATAAACTTGAAACGTGTTTTTGGAAAAATTGAAAATATTAAATAAAAATTTAATAAAAAAAAATATTTTGCTTAATTTTCGGGAACCGTGTTTGTTCCTCTTTTTAAGTGTGTGAGTGTTTCCTTATATTCTGCCACCTTAAGCAAACCTGTTTTAAGGCCGTAAATGCTGCCTTAAAGTCTATCTATGGGTGTTTGCATATCAATATTTAAACATATTTTGTTGGTGTTAATGCCATAAATACATAAATACTTGTTTTTAAACTTAAAGATACAAGAAATCGAACTTTTAAAATTCAAAACCTTTGAATTGAGGTGTTGGCTTAAAAGTTTTTTTTTTCGATTTTTAAGGAAACTTAACACAAAAAACAAATACAAAAAAAAAAAAATTAATAAAAATATATGAAATACCAAAAAAGGAATAATAAGTTTGAGTCAGAGGGAGAGAATTCCTTTATTAAAAGGAATTCTGGGAACCTAAAAAATTAAAAGAAATTCTAGTCATTTCAGTAAAAGATACAAAAGTATCTTGTTATTATTAATGACCGATACATTACAGTTAAATGTGAGTGTTATGTGTTTTCAGTTGCCTAAAGAAACGAATAGCTTTTTTAAAAGAAAAAAAAAATTAAAAAAAATATGCAAAAATATTTATAACGATTTGTTATGTGTTGGGAATATTCTTAATAAAATAATATATTTTAAGCGATATACATATTTATCAGACTTGTTGGATATCAATTACAGTTTGTAATTAATTACACATGCAATTACGTAATTATGAAAAATTCCAATTACAATTACATTCCACATTTGTAATTGTAATAGAGATTTTTTTCAATTACATGTAGTTCGTCATTGAATAATTACAATTATTTGTAATTTGTATTTAAATTATTCCAATCACAAATTATGTATATGTAATTAAACTGAATTGAAAAAAGTCAAATATAATTGCATTTGACAGAAAATTTTAAGGATTATACATAATGGAATTTTGTTCAATTGAAAGTAATGATTATTGACTAATTACAATTACTTGCAGTTTTTAATTGAAAATTTCCAATTATTATTACAAACTACAAGTAATTACAAATAATTACAAATTACATGTATGTAAAGGGTGTTTTTTTATAGAGGTATAGAACTTTAAGTTGCAATAAAACAACGATGGATTATTCGATGGACATGAATTTTATTTATCCGAAAGATAATCTTGTGGCATTACATTTTAAATATGATTTCTGGCATATGACCGCCTCGGCTGGCGCAGATGTAGTCCAATCTGGACGTCCAATTTTCGATGACTTTTTCCAACATTTGTGGCCGTATATCGGCAATAACACGGCGAATGTTGTCTTCCAAATGGTCAAGCGTTTGTGGCTTATCCCCGTAGACCAATGACTTTACATAGCCCCACAGAAAGTAGTCTAGCGGTGTTAAATCACAAGATCTTGGAGGCCAATTCACAGGTCCAAAACGTGAAATTAGACGGTCACCAAAAGTGTCTTTCAAGAAATCTATTGTGAAACGAGCTGTATGACATGTTGTGCAGTCTTGTTGAAACCACATCTCGTGGACATCATGGTTATTCAATTCCGGAATGAAAAAGTTAGTAATCATGGCTCTATACCGATCACCATTGACTGTAACGTTCTGGCCACCATCGTTTTTGAAAAAGTATGGAGCAATGATTCCACCAGCCCATAAAGCGCACCAAACAGTCAGTTTTTCTGGATGTAACGGTGTTTCGACGACGTGTGTTTGTCATATGACTTGGCAGTTTGATGTAATTTCATGTGTTTGTCAAAATAGGCATTTTACATACGGTTTATAATTTTTGCTTTCAAACGTACATGTGTAATTACATCTGACATAACCTATAATGTATAATTTTTTTGCCACACAGTTTTAGCTGATGTAAAGATCCAAAAAACCTAAAATAGCAAAATATTAAGTTGGCATTACAGGATGTCAGATGCCTTGTCACATCAAAATAGAACAAGTTCTAAATGAAAAATGTCATATGTATTGTACACATGGAAAATGTTATGTTATGTTATGTTATGTTATGTTTGAAAGGGTTCACACGACATGTTTAGAATTTACACATGGAAAAGTGACAAGTCATATGACAAATACACGTCGTGTAAAACCACTTTTACAACGACAATTTGATAATTCCGTGTCGTTGTAGATTGAAGATATTTTTTCGTCAAGAAAAAAAAAAAGTTTTATTTCTATGCATAGTCTCCTCTAAGCTGGATAAATTTAGTCTTCTTTCTTACTTCTTTTTTATTCCTCCCTACAAATACACCTCCAAGGACCTCAAAATAGGCGTTTGTTTCAATTATGATATCTTTGTTTGACTCAAATCTCTTACAACTCAAATTTTGCTTAAATTTGGAAATTTTTTAAATTTGAAATATCACAGCAGACCACTTCCTTAATGGACTCCCTTACGTCCTCTATAATCAATAGTCAACCGAAATGTAATTACGGCAACCTTACATCCATAGAGTCACAAACTTTAAATTTGACTTTAGCGATTTCAGTCTTTCGTCCTTCTTTCTCATTACGCAGTCTCTAGCAGTTGCTAGTATATACTAGTTCAAGGTTCAGATCCCCATTGCATTTGACCATTGAAATTAATGTTACAGAGTCCCCATTGAATTTATCAAGCCTTTCTACGCACGGAAAAAAATATTTTCACCAATTAAAGGTTTTAATGGGTTTCAGATGAACATTTAATTGAAAAATTCACTAAAAAAAATAATTGAACTTTAATTTAAACTAATTAAAACCCTTAAATGGTACAAACAAAATTTTTCTCTGCGTATTTGGTGATAGTAGTTTTAGTTATGTAAAAAATAATGTTTAATTAGCACACGATATTTAATTTTTACATTTTCTTTTCAATTAACCCGGTTGATAGAGTAGAAACGGTGAAGCCACTGATTAGTCACTACTATAGGCTTTTATCCGATTGGGTAGTATGATAATATAATATAATAATCAGATAGGGAGGCTCGCAGATCCCAGACGGGCCGTGGCAAAAACTAAGCTACTTCTGGGTTTATACAGGAAAGTCATAAGAGTTGTGGTAACTGGCTATTGCGCCGTTATATCAACAACCAGTAGATAGGTTACCGGGACATCCGATTTCTGTAGGATGTGCGGGGACTATGAGGAGTTAGAAACTATGGAGCGTATTTTGTATATTTGCTCGTTATTGCAAGTTCGCAGGCTTAGAAGACTAGGCGAAAGAATTACGGCGGGCTAGACGTTATCTCTCGGTGTAAGCCGGAGGTAGCAGAACGCATAGGGGTCTCGCTTTTTTTAATTTATCATACGTAGTATAGGTAAAGTATAGTAATCGTGAAAAAATCGATATCGGGATTTCAACGGATTTTTACGTTTTGAGGTCTCCTGAATCCATTTCGACTATTTTCGTGATGATGTGTGTGGGTGTATTTACACTGAAATTCAGTATGTGCCTTTGAATTATAATGATGATAAGCTGTATAGTTTATGGGCTTAATCGGGTGGGCAAGGAGTACCCCAAACTGAAAATATTATTTTTTTTGATCCGACTATACTTTCAACTTTTATTCTTGATGTATTGTATCCATAAAAATATCTGTTTCCATGTGGTATGGTAAATATGAGTCTCCGGGTGGAAATCCCATTTTTGGCACAATCTTTCTTAAACTAACCTAACCCGGTTGTCTACTTTTAATGACTGTCAAAAAAACAAACTTATATCCAACTTATATCCATAACAATTTATGAGAACACTGTTGAAAGTTGCAGAGCTGGAAATACAAGTAGTTACGGAATTATCAAACTATTCGGGTACTTTTCATAATTTTGCCAATTAAATTTTGTGGAAAGCCGCATATATATATTGTGAAAAACAGCCACGAGAACAACATTGGGATCTAGTGGAGTGAAATAAAATTATATGAATTATGCAAACAATTTTAAATTGTTATTAAAAAAATAAATAATAAATTAAAGATACAAAAATTTTCTAAAAAATTTTAAAAATTAAAAAATTATAATAAAAAAAATTTATATATATATATATATATATATATATATATATATATATATTTATATATATATATATATATAAAGTCCAATGTATATAATTAAAAAATCTTTCACCAAATTTTTAAATTTAAAAAATCAAAATTTTTTGAAAGAAATTGTAATTTTTATTAAAAAATATTATAGTGTCTCCAGAATCAAAATTTAAATTATAGATAATTTAAAGCATATTTAACAAGTACTTTTTTTTGCGTACATAGATTAAAATATTTTCACTAATTTATTGGATTCACAATCAAATTTAATTAAATAATTAATTGATTCAGTTATTGGTTTGTTTTAAACAATTATATATATTTGAATCAATTAAAAAATTAATTGAATTTTAATTTAAAAGTAATTAAAACATTTGATTGATGCGAAAAAATTTTTTTTCTATGTATTAATATTGTGCTAAAATATAAAGCAAGAAACATACAAAGATACACAAGTATTTAAAATATTTATGTTTCATAATCTAAGAAGATTGCAATTAAAAATTTATAAGATAATAAAGCAAGGAGCTTCATCAACTTTGCGCTTTATCCCTTAATTAAAATAAAGTTTGGCTACAAAACTCTACAAGTGTTGAGCTTAAAATAAACTGGTTTTAGTGCAAAATAAATAAATAAACAAAAAACTTAAATAAATGAAAAAAAAAAAAAATATAAAAATAAAAATAAGTTTAAACAAAAAAACAAATTTTTGTTAAAATGCGAAAGCATGTTGCACAGTGTTGTGAGTGTGGCCAGAAATAGAAAAATCCAATTATGAAAATAAAAAAAATTGCTAATGGCATTTAATAAAAGACACTTTTACTAATAAGCGTAAAAACAAATTAGATTAAAATAATAATTTTTTTTCAAAGATATGGCTCTTCAAAATTGTGGTTTGGAATAACTGCAATTTTGTATAAAAAAGGAATAAAAAGAAGCTTGTACTTCGTAGGGTTAAATAATTGAATTTAGTTGGCAAATAAACCAAATTTGTACTAGATTAGTTGTTGTATTATGTTTTAAGAATATAAACGGTATTTTTAATTACATATGTATGTCGATAACAGTGTATGCATCATTATAAGAATGATTTTAATAAAACAAAACATAACTTGTTGTGATAAGCAAACATATAATAGTGAAGAAGAAAAAAATTTCCAAATATTTCCGGGATATTTTTTCTTTCATTTTATAACAAAAAGTATGTTAATTTATAAAACAAAAAAATTTAGCTGAGCTTAAGTGCGCCAATTTAAATAATTGTTATTTTTTTAAAGTCGCACAGTAAACTTTCTAGTGGAAAAAAAAATAAAAAAAAACTTTCAAATTTATCAATAAAACACATATGGAATGAAAGCTGAGACTCCCACGATTCCAGAGGTGGTTTGGTTTTTCATGTGCGTTACACGGCTTTAAAGTAACAAAAAATGGATTTGGAAAAATAAATATCAAGAAAATGTGGAGGATGATAATATAGAGTATATATCTTTTAAAACTGTATTACTGCCAAGGCGATTTCATACCACGTGGAGTTGATAGCCCAGCTGATTGTTTTTTACTCTCGTTTTTTTGCTAATGTCTTGTCAAAAATACATTGATTCATATCTGCTAATCTAATGTCAAAGTTGTTGTTTTATTGTAGTTGCTGCGCTACTGCTCACATCTGGTATGAATTCGCCATGATTACTGCATAGTGAAGATATGTATAGTTTAAGTGAATCGTAGCATTATTTCTAACTTTTATGACACGTATAAATTCCAAGATACACGGGAAGGACACGAATCCTTGCTCTGAATTTTTTTAAATTTTAAATTTTTTTACGTTTTGCCTACCTAAATATATGTGCCAAATTTCAGTTCTTTACAATAACTTTTTCTATTTATGGCCACTCGTTATATAAAGTCACGACACTGTGTGTTGGTATAAAAAAAAAACATAAAAACATTACAAAAATTTAAATGTTCAATTAAAAATATTACGGTGTGAGTTTCTTAGCAAAAAGTATTATTTGTATTAGAAGATACAAAAGTGTCTCTAAAGAGTTACTGAAAAATAAATTTACTTAAACTTTTTAACTTTATGTTGTGTAACAAATTTAACAGTTTGTAAATCTGATAACTAAAAAAATAAAAATTTAGAGAAAATTTAAAGAAAATATAAAAAGCCTTCGTAATAAAATTAAATTTTTTTAAATAAAAAGTATGAAGTTTTTTTTTTGTAAATAAATGCAAATAAATACAAACAAATAATATTTGTTATTCGTCATAGAATTTAACTGTTTTGGATTTAAAAAAAAAAAAAAATAAAAAATTTTTAAAATTTTTAAATAAAAAATTTGTAAATTTTTTGTTTTTTGGGTTAATTTATGTACATACTATCCAGTTATAACTTAAAGTTTTATAGAAGAAATGCAAGAAAACAACCAATAAAAACTAGCAAAAATACAAGTTATTTATTACAAGTTAAACTTTTTAGTTAAACCTCAAAAGCTGTCCAAATAAAAAGTTCGAATTTTTGACTAAAGATACAGCAATTCCATCATTAGGAAATGTGTATTTTGTAAAATAAATTTTTAAGATTTAAAAATTTATTAGTTTTCCTTAAAAAGGTTTTTTGTAGCAAGAATATTTTTATTTATTTTTTTTTGTGGGAAAGTGTGTCAAAGAAAACTCTTTCTTAGGAAAATCTATATTAAATTTTTACTATGAATTCTTTATACAACTTAAATTTTATTTATGTCAATACGTTTAATTAACTATAAATATTATAAATGGAATACTTTATTTTTATATATCTATACTATAAGTGTTTGAAACATAATTAAATTAATAATGGTTACATATGTATCTCAAGAATTGCTTGTATGAGCATATATGGCGTAATGCGCACTGCTCCAACACAGGCAATAGAGGCAATGCTGGGATTGCTGCCGCTGCAACTTATTTATTAGATCAACGGCTGCGATGTCTGCTTTGCGTATGAAGAGTGATGACATTTGGCATAGCTTCTGGCCGAACATCGGTCATAATAGAATCCTGGACCTTATTAGTTAGGAGGTTAGGGAAGCTCAAATGCCGATGGAACGCATCAGTAGATGGTTCTCTTATGGACGGAAGAGCAGGAGAAGCTGTACACTCAGTTGAGCTAAAATTGTAGTCTCTGTTTGGGGGAGTACGTCTCCGTTTACCAGGCAGCATTGCTTGGGCTGCTACATGCGTTGGATCACCTGCTGGAATGTCGGGTGCAGGGAAGAAAGGTTCTTATTGCACTTGATAATCAATCGGTTATAAAACGCATGAAGCAGGTGGACGTGTACTCCAAACTAGTGCTGGAATGTGTTTAAAAGCTTAACAGATGCTCCTCGGTGAACGAGGTAACATTGATGTGGGTTAAAGGACACATTGGCACTGCTGGGAAAGAAGCAGCAGATCAACTAGCAAAAAGGGGATCTGCTGAGAATTTCTGTGGAGCAGAACCCAGAGTATAACTGGGTAATAACCTAATAAGAGCAAAAGTCCTACAATAGCTGAACTCGCTAAACCTGAAAAGGTGGTGGGAGGCTACTACATGTAGACAGGCTCGAATGGTGCTTGGCAGGAGAGCCAGGAAGGTTCTTAGACACAATAGAAGTACCTTAAGCTGGATAACTGCGTTAATGACAAGTCATGGAAACTTCAAGTATCATCTTGCCAAGATGAAAATGGAAGAAGATGATACTTGCAGACTATGCCTGGAAGACGCTGAGATCGTAGCGCACATTATGTGTGAATTTTCAGCACTGGCTAGCGTAAGACTTAGGAACACGGGCAGAAGCTTGTTAAATATGGATGCCATGGGGGAACTAAGCCTTAGACAAATGCTAGCAATCACTAAAGACACCGTGATGAGAAAGAATGCCGATAATTCCTAGTCGACACTCTGAAATCAGTAGAGTCTAGATTAAAGGCTGGTTGTAGCACGAGACTCAATGATAGTAAGATTGCCGCAAGTTATGTCAGTTGTCTATAGTTATAGAGGACGGAAGGGGGTCGAAAAGGGACCCATTTAGTAGTGGTCTGCTTCGTTATTCCCCCTACATTAATAATAATAATCTCAAGAATATCTCAATTAAGCCAAAAACCGCAAACGTTTTGTTCCTTACAAATTTAAAATATTTTTTTAAATTACTGATTTCATCTTTATATATAAATAAATCACTCAAGTTTGATTCGCACACGTAGGGTACCATGTTATGTTGTTAATTTTGTCACGTTTTATGGTGTACCCGTTGTTTTTTTTCTACTAGAATATAGTGCTATATAACCTGTTTAAATATAAAGTGTCTGCCTATAACGTTTAGAAAAGAAGGTCAAATTCCTCAAATTGGCGACATCTAGGGAACTCTCTTTAATTTTTATTCAGTTTATTTTAATTTCTTGTTGTTTAAATAGATATTGTAAAATATAATCTGCGTAAATTTTAAGTGTTAGCCTATTACTGTTCAAATATAAACGGACTTTCTATGAAAATATTAGGAGCCTACCTATTGCGGTTACAAAAAATAAGGCAATATAAGTGAAAAACATAGTATTGCGGAACACCCTTTAATTGTTATAGCGGCGATGGCAACACATCTACTGTAAAATTACAAGAGTCTACTTGTTACGGTTTAAAAAATAAGGCCAAATCACGGCCGAAACATGTCACTGTCGGAAAACCTTTTAATTTTATTATTTGTTAAAGCGGCCATGGCAATTCTTTTTCTTTGAATACATCAAGAGTCTACCTCTTACGTTTAAAAAGTAAGGCAATATACGTGAAAAACAAGTCACTATGGGAACACCCTTTAATTTTTAGTAATTATCATAGCGGCCGTGGCAACATATCTTACGTAAAAATTCCAAGGTTCTAGCTATTACGTTTCAAAAAATAAGGCTATATACGTGCAAAGCAAGACACTGTCGGAATACCCTTTAAATTTTACTACTAGTTATAAAGGCCATATTAATACACATTTTGTGAAAATATCAAGAGTCTACCTATTATAGTTAAGTTAAAAAATTAGGCCATATTCATAAATGCAAATCACGTCACTGTTGGAAAACCCTTTAATTTTTGCTATTTGCTATAGAGGCTGTAGTAATATACCATCTGTTAAAATTTCAAGAGTCTATCTATTATGGTTCAAAAATTAGGCCATATTCATGCAAATCACGTCACTGTCGGAACACCCTTTAATTTTTAGGTTTAATTTTGTATACTTGTTTATAATGCGAACATAGTTTTAATTACTGCCTGTTAATTTAAAATGGTTGAATCCTACATCTCAAGAAATAAAGACATAAACGCAAATAACACATCCTTTTCAGAACACCCTATACGTTGTAGTATTTGTTGCTATAGCGGCAACAGTTATAAAACTTCTGCGAAAATTTCAAGAGTCTACATATTATGGTTCAAAACTTATGTGTGTGAGTCTAACTCGCACTTGACTAATTTATTTATTACTACACGGTTAGGCTATAATAGCTCTTATCATACCCATAGCCTTCTTGAACATTAAATCGGAAATTGCTCTTTCAAGTCTTGAGGTGACTGGGGCTTTTATATAGAAAGCTAGCAACCCTACTATATATTTTTCAAATGACTAATGAATATATGGCATTTACTGAACTTCATATCTAGTCCAACTTGCGCACGGTAGGCTTACATATGAAAGGACTTTTCAAGTATCGTAATTCTAGCACCTTTTAATGTAGCTCTCTTGCACTCTTTAAGTCTGTTTTTCAGTTAAACATAAATATAAAATAATTTAAAAATATGTATATAACTTTAAAAAAAATTTTATAATTTTTTATAATTTTATGAATTTTTAAAAACCCAAAAAATTAAGTTTTAAATAATAAAAAGGTTAATTATCTTAATAATTACAAAGCTTTCATACTCAAAGTATCTAAGATATGCTCGTGTTACCCAGACGCTACGAAAGTATCTTAAGGATTTTAATGCCAAGAGCAAAAAATTTAAGAGCAACATGAATATTAAAATCTCACTTACTACAAGAAATGCACAAAATGGTCATTTAACTTCAAAGATAGAAATGTATCTGAAGCAGTATAATAAAATAAATTAAGCACAAAACCACATTTTATGATACGAGTGGTGTTAAAACATTTTTCATTTTGGTTTTATACTAGTATGTATACAAAAAGTAAAACCCTTTTGTTTAAGTATCTTAAGATGGCCAATAAAAATGCCAAAAAAAGGAAACTTATTCTTTACACAAAAAAAAAAAAAAAAAATTTTTTTAAGGTTGAAAAATATAAAACGGTACAATAGAATCTTATGGTTATTTTTATACGATTTTATTTTTGATGCTTATTCATTGTTTGAGGAAAAATTCTAGAACAATGTTGTGTTTTAGAATTTTTCTGGAAGATACAAAATTATTTAAGGTATATTTTTAATAAAAAAAACTATTGTAATTTTAATTGAAAGCATCTTTTAAATATTTTTGAAAAATTAGGAATAGTACAAATATAAATAACATTTAAAAAATAAAACCCAAAATTTGAGATTAAAAAATATCATTCAGTCAAAATAAACAGTACGAATGGAAGTTAGTAAAAACCACACGATTTTTTTTAGTTTTTTTTTATTATAAAACCAAAAGAAGTAATGCTAAAAAATAATATTAAATTATTTTAGTGTTTTAATAAATTTTTATGTTTTATTTATTTGCAGATTTTTTTGCTGGAAAACAATTACAATTATTGATTAATCAAATTAATTGAAAAAAAATATCAATAACTTTAATTAAAAAAATAAAAACAATAGATATAAAAATATCTAAAAGATATAAGGAGTTTTTATAAAATTTAGGAAATATAATAAAACGTTATTAACGAGAGAATTTCAAAAGTTTAATCACCCAAATTGAAATAAAATTAAATCATATTAATATCAATAACAGATATGGAAGTATCTAAAAAAATATAACAAAAATAAATAAAAAAAAAAAAAAATAAAATAAAAAAATTAAAAAAACTGCTAAATCAAATAAAAGTGTGTTCAAAGCTAAAATAAAAAATAAAAAAATAACTAATGAAAAAAAAAATAATATAAAACAATTAATAAAGAAATTTATACAAAAGAATCCCAAGAAAAAAAGTTTTTCTATATTAAAAGTGTTAAATTATAAACAAAATAGTGTGTTATTAAACAAAAAACAAAAAAAAAAAAAACAATAATCTGTAGCATAAAATATAAAAAAGCATAAAATTAATAAATCAGAAACCATATTTTAACTAAATTTACAACATCTTTAACGTTGGTGAAAGTATTTCAAGCAAAAAGATTTGCAAGAATCAAATTTAATAAAAAGGTAAGTTAATTTTATAATTTTTATTAGATAAAAAAATTCTTATATATTTTTGATAATTTGATTAAAAATGTGCAAAATTTTGAGGAAAATGTGCTGATGTAAATTTTACTTAAAAAAAAAAAAAAAATAAAATTTTATAATTTTTATTAGATAAAAAAATTCTTATATATTTTTGATAATTTGATTAAAAATGTGCAAAATTTTGAGGAAAATGTGCTGATGTAAATTTTACTTAAAAAAAATAATTATAAGTTTTATTCACTCATTGAAGTGAAAAAAAAATATTGAAAATTACAAATAATTTATATAATTAAAAAATAAAATTTTAAAGGATACAAAAAATTAAATAATTATTTTTTTTTTAATAAATTACTCTTTTATTTTTATTAAAAATAATAAAAAATATGTAAAAAATATATAAAAATAATAATTTTATTAAAAATATTTAAAATTTTTACAAAAATGTAGAAGAGAAAAATAAAAAATAATAAAGTTAAAGTTTAAAAAAAATTATTGAGTGACAAAAAATCACTTTAAAAAATTACAAAAAAAATTATTAATTAAAAAAAATATTTTAAAGGTTATAAAAAATTAAATATTAATTTTTAATAAATTATTCTCTTAAGAACATAAATTTTATTAATTTCTTTTATATCCAAACAGAATATAAATGAAAATTTAAAACAAAAAAAAAAAAAAAAAAAAAAACAATATATATAATTTGCCGGTTTAATAAAACTATTATATTTTCCTTTTATTAACATTACTTCCGTTTTTAGTATTGTTATAACATTTAAAAATAACTCTTTTAATATCCTCTATATCGATTAAAAAACTAAAAGGTTAAATGTTAATGTTTTTTCCTCAAATATACGGACTTCAAGTCTGAAAATTAAATTATGCATATTTTATTAAATATGCATAATTTAATTTGAAAAGAAGTAAAATTGTTATATACGGCCATGCCTAATCTTATATACCCTTCACCATAGTCATGTTCCCTTATTTTCCCTTACTCTGTTAGGGTTTTCAATTTCACAATAATATACATTCGGTTTTTACTTTTATTATTTTTCAACTTCATTATTACAAATAAACTATAAACATATAGACAATTTTTTTTTGTAAAAAATTTATCGAAAAATTTTTGTAAAATTAAATTTTGTAAAAATTTTATCTATAAATTTTTTATAAAATTTATCGAATATATTTTGTAAAAATTTTGTCGAGTTTTTTGTTAAAATTTTATAGACATTTTATTTTAAAAATTTTATGGAAAATTTATTGTAAAAATTTTATAAAAGTTTTTGTAAAAATTTAAAAAAATTTTCCTAAATTTGTTGGTAAAAATATTATCAACATTTTTTGACAAAAATTTTATTTAGATATTTGAGTCGAAATTTTATCGAAATGTTTTGTAAAAATTTTATCGAAATTTTTTGTAAAAATTTTATTTAAGGTTTTTGGTAAAAATTTTATTTACATTTTTGGATAAAAATTTTATCGAAATTTATTTGTAAAAATTTTATCGAAATTTTTTTGTAAAAATGTTTACGAAATTTATTTGTTTAAATTTTATCGAAATTTTTTTTGTAAAAATTTTATATAAATTTTTTTGTAAAAGTTTTATCGAAATGTGTTTGCAAAAATTAGGAACTTCCTGAAATCTATATGGCGCTACAATGGTCAGACCACCCAATGTGCCTATTGAATGCTCCTGGTTTCCAGTGGGCACCATTTGTGTCTATCGGATACCTCTATGTGTATTGCTTTCTATAAATCCTTTTAAAACAAATAAAAGCTGAAAAACAACCATCCTAAAAATAAAAAAAAATCGCACCTCGTAGGGGGTAATTAATCTCCCGAGACCTGTATGCACTACATGTGATCTGCTGGTCGCGGTCTAATTTAACAAAAAAAGCAAAAGAGAATAATTACAAACAAAAAAAAAAAAAAAACTAAAGCAACCTGAAAAAATATAGGTGGGCGTGGTTTTTGCCCACAGCCTCGAATGGAATCTGATGTTGCTGAATTACGTTAGCGAAATTTTCGAAACTATGCCTGGCAGATTGGTGGGCTTACATTTTCTGTATTTCTTTAGGTGCCTTGGCAAAGTTGATTTCAACCCGAACACAGACGGACATCGCTTAATCAACTTATCTATGTATAAGGATCCAGAATATACATATAGACTTCATGGGGTCGGAAATGAATATTGTAGAAATTAAACACGGAATTTCAAACTTATATATACCCGTTTCAGCTGTAGTGAGGGGTATAAAAAAACAGCAAAAAACTTCGGTATATTGATCAAAAGATACAAAAGTATCTGAAGAAAAAAATCAAAAAAGATAAGTTTTATTAATTTATTATTATGTGTTTTTTATGTGAAAGTAAAAATAAAGTTTGTTAAAAAAACATAATATTAAATATACTGTATTTATAAAAAAAGATACAAATGAATTAAGAAAATAAAAATAGAAAACAAAAAAATTTTGTAGTAAAAAATGTTAAGGTATCTCAAAGATCAACAATAAAATTTTTAAAATAATTAAAAAAAAGTGTGTGTCTTTTTAAAGAAATCAAAAACAATTATTAAAATACAAATCAAAAAACAAATCTATTTTGAAATAAAAGATACAAAAGTATTTACAGCATTATGTTCACAAAATGTTAAATTTCGTACCAAAGAATGTCAAATTGGGGTCCTTTTCAACAAAAAGAAAAGAAAAAAAAATCATAAAAATATCAGATTTATTTTAAAAGTTGCAAACGTATCTAAGAGATCAGAATTTCAAATACAAAAAAATACAAAACTAACTCATGTATGTATAATATGTGAAAGCATTTAAAACATAAAAATAAATATGAAAATTAAAAAGTGTTAATAAATCTTAAAATAAGCCGACATCATTTAAATAAAAATATCCAGAGGATTTGTATCTCGAAATTAAAGATCCAAAAATACCTTACGCATTAAGATTACAAAATGTTAAATATTATGTATTAAAATTACATTTATATTTAACAAGAAATTATAAATATATATATTTTGAAAAGAAACACAACAAATTGTATGTATGTATTTATAAAAAGATACAAAAGCATCTAAGGGATCGTTTTGAAAAATTAAGCGAACTTAATAAGAGAAGAGTAAGTGTAGCAATTGTGTGTTTTATTGAAAAGGTTACATTAAATACAGAAAATTATTTTAAATTTAACCTTACCATAAAACCCATGCAAAGGTATCTTAAAGATAAATTTTAAAAAATTAAAAGATTTGATAAAAATGCGCAGGTGATGAAAATGTGAAGTTGACCGTGATTGTTTCAAAAAAATTTTTAATTATATTAAAAAGAAAAAAATATATCTAATCGATAAGTGATAAATTAAAGGGATAAACGTGTTCAAATATCTCAAAATAATAATTTATGCAAAAAAAACCGACTTCAAAACAGATAGAAGGACACCAATTATAAACTAAAAATGTAAGAAGTAATCTGTAAGAATTAGATTTAAACCAAATAATAGATGCGCCAAAATTAGCGGAAAAAAGTAAAGACTATGTGAATGTCAAGCATCTACCTATTACTGTTCAAAATTTAAGCTATTTTCACCAGCATCCGTCTTTTATGGGGACACCATTCACGCCTCTGTCTATAACGGTTTCAAAGATAGGGTCACATAGATCAAATTACATCACCTATTGGGACACCCTTTATTTTAGAATTTTAAATTAAAGACCTGTTGTTATAGAGGACTTGGCCACAAAGATTCTGTTTAAATTTCAACTATCTGTCTATAACGGTTAAAAAGTTTAACCATATATATTAAATTACATGAACTATTGGGACACCCTTTACCTTATAATTCTAAATATTTATACTTGTTATCATACCAGAGAAAGTAGTGGAAATTCTGTCTAATTTTTAAGTGTTTGTGTTTAACGGTACAAAAGATAGGGCCATATAGATCAAATTACATAATTTATGGGGACACCCTATAGTTTCTAAATTCAAATTGTATACTTGCTATAGTGGACTTTGCAATACAGGTTCCTTGTAAATTTCAGCTGTCTGTCTATAACAGTTCAAAAGTTTGGCCACATACATAGAATTACATTAACTATTGGGACACCCTTTTATTTCCAAATTCAAACTTTATACTTTTTGTTATAGCTGACTTAGTAATACAGGTTCTTGTAAATTTCAGCGGTCTGTGTACAACTGTTCAAAAGTATGGCCATATACATCAAATTAAATGAACTATTGGAGCACCCTTTAAAATTTTGAATATTTATACATTTTATTATAACGGTCATAGTAATCGACATTCTGTAAAATTTTCAACGTTTTGCCTATAACGGTTCAAGAAATAGGCTCAAATAGGTCAAATTACGTCACCTATGGGGACACCCTTTAAATTTTAAATTTATTTTTTTATTAATTTTTGCTGTTGGGAGCTATAGCGACACTCAATTTTTTTAAATTTAAATTTGGTGCACTTTACAGTTCTTAATACACGTAAAAAACATGTATGTTGTATGGGGACACCCTTTAATTTTTCATATAATGAACTGTTTTTTAAATGGGACCAACCTGAAAGCATAACCTTTCAAATAATTTTATAATCGGTTCAGAGATGGCTGAGTTCTGCGGTTACATACATAAAAAAAGCAACATTCAGACGAATAGATAACCTCCTTCTTTTTTGAAGTGGGTTAATAAGAAAATTTTATTAAATACACCGCGTATTTAAGGTTGCGAAAAAGTTTCGAAAATAAACAAGTAAGAGTGTATAGGATTCGGCATGGTCGAATTCACCATAGTAATGTTAAATATTGCCTTACTGACTAACCTAAACAAGGGCGTATGGCGTAACGACGTCTAGTGGCTAGCTTTGAACAAACCTAAATAGGTGCGCAACGTTTTTTAATAAACAGTAATGTTAACATCTATTATTTAGTAAAATCTTATAAATAGAGATAAAATCGCTAGTTCAGGAAGAAAATAGCTAAAATGGCACCTCTCTTACACAAAAAAAAAACAATAACATTTTGTTTGCACCCAACTTCACTACCTAACGCTCTGTCGAAATTGGATTTTCCAATTGCCAATTGCGTTGACGCCGCAAGGTTAAGCTATTACTCTGTTGTGTTTCCCAATTTCAGAAAAATATATATTATTTTTAACTTTTATGATTTCTAACTTCATTTTTACAAAGAGATATAGACATTTTTTTTAAATTTTATCGAAAATTTTTTTGTTAAAATTTTATCGCAAATATTTTGCTAAATTTTGTTGGAAATTGTTTTGTAAAAATTTCTTCGAAAATTTTTTGTAAAAATTTCAAAGAAAAATTTTTTTTTTAAATTTCATCGGAAATTTTTTGTAAAATTTTACCGAAAATTAGTTTGTAAATTTTTTTTTGGAAAAGTTAGGACTTTCCAGCAATCAATATTGCGTTACACATTCTGGTTCCCAGTAAGCACCCTTTGAGTCTACCGGCTACCTGCATGTGTTTTGCTTTCTATAAAGACCTTTTACACAAATTAAAGCAGAAAAACCCTATCAACCTAAAAACAAACAAAAATCACCTCTCGCAGAAGGTTATTGATCAACAGAGACCTGCATGCATTCCACGCGCTCTACTGGTCACGGTCTAACATCACAGTGCAACACGGAAAAAATAACCATATACGGACACCACTACGTGATAAAAGACCAAAAAGGTTTTTTTTATGGGCCTTCAAAGATGTGGGGCCTCGATGTCATTTTTGCAAAAAAATGATCATTTACTCAAGCTCATATTTTGCAAACGGTTTGGAATATTGATATACTCTCAGAGGCAAAGTTGTAGCTCTTGTCATAGAGAACAAAAATTGTGAACATATAAAATCAAAAAAACTTCATCTTCAAGGTCAAAATCGCAAAAAACTTTAAAAAATTAAATTTTTTTACCTTTTTTCCCCTGTTCAGGTCCATAGGTAGCAAACCGTTCAAAATTCAAGGAAACAATCAACTACAAAAATGAACCTAAGATCTCAATAAACAACTTTCTAGAACATATGAACTTCCTAGGAATGATTCTTAACACCGTTTAGTAGCGGGTAGCGCTTAGGTAGCCGAGAAATTTTTCACTTTTGCGGCTACCTAAACGGTGTTAAGAATCATATTAGCTCCGCCTTGTGCAGTCACCTGGTTAAATATGCCTTTCGTCTGATGATGCTGAATGGTATTAGCGAAATTGTCTTAACTATGCCTGATATAATTGGCGGGCTTAAGTTTTCTGTATCTCTTCTGGTGCTTTGGTAAAGTTGATTTCAACCCGAACACGGACAGATGAATGGACAGACGGACAGACGCTTAATCAATCAGAATATGCTATATTGAATATGTATCTTGGGTGGGATATACTTTATTGGGTTGGAAATGAGTATTGTAGAATTTACACACGGAATTCCACCTCTGGTGAAGGGAATAATTTTTTTTAAATACGTTTTTTTTTTGCTACAAAAAGAAAACTAATTCATCAAAATTAAAAAAGGAGTTTCAAAAGTTATATTCGAGACGTTTAAATATAACTTGAGATAAAAAGCAAATTTTAAATTAATTTAAAATAAAAGAGTTTCAGTCCAAATCAATATATAAATATGCACAATTTGGGACTGGATGAAATGAAGACTGTTGCTGCTAGTTGTCGCTGAAATAAAACATGCACATGATTTTAGTTTTCGAGATATGCCGTTATGTTTAAAATGAAGAAAGAAAGATTGCACGTCATATATTAGAATTACTCGTTAAGGGTTTACCTTATTAGGCAAAGTAGAAAATCCAAAAAATCTGCACTGAAATTACCTTCAATTCATGCAAACACTTTTGTTGGATCTACTTAATAGTCGAGAAAGTAGGGTAAAAAAATAATTTTCATGCAAAATTTTAATACTTGTAGTCGTGTAGCTGCTAAGCCGCTGTTTATCTGTTTAAAGCATTCAATTTCTAGTAAACCTGCAACAACAAATTGATTATTTGTAAGAAAAAGAAATAGAAAGAAAATTTTCGATAAAACATTACACCATCCCAACAACGTCTAGCAACATCATTAACAGTTGTCCTAGAATTTAAGGCAAACTTTTATATTTTTCTTACACAAAGATTGTGAAAGAGAATTAAAAAAGTTTCTAAAAGTTCGACCGTACAAAAACTATAGAAAAGAGGGAGTTTAATTGAAAATAAACTAAAAGAAATCATTAATTCATTATTCATGTTCAACAAGAAATTAATAAGAAATAATTTTTCATAAAATTATCAGCTAAAGATATTAAAATATCTTACAGATACACACACAGCCAAAATGTTTAATATTTGGAAGCAAAAGAAAATTTTTTAGGAATTTTTTTAATTAACTAGCGATATCCGTAGAACTTTGCTGCCCCATATGCTCAAAAAATAAAATAAACACTTGTGAGTAAATAAAAGTATGGCGCCCCAGCTTTAATATAGACTTCAGGAAATCCTTTTATCAAATTTATAGATTATCAATATTGCAGAAAATGTTTTTCTATATGGGGTACCCGAAAATATTTACGTTATTCTTAGAGTAAAAAATTTCAAAACTTTACCTGATAATAATTTTTCTTTTTTTATAGGTGCCACCCACTGTTCCAATCCAGCATGTTTGATTGTTTGACTCTACACATTAATATGGGGCTTTTGATCATTTTAAGGTTCTAATTATTATAGTTCCTTAGGTACACGTTTGTCCGATTATGTGGGGGGTTCCACGCCGTTTGTTGTAGTTTAGCCTTTGTTAGGCTAAACTATGCACGTTAATATAAGAGTTACTTGTGCAAAATTTTTTATTCTACTTATTGTAGTTCTCTCAAAAAGGAATTCATTATGGAAGTGGTCTGCTTCTATATTCCCCCTATGTTATTGTAGTTCTCTAGGTACACGATAATAATTTTTCACTTTGTATGTTCAGTGTTACATTCCAGACAGCGTGGAAAGGTGCAACACTCGCACCGTTACAGTTCCCCAGGCTCACTTTATATGGTAGATACCTTGCCCACCTTTTCAAGCCAGCTTTTTGTCTCATTATGAACATTAATGAGGGGGTCATTCGTATAAAACTTCAACACTCTACTTGTTACAGTTCCCCAGGCACACTATAATAATTCCTCATTTTGTATGAGAGTGTAAGAGAGTTACATTAGCTGGTTTGTTCAATTTGGTTAGAGGAACGCATACCCGATGACTGGAACCTCAGCATATTATGTCCCGTGCACAAAAAAGGAGACAAGACAGTATGCGCCAACTACAGAGGAATAAGTCTCCTTCCCATCGCATACAAAATACTTTCCAGCGTACTGTGTGAATAATTAAAATCTAAAGTTGGCGAGATAATTGGGCCATATCAATGTGGCTTTAGACCTGGTAAATCCACCACCGACCAGATATTCACCTTACGTCAAATCCTGGAAAAGACCCAAGAAAAACAGATCGACACCTACCATCTATTTGTCGACTACAAGGCTGCTTTTGAAAGCCCCATTCGTTCAAAGGTGTTTCAAGCCATGTCTGAGTTTGGTATCCCTACAAAATTAATACGTCTGTGCAGGATTACCTTAACTGATACGCGATCTTCAATTAAAAAAAGGAAAAACCTCTCCGAGCCATTTAGTACCAAACGCGGTTTCAGACAAGGCGATAGTCTATCGTGTGACCTTTTTAATATCCTGCTAGAAAAGGTTATACGGGATGCGAATGTGAATAGAACTGCCACGCTAAACACTAAACAACACATGTTACTCGCTTACGCTGACGATATAGACATCATGGGTCGAACATTGCGAGCGGTAACTGCCACCTTTGAAAAAATCGAAAAAGAATCTGCCAAAGTGGGTCTGGCAGTAAACGGCGATAAAACCAAGTTGATGGTATCAACGCACAAGACATCCAGTAGACTCGGGCAGACAGTGGAAGTTGAAAACTACAACTTTGAGGTAGTCAGCGATTTTATCTACCTCGGTACCGCCATCAACAAAACAAACAACATCAGTTTTGAGATAAAGAGAAGAATAATACTGGCCAATAGATGCTACTTTGGACTAGGTAAGCAGTTTAAAAACAAGGCCACCTCTCGACAGACAAAAATCACTCTCTACAAGACACTGATTCTACCCGTGCTATTATATGGTTCCGTGGCATGGGTACTTGCGAAAGCAGATGATACTGTGCTTGGAGTGTTTAAGAGAAAAATTCTTCGAAAAATCTATGGACGAATCTGCGTTGGCGGAGAATATTGGTGTCGTATGAACCATGAGCTGTATGCCGACATAGACATAGTCAAACGTATCAAATTACAACGATTGCTTTGGCTAGGTCATGTTGTGAGAATGGATGAAGATGCTACAGCTAGAAAGTCATTTGAATACGTTCCTGGTGACGGTTCACGCAGAAGGGGAAGACCGAAACTTCGATGGAAAGATCAAGTTGAGGAAGACATCTCGAAACTTGGTGTCAGAAACTGGAGAAGAAGCGCAGAAGATCGAGGCGCTTGGAAATCTATTTTACGTTCGGCTACAGGAACAAATGTTCTGTAATAGCCACCTAAGTATATATATATATATATATATATATATATATATATATATATATATATAAGAGAGTTACATAAAAAAAATTAAAAATTCTCCTATTAAAGTTTCCAAGTAAAATTATGATAAATATTTATTTTGTATGAGAAGTGCCACGCCCATTTGGTATATCATAAATTATTATTAATTATGTTTAACTAAAACTAAGTGATGATAAAAGTACCAAAATGTCACAATACCACACTGAGTTACCGATAGCAATTGTAAACTTTACAATTCTATTAGCACTATCGCCTTCACGTCCACTGACGCATCTGTCGTTATAAAAGTGTAATGGAAAGGATATGATAGCTTTTTAGAGAATTAATAATTTCTAACTAAAGACCAATCAGGTGTTGGGCTAACTCCTATAGAATCAATACTTCAGGTGACATTGTATCTTTTGTTCTTGTGGTGTGAACATGGTCCAAGCTTGCCATGTTCTGCTACTTGTTGTGCATGCGCCGCGGTGGGCTAGCAGGTAGTGTGCTACTCTATCAGAGTCTATCAGTCTGGGTCCTTCGTGACTTCGAGTCCCACCAAAGACTCCGGTATTTCTCACTATAAGAGTCTTTGATAAAATATGGGCGTGGTTAATCCAGTAACTGACAAGTAATAGACATTTCAAGTGTCATCAGGCCAAGTCGAATATCGATATAAGAAGTTATTTGCAGACGCTGAGAAGGTAGTGCACATTGTGTGGAAATTTCCAACACATTATCTAACATCAGCCTTTGGATCAGGGGCAGACATATAGTAAACTAGCTGTGCCCGCCACGTCGTGGACGTCCTAACAATATTTTGCTCGATTTGGCTTTGAAAGTATTCCACACCAAATTTTAAGACTCTTACGTATTTACTTTATATAAAGGTACACATCCCTGGATAAAATTCTAAAATTTATAGAAAATTCTAAAAATTCTTGTAAAGCTCTGTAATTTTATTCAATTTGGGTATTTAGCAGAAAGTAATTAATATTTTGTTATTATTTTAAATCAGCGCCATCTGTTGCGCAACCGTGTTCAAAATATCCCGCCTTCAAAAGTAAAAGATGCCTTAAAGTATGCAGTACCTTTAAATCGATAAAAAAAATCGGCGTACTTTCACTACTTTTTCTCCACTTTCTCTTTGAAATAAGATATTTTTGCGCAAAAAAAGTATTCTATATTAGAATCATGATACTAAGGTACCTCCTCACATAATTTTGTTAATATCCATCCAGTAGTTTTTACGTGATGCGAACACAAACGAAAAGCACACAGACAGACGGAAATTAGTTATTATTTTATTATATGTATAGATGTTGATGCTAAGGGGACCTTGGCTTTGGGCAAATATTAGCAATTAAGTGCGATTGTGTAATCAGATAGAAGGTCGCTAGCCTGAAACCAATATGGCCAAGAGGAAAAAAGGCTAGTGACAGTAAGAGAGTCTCAATTACAGTAAGGTAGACGTAAATTATAATTTTAGGAGGTGTTCAGGAGGTCCAAATTAGCCGACCTAGGCATGTGGCGTTTTTTTAGGCTGTAAAGCAGTGTTATCAATCGAATACTAGAAGCCATTGCGGAACGAAGGGGATCGAAAAGGAACCCATAAAAGTAGTGATCTGCTTTGGTATCCCTAAATCTGATTCATATTTCAGTATTTTTTGTGCGAACCACTCTGTTACACGAAAAATTATATTACGGACATTTTAATATATTTTTTTTTATTTTATTCGCTTTAAATATCTGGCAATAATTTTCTCTTTTTTCACAAATGAATACAATTTTTACCAATTTACAAATTTGTATAATACCTTTTGCGAAAAAATTAGAGTAAAAAATATTTATAATTTAGGTGAACAATTGATTTCATAATTTTTAGTTTGAAGCTGAAATATTGTTTCACAACTAAATTGCGGACCTGCATTTATTTACAATCAAATTATTAAGCAGTGGGTTAAAATCTAAGCTAAGGGTATACAACCCAAACACTGTATTTAGTAACGAAACCGTGTATTTAGTAATTACCTTAGTTCAATTTAGTAAAGGGTGTTTTTTTTATAGAGGTATAGAACTTTAAGTTGCAATAAAACAACGATGGATTATTCGATTGACATGAATTTTATTTATCCGAAAGATAATCTTGTGGCATTACATTTTAAATATGATTTCTGGCATATGACCGCCACGGCTGGCGCGGATGTAGTTCAATCTGGACGTCCAATTTTCGATGCCTTTTTCCAACATTTGTGGCCGTATATCGGCAATAACGTTGCCGCGAATGTTGTCTTCCAAATGGTCAAGCGTTTGTGGCTTATCCGCATAGACCAATGACTTTACATACCCCTCCAGGAAAGTAGTCTAGCGGTGTTAAATCACAAGATCTTGGAGGCCAATACACAGGTCTAAGACGTGACATTAGGCGTTCACCAAACGTGTCTTTCAATAAATCTATTGTGGCACGAGCTGTGTGACATGTTGCGCCGTGATGTTAAAACCACATCTCCTAGACATCATGGTTATTCAATTCAGGAATGAAAAACTTAGTAATCATGGCTCTATACCGATCACCATTGACTGTAACGTTATGGCCACCATGGTTTTTGAAAAAGTACGGACCAATCATTCCACCAGCCCATAAAGCGCACCAAACAGTCATTTTTCTGGATGTAATGGTGTTTCCACATACACTTGAGGATTACCTTCACTCCAAATGCGGCAGATTTGTTTGTTGACGTAGCAATTCAACCAGAAGTGCGCTTTATCGCTAAACAAAATTCGCTTATGAAAATCGGGAACAACGGTAATCTCGTTTTAGGCCCATTCGATAAGCGTTGTTCAGGCGTGAGTCTGTTCATGATGAATTGCCAAACCAAACTGAGAATAAATCACTTGACAGCTGTTAAATCGGTCGCCATCTTAAAAAGTAATGCCAACTTAAAGTTCTATACCTCTATAAAAACACCCTGTATATAACACAACAAAAAAAGTACTAACACCCTAGTTTTAATTACATTACATTTGTTTCTTTATTTATTTTTATTTTTATTGTTTTTTATTTTATTTTTGTATTAATTATTCAGTGTGCATTAAATGATCTCAGAGAAACCCCACCTTTCTTTCAGGTGAAGCAAATAATTTTTTTTTTAAAAATTTGTTGTTTGTGTATGCCAAACACGCGCCACTTTAATTTGCTGTTGCTTCATTTTCAACCAAAGTTAATAAAAAACGGAAAAGACCGACAAACGTTAGAAAAAGTACACAAAAAAAATAATATTGGAAAAGGAGAAACTCTTGAAAAATAAAATGCAAAAGGAAACATTTATAATTACTCGCAGTTGTTTGTTTTTGTAACAAGATCCATATAAAAAAACAAATGTTTAGCAAATAAATACAACACCTTCAAGTAAGATAGCAATTATTACACAAGGCTACAAAGTTCTGTAGAAACTTAAAAGGGAACCATTTAATCAAATAAGTCGTGCAATGATAAAAACTGGCAATGGGGGACAGGTGTGACTAAGAAGTTAAATAAGTTTAGAATGACTTGAATTTACATGAATTATATTGTGGTTTTATAGTTTATTAAATTTATTATATGTCTCAATTAAGGTTAACAAACCAGTTTCAAAAATATTCGAAAACCCGGGTTCGAGATTATTCGAAAAACCGGGTTGTATACATTTATCCATTTTTATTGAAAAAGGGCGATTTTGGAATTATACAACGAACCGGTTTTTTTATTTCGAACCGGTTTTTTTGTTTCGAAATATTCCTTAAAATCCAATATTTTATTTTACATTTTTAAAATATGCAACATTTACTAATTAAAGCTTGAAACCTAACAAGCATTACTCTATTTAAATCCGAAACAATATTTAGCTTATGTCCAAATCACCTATTGCATATGAATATAGTCATTCATATTCGCCTTAGAACACTTACAAAATGATTTAAAAAACTTAGAAGGAGAACTGCATTTGAAATTGGAAAAACTTTATAATCTTAAAAAAAACAGAAAAAATAATTAATAATATTGCTTTTAAACAAATAATCGGTTATTAGAACCGGTTTTAAGTGAAAGAGACAAAAAAAACCGTTTTTAATATAACAAAAATTTTCGAGTTATTTGAAAGCCGGGTTTTTAAATATCGAGCCATGTTTACATAAATTTTTCTATTTTTATTAAGTCGGGGTTTTAGTGGAAACCGGTTTTTTATTTCGAATTATTCGTTAAAATCGAATCGAACAGCTGAATTTATAATAAAAAAACTTTATAATCAATAAAAAAAGACAAAAAATAATAAAAAAAGGGAAAAATTAATATAATATTGCTTCTAAGCAAATTAATAAAAAAAAAACGGTTATTCGAACCAGTTTTAAGAAGTGACAAAAAACCGGTTTTAATATAAAAAAATTTTTCGAATTATTTGAGAGCCGGGTTTTTGAGCCATGTTTGCATACATTTTTCTATTTTTATCCGGGTTTTAAAAAGGAGAAATCGGGTTTTTATTTAGAATTATTCGTTAAAATCGAAACGAACAGCTGAATTTGAAATTAAATAAAACTCTATAATCAATTAAAAAAAAAGACAAAAAATAATATAAAAAAGGGAAAAATTAATATAATATTGTTTTTAAGCAAATACATTAAAAAACCGGTTACACGAACCGGTTTTTATAAAAATGACAAAAACCCGATTAAAATAAAACAAAATTTGTCTAATTATTTAATAGCCGGATTTTTAAATATAGATCCGTGTTTGTATACATTTTTCCATTTTTATTAAGCCGGGGTTATATTTTGAATTATTCGGTTTTTTATTGTGAATTATTTGTTACAATTGTATAATTTATTTTTTATATGTTAAATATGCATAATTTACAACGCAGCTTAAAATTCAACAAGCGTCACAGTTACGCTATTAAAATCTGAAACCATATTCAGCGTTTGTACAAATCACCTAATGCATGTAAAGTTAGTCATATTCGCCTTAAAACATTTGCCAAACTAAGACAACTGAATTTGAAATTAAAGAATAATATAAAAAAGAAAAATTAATATAATATTGCTTTTAAACAAATAAGTTTAAAAAAACCGGTTATTAGAACCGGTTTTAATAAAAGTGATAAAAAAACCGGTTTTAATAAAACAAAATTTTACGAATTATTTGAATGGCGGGTTTTTTAAATATCTACCCTTGTACGCGAAATTATCATTCGTTACAAAAACCAAACTTTTATTTTACTGCTGGTTATTTGGCACAAGAAATTAAAATTTTTCCTGATTTCTCCTTGATGTGTTTAAGAGATTAAATTACTTTCACCTTTTTATTTATAGTGTATCTTTAGGGTATTTCCATGTTTTTTCGTTCTTTTTACTTTTTAGGAAAAATTTTTTAATTATTAATTGTATTGTACGCTCGAGGATTAAATATATTCTAATTCCAGTTGTGTAAGCCCTAGGATATGATTTATATTTGATATCAATAGACAGATATTATATTTGATATCAATCATGAAAATAACAAATTTTTAACAAATTTTTTATTTATATTAAAAAAAAAGTTTTATAAAAATCTTTGAGATATGGCTTATAGAACTGGAATTAGAAATATTTAATCCTCGAGCTTATATGCAAAAAAGCGATATTTTCCGACTTTTATAACTGTATATCTAAAAAACTATAAGAGATTAAATTTTTTTAAATAATATTTGGATTCAGAGAGTCAAGGAATATAAATAACAAAAGTTTCAATAAAATCGGAAGAGGTAAATTTGAAAACATTTTTTTTTGGTTGATTTGACATGGAATTACCCAGACATATAATCAATTTGCGTAAAAAAGTCGATTTCGGATAAAATGTGACATACGATAATTTCGCGCACAAGAGTCGATATGTTGAATATTTGATAACTCTAGTCCCAATACAATTACTAAACGTAATATAGCTTTATTTGGAGAGCACATTAACGAACTTCCCGCAACTTGCTGAATAATAGGCTAACTTATTATTACTTACTGTTATGCAAAGAATTAAAAAAAAATATATTAAAAAATATTCGATTATTCGGATAATTATTGTTCGAATAAAAAAATTAATTGGAATAAAATTTTTTTTAAAATATGTATAATTTTATTCAACATAAAATTGAACATAATGACATGAACACGCTTTTCCGAAAATAAAATTAAAAATAAAATATCGGCCCAATGACGTCACGAAACTGTCTGCCTATTGGCTAATAATTCTGACTGAGAGTATAACTATAAATTATGAGAGTTTTTAATATCGACTGTGAGAGTTTATTAGCAGGGTTGCCCATTTTTGTCTATTACTTAGATTTATTTACACGTATTTATTTGAAGCCATTTGTTGATTACAGACTTGGCAACCTTACATTGGCCGAAAAACGTCATCTAAAGGAAAAACAAGCGTATGGCGTAATCTGGTCTTCTATCATTCTTGTATAGACCTAAGGATATGTAGAATATTCATTTTGATAATAAAGTTTTCGCATTTGAAAGTACATATTGTTCGATGATACGACCGGTATACTACAAATAATGTATGAAACATTTTATATGATATGCAAGAAGTATAGTAACGAACACTTTCACGTTTTAAAGTGAAATACACTATTACAGTCTTTATCAGGCATTTAACCCGCAACTTCCGGAATGATAGACTAGCTTAATATTACTTACAAATAATACGATGAACTAAAAAAAAAAATGTTATGAAATATTAGATTATTAGGATTATTCGGATAAATATTATTCGAATAAAAAAATTTATTCGAATAAAAAATTTATTTGAAATTTTTTATTCATTTGTATGTTATATGCTTATTTATAGCTCAATTGCATATGTTATTTATTTTGTCTCTAGTAATGTATCATAAATTTTAAAATATTCTAAATCAATTAAATTGTATTTAAGCAAAACTCTCTTCTATTTTTTCTTCTTTTTTTCACTGAAATTATTGTGCAAACAAAATAAACCAATAGAAATATCATATCGTTTAATTAAAGTTGCTTAAAAATAAAAAAATTATATAAATTTATAAAGAACAAGTTGTAAATGGTAGATTTTTTGGTTTACAAACTATAATTCCCAGAAGAAGTACTTCTTCTTTATAATTTTTTTTGTAATTTAAATAAATATTTACATTAATTTATCTAATAAACAAAACTATTCGTACATAAATACTAGAAAATATATTTCTTTATGCACATACATACACTCAGAAGAAAGGGTTGTATCCATGGCGAATTAAATATACCAGATGAGAGAACTACGGCAAGAACTACAACAATACAACAACTTTAACATTTTACTAGCATATATATAACAGTGCAACACGGAAAAAATAACCATATACAGACACCACTACGTGATAAAAGACCAAAAAAAAAGACCCCTGTCTCCCAGTTTTGCCCAAAGTACTCCAGGTTTTTTTTATGGGCCTCCAAAGATGTGGGGCCTCGATGTCATTTTTGCAAAAAAATTATCATTTACTCAAGCTCATATTTTGCAACCCGTTTGGAATTTTGATATACTCTCTGAGGCAAAGTTGTAGCTCTTGTCATAAAGAACAAAAATTGTAAACATGTAAAATCAAAAAAACTTCATCTTCAAGGTCAAAATCGCATTTTTTTTTACCTTTTTTCCCCTGTTCAGGTCCATAGGTAGCAAACCGTTCAAAATTCAAGGAAACAATCAACTACAAAAATGAACCTAAGATCTCAATAAACAACTTTCTAGAACATATGAACTTCCTAGGAATGATTCTTAACACCGTTTAGGTAGCGCTTAGGTAGCCGGGAAATTTTTCACCTTTTTAATGATAATAGGGGCTTGTGAATTGAAAAATTGTAGTCGTGTTAATATTGCTAAGTTTTGTTTTACCAAATTTACTTAAGGGCGGTTTACATGGTCACAGAAGTCTTGGCAAATGGCAAAGTCTTATGTAAAAGAGCAGAATTGGTATCGTCTAAACATAATATGTAATGAAACAGTAAAATATTGGGAGAAAATACGGATGAAAATTTGACAGTCGTATGGTTGTAGTATTTTTTTTTTAGACAATTGCACCTCATCAAAAAAGCGATGCATTTTTAACCGACTTCAAAAAAGAAGGAGGTTATCTATTCCTCTGAATGTTGCTTTTTTATGTATGTAACCGCAGAACTCAGCCATTTCTGAACCGATTTTAAGCTTTCAGGTTGGTCCCGTTTTAAAAACAGTTCATTATATTAAAAATTAAAGGGTGTCTCCATACAACATACATGTTTTTTACGTGTATTAAGAACCGTAAAGGGCACCAAATTAAAATTTTAAAAAATTGCGTAGCGCTATAGCTCCCAACGGCAGAAATTAATAAAAAAATTAATTTAAAATTTAAAGGGTGTCCCCATAGGTGCCGTTGTTTGACCTATATGTGCCTATCTTTTGAACCGGTATAGACAAAACCTAGAAACCTAGAAAAAAATACAGAATGTCGATTACTATGACCGTTATAATAAAATGTATAAATATTCAAAATTTTAAATTAAAGGATGCTCCAATAGTTCATTTAATTTGATGTATATGGCCATACTTTTGAACAGTTGTACACAGACCGCTGAAATTTACAAAGACCCGGTATTGCTAAGTCAGCTATAACCAAAAAGTATAAAATTTGAGTTTGGAAATAAAAGGGTGTTCCAATAGTTAATGTAATTCTATGTATGTGGCCAAACTTTTGAACTGTTATAGACAGACAGCTGAAATTTTCAAGGAACCTGTATTGCAAAGTCCACTATAGCAAGTATACAATTTGAATTAAGAAACTAAAGGGTGTCCCCATAAATTATATAATTTGATCTATATGGCCCTATCTCTTGAACTGTAAAACACAAACACTTGAAAATTAGGCAGAATGTCCACTACTTTCTCTGGTATAATAACAAGTATAAATATTTGGAATTATAATGTAAAGGTTGTCCCAATAGTTCATGTAATTTGATATATATGGCCAAACTTTTGAACCGTAATAGACAGACAATTGAAATTTACAAAGAATCTTTGTGACTAAGTCTTTTATAAAAACAGGTCTTTAATTTAAAATTGTAAATTAAAGGGTGTCCCAATATAAAATGTTATTTGATCTATGTGACCCTATCTTTGAAACCGGTATACACAGAGGCTTGAATGGTGTCCCCATAAAAGACGGATGCTGGTAAAAATAGCTTAACTTTTGAACAGTAATAGGGAGAGGCTTGACATTCACATAGTCTTTACTTCTTTTCCCTCTAACTTTGGCGCATATTTTATTTGGTTTAAATCTAATTCTTACAGATTACTTCTTACATTTTTAGTTTAGAATTGGTGCCCTTCTATATGTTTTGAAGTTGGTTTTTGTTTTGTAAGAATTATTCTAATTAAAGTTGCAATTTTCTAAGGTAAATCGCGTCAAAATTACCCAAAACAGCTAAATATAGCGTAAAAAGAGCTCAGTTGGCATCACTGATATTTTTGTAAATAAAACGAAAATACTCAAATAGCTGTTTTCACAAATGATGTAAACGCAAAACATTAGTCGTTAGTTTCTTACTTTTAATTTACTTCTGTAAAGTCGTATCGTCTAAAACTCCCTTTAGTAAACTATAAACGATAATGTTAGGAACCGATCAAAACAGCGATTAACTCTATTTTCTCCATCTACATATTTCAGTTACAAGATACCGAAACAAATAGTACGTTTTACCATCAACCAACTATAAATCTAATAGACTTACACAACATCACAACCCCTTTGAAGTGGTTTTGAATGCTTAAAATTTTCTAATTGCTTCAAATGTAAATGGACAAAAGGGGTGGGGTGGGTGGAAGGTTATAAACCAAAACCATTATTTATTGTGGCCAAATTAAATGTAAAATCAAAAAAAAAAAAATGAAAGATACATTTGTAAACAAGAAACTCTTTTGTTGCATTTTGTGCAGAAAATAAATAAAAAGATTAGAAATACAAGTTGGTTTGTAAAATAACAAGAAAACTGTTTAAATAATTAAACAACATAATAATAAAATCAAGTAATAAAGTAAGTAACAACTGTTTGTACAGATGTATCTAATCATATTTACTGTTCTAGTCGTTGTGTAAATAAAACATAAATAAATAATTTTTAAATTCGGCTTGAGTTTATTAAAATAAATTAAAGATAAAAAAGTAATAGTGGAGACTGTAGCGGTTCAGAAAATATAATATTAATTTTTAACTTTTCTGCATTCTATAAAATTAAAGAAAACAAGTAAGCGTGATTTACTCGGCCGTGCCGAATCTTCTATACCCTTCACCACAGTGATTCTATTTTTACAGACATAGATACAGAATTGATTTAATTTAAGTTACAATTCACTAAAAAAAAGAACTGTGCATTTTTTCCACTAATCCGCAATATTTAGCATACGGTATATATCGTCACCTGAAATGCCTAACGATGTAAAAAATTTAAATATTTTTTTTTACACTCTTTAAATTTTATAGAAATTGTTTTTGTAAAAATTTTATAGAATTTTTTTTCTGTAAAAACTTTATTGAAAATGATTCGAAAAATTTTATAGAAAATCTTTGTAAAAATTTTAATTGAAAATTTTTTGTAAAAGATGTATAGAAAATATTTTGGAATTTTTTTTTTGCAATATTTTGTGTAAAAATTATTTAAATTTTTTTTGAAAAATTTTTTAAAAAACTTTTAGTTAAAATGTTTTGTAATAATTTTTTTAATTTTTTTTCGTAAAATTTGTTTTTGAAAATTTTGTAAAAGTTTTATAGAAAATATTTTGGAAATTTTTTGGATATTTTTTATAAAATTTTTTTAAAAATTTTTGTAAAAATTTTATTGAAAAAATTTCTGTAAAAATTATATTGAAAATGATTTGAAAAATTTTATAGAAAATCTTTGTAAAAATTTTAATTGAAAATTTTTTGTAAAAGATGTATAGAAAATATTTTGGAATTTTTTTGCAATATTTTGTGTAAAAATTATTTAAATTTTTTTTTGAAAAATTTTTTAAAAAACTTTTAGTTAAAATGTTTTGTAATAATTTTTTTATTTTTTTTCGTAAAATTTGTTTTTGAAAACTTTTGTAAAAGTTTTATAGAAAATATTTTGGAAATTTTTTGGATATTTTTTATAAAATTTTTTTAAAAATATTTGTAAAAATGCTTTGAAATATTTTTTTATTTTCATCGTAAAATTGGGTTTTGAAAATTTTGTTTAAAATTGTTTTAAAAATTTTTTTTTAATTTGTTTTGATTTTTTTAAATTTTTTTTGTAAAAATAAGAGCCTTCCTGCAATCTAAATTGAGCTAGAATGTCTAGAAAAAAGCAAAAAAATTATTGAAAAAAATTTCATCATATTGATCACCCAATGTGTCTTTTGACTGCTCCTGGTTAGCAGTAGACACCCTGTATGTATATTGACTACCTCTATGTGTATTATATGTAAACCCTACTAACCTAACAACAAACAAAAATCGCCCCTCGGAGGGGGTTATTGATCCCCCGAGATCTATATGCACTCTATGCGATCTACTGGTGGTGGTCTAATTTTATTTAACAAAAAATAAAACAAAAGAGATCATCACAACCGAAAAAGAGATAAAAACATCATGAAAAAATAAAGGTAGGCGTGGTTTTTTCCCACAGCCTCGAATTGAAGGGTGTGATGTTGCTGAATTCTATTAGTGAAATTTTAGAAACTATGCCCGGCAGATCGGTGGGCTTAAATTTTCTTCTAGTGCCTTCGCAATGTTGATTTCAACCCGAACACAGACGGATAGACGGACGGAAGAACAGAAGGACAGACCCCCATCACTTTATCAACTTCTATGTACGAGTATAAGGATTCAAAATATATATATTTTATGAGGTAGGAAATGAATATTATAGAAATTACACACGGAATGACAATCTTATATATACCTTTTCCACCTGTGGTGAAGGGTATAAAAACACAATTCAATTATACAATTATAACCCAATTTAAAAAAAATTAATTGGTTAACCCTTTAAAACGGATCACTAAAAGACTTCAAATTTCAATAAATTTTTAAACATTTTATATTTTTTTCGGTATTCGACTTACATGCAGAAACACCAAATTTTCGACACTAATTCATCTCCTCCCTTCAAATGTAAAAACTTTACGTTAAAAGTTAAAGGTAAAGTTATGATCACACGATTATCGCCGGCGCCGACATTTGCAAAATGTGTTCCATAACATCAAATACGTTAATAAAAATATATTAAATAAATCCGTCAAGTGCGAGTCAGACGTACACATGTAGGGTTCCGTACTATGTTCAGTATAACTGTAACAATATAAGTTTTTATATATTTGAAAAAAAAGCTATTGCGGAACATCCTTTAATTATTATAGCTGCGATGACAACACATCTACTGTAAAAGTTTTAAAACTCTAACTATTACGTTCAAAATATACGTGTAAATCACGACACTGTCGGAAAACCCTTTAGTTTTTGCTATTTGTTACAGATGCCTTAGTAATATACCATCTGTGAAAATTTCAAGATTCTATCTACTACGGTTCAAAATTTAGGCCATATACATGCAAAGCACGTCACTATCGGAACACCCTTTAATATTTAGGTTCAATTTTGTATACTTGTGTATAAAGCGAACATAGTTTTAATTAGTGTCTGCAAATTTTAAGTTGTTGCCTCCTATAGCTCAAGAAATAAAGACATAGATGCAAATAACACGTCACTTTTGGAACACCCTATAAGTTTTAGTATTTTTTGCTATAACAGCCACAGTTATACACCTTCTGTGAAAATTTCAATAGTCTATCTGTTATGGTTCAAAACTTAGGCTATATACATGCAAATCACGGCACTATCGGCACACCCTTTAATTTTTAGATTTATTTTGTTTATACTTATTTATATAGCGAACTAAGTTTTAATTACTGTTTGTAAATGTTATATGTATGCCTCCTACAGTTGAAGAAATAAACATATATTCGTGAATAACACGTCTCTATTAGAACACCCTTTGAGTTTAAGTGTTTAATGCTATAGCGGCAACAGTTTTACAGCTTCTGTAAAAACTTCAAGAGCCTACCTATTACAGTTCCAAAGATAAAAGGAGGTGATAGACGGTCGGTTGGACGGACAGACATTGAAGCGAAAACAATAGGGTTACGTTTTTACCCTTTGGGTACGGAACCCTAAAAATAATTTATAAAAAAAATATTTTTTTCTCTTTACTATAGCATTTTTGAGAAATTGTATTATTGGTGATATAAGATTTAAATGAACTTCTGAAGTAAATGTGGCTTAAAGATCTTACAAATATTTTGACACACCCTTTACTTATTCCTAAATGTGTGTGTATGTATTTAGTTTTATTTATGTTTCAATAAGACCTGTTCTTTGAACAAATTAATTTTGCATCTTTGATACTCTGAACTTAAGGATAAATCGTACATGTCTTACGTTCACCACACTCGCCTCTCAATATATGGAAAAGATATGTATATCTGTATACACATCTATCATTCATGTGTATTTACATATGTGTGAGTGTGTGTTTGGTGTGCATTTACTTTTATTTTAATTTTTAGTCTTATTTTCCACCACAAAAAAAAGTACAGTGAAGAGATTTTAATGCACTCGGCTGCTACATAGAAATAAACAGGAATAATTTTACATTTAGCATAAGTTAATGCATATAACAGTACGTGTAATCTCCATATGCATTGTGGTGTTAAAATATAACATTACACTTACTTACACACAATTATACTGTACAGTGGGTCAGAAGCATTATAAAGGGTGTTAAATTTAGGAAATTATTGTTTTCTTTTTATTTTGATGATTTTGATAATGTGGTTCAATTACGTATGGAACAAAATATCGGCCAATTGGCCGCCACGACTCTGGCGGCACACCTCCATCGTATGCTCCAAATTTTCGATGACGCTGAGCCATAATTGAGGTTCTATGCCGTTAATGTGCCAAATTGACTCATCTTTTAGCTCTTGAATTGTTGCTGGCTTATTGAAGTATACCTTTTCTTTCAAATAACCCCAAAGAAAGAAGTCCAACAGTGTCAAATCACATGATCTTGGCGGCCAATTGACATCGCCACCACGTGAGATAACACGGCCATTGAATTTGTCAGCCATAATTAATCGAATAAAAAAATGATTTTTAATATTCATAATATATCAGGTGGTTAAATTTTAAGGGCCGATGTTGAATGTGAACCACACCTAAACGTCAAATTTTTTTCTCCATTTAATTTGACATTTCTCAATTTCAGACTAACTCAATTTGAACCGTGGAAAGATACTCAATCGAGCAACGCGTTGAAGTTATTCAGGCTTAGTATGAAAATGGGCGTTTAAATCAAAATGCATATCGTGCACTTCGTGATTTTTTCGGTCAATTTAATCATCCAAATGTGCGTACAATCGGAATAATCGAGCAAAAATTTGTGCTCTGTAGGAGATGTGAAAACACCAGTTCATGCTCGTACAGCTCGTACTGCAGAAAATATTGCTGCTGTTCGCGATAGTGTGGCTGAAGAGCCGTCCACCTCAACTCGTCGTCGTGCCAACAATTGCACCTCTCACACTCGTCGTTGATGAACATTATGCATAAAGAGTTGCATTTGCACGCTTACAAGGTGTAATTGACTCAAGAACTAAAGCCTCTTGAGCATTCTAAACGTCGTCTATGGTCAGAATGGTGGCAAGAAATGGCAATGTTGGATGATCAATTTTCGAAGAAAATCATCTTCAGTGCTGTGGCACATCTTCACCTCAGTGGATTCGTCAATAAGCACAATTGACGCATTTGCGTGAATGATAATCCATGAGTGATTGTCGAAAACCCAATTCACATACAAATACCGACTGTTTGGTGCGGTTTATGGGCTGGCGGCATCATCGAGCCGTATTTTTTCCAAAATGTGGCTGGTCAGGCAGTTACTGTGAATGGTGTTCCCTATTGTGAGGTGGTAACGAACTTTTTATGGCTCGACTTGGAAAATATTGATGTGGATGTAATGAGGTTTTAACATGACGCTGCCACTTGCCACACAGTGCTAACGAAACAATGGCTCTTTTGCGCGTCAAATTCAATGGCCGTGTTATCTCACGTGGTGCCGATATCAAGTGGCCGCCAATATCATGTGATTTGACACCGTTGGACTTCTTTCTGTGAGGTTATTTGAAAGAAAAGGTGTACATCGATAAGCCAGCAACAATTCAAGAGCTAAAGGATGACGCATTAACAGCATAATACCTCAGTATCATCGAAAATTTGGAGCATTGGATGGAGGTGTGCCGCCGAGGTCGCGGCGGCCATTTGGTTGATATTTTTTTCCATACATAATTGAACCACATCAAAATGAAAAGAATAAAATTTTAGCCACCCTTTATATATAGATTCGCCAAAATTGTTGAAGCAGTTTACTTTAAATCTTACAGTACATAGTCTTTAATAAGTACAGAGTCTTTGGATTAACAGATGTCAGTGCCTTACTACTGACTGAAAACAATACGAATACCAACGCGCATAGTGACACTACAAGACACGATTTGAAAACATGTCTAATAGGTCCATGTTCATACCCCTTGTTTAGGAGTTGGAAACTAACTAAACTGCTAACACGCTATTGGTGCCTCTGATATTTAGATCGAAACCACAGCCACTAGGTGCTCACAGAGATTTGAAAAATTTCTGTCTCTGTCGGGCTACCAATTCCTGTGGTACAAATTTGAGGTCTAAATTGACACTGATCTTATCTTCCAGTTTCGAGGTCTTAAAAGTTAATAAGACAATGCGATTAACTAAAGGTTGGTGGGTAGAATGCATTGGCGTAGGAGGACATATTTTCTAGGGGGCAAAACCACTTTTATTGGAAAATAAATATATAGTACAATTTTTAAAAATTCAGGGTGGGGGAGCAACAGCAAGTCTGGAGGAATATCGTTTCTACGCCAATGATAGAAGTTCGCTTTCGTAGTCTGATCGCTAGTACGCGTTTCTACCAGTGTAGGGGTTATGGGTTCCATACCCACCACAGTCTTAAGAGTGTTTTCTGCAGTCTAGCTGGGTTTAACGAGATTGTTCAGAAAGTAATAAAAGAGCCGAGTATAGTTTATTATTAAAATTGCAATGGCAGATTTTGCCAGACTGTGCAGTACTAGAAATTAAAGGTCTTTTATATTTTAAATTTGTTTTTTTTTTGAGTTGCATTATCTTTTTTCCTCTACTACATTACACACTACGTGCAACAAAACTTACATGGTATGTTCCGAAAAATATACAAGTAAAATATATGTATGTAAGTTTTATTCTTGTTTCTTTTGTTGGCTGCTGTAAAACATGCATGTGTCACATGACTCAAAGTAAAGATGACTTTCTAGTTTATTTCTTTTTTATTGTTTCTCTTTGGTTTTTAACATTTAAACAAAGTTTTTGGGTTTGTTTAGTGGGTTTTCTTAAATACTTTGTTTCTGAATTTTCTTTTTAGATACTTTGTTACCAGAAGATATTAAACAATGTAAATATTGTATCTTGGGCAGGTTTAAAGAACCTATATTTTATACCTGGATAAAAAAAAAACAATATTCATTTTATATAAAATTGTATATATGGTTGTGTGCTAAAACAAAGTAACAAGGCCAAGATTTTTTGAAAAATATTAAAACTTTATCAAAATATTGTAAATGTCTCATGTGAGTTACGATGGGTTGTTTCTTTTTAACCCAAAAGAAGGAGGTTATCTATTCGTCTGAATGTTACTTTTTTTTATGTATGTAACCGCAGAACTCAGCCATTTCTGAACCGATTTTAAAATTTTTTTCTTTATTTGAAAGGTTATGCTTTCAGGTTGGTTTCATTTTAAAATCAGTTCATTTTATTAAAAATAAAAGGGTGTCCCCATACAACATACATGTTTTTTACGTGTATTAAGAACCGTAAAGCGCACCAAATTAAAATTTTCAAAAATGGCGTGTCGGTATAGCTCCCAACAGCAGAAATTGATAAAAAAATAAATTTAAAATTTAAAGGGAGTCCCCATATGTGACGTAATTTGACCTATTTGAGCCTATCTTTTGAACCGTTATTGGCAAAACCTTGAAAATTTGACAGAATGTCGATTACTCTGACCGTTATAATAAAATGTATAAATATTCAAAATTTTAAAGGGTGCTCCAATAGTTCATTTAATTTGATGTATGTGGCCATACTTTTGAACAGTTTTACACAGACCGCTGAAATTTACAAAGAACCTGTATTGCTAAGTCCGCTATAACAAAAAGTATAAAATTTGAATTTGGAAATAAAAGGGTGTCCCAATAATTAATGTAATTCTATGTATGTGGCAAAACTTTTGAACTGTTATAGACAGACAGCTGAAATTTACAAGGAACCTGTATTGCAAAGTCCACTATAGCAAGTATACAATTTGAATTTAGAAACTAGAGGGTGTCCCCATAAATTATGTAATTTGATCTATATGGCCCTATCTTTTGAACCGTTAAACACAAACACTTGAAAATTAGGCAGAATATCTACTACTTTCTCTGGTATGATATCAAGTATAAATATTTGGAATTATAATGTAAAGGGTGTCCCAATAGTTCATATAATTTGATATATATGGTTAAACTTTTTAACCGTTATATACAGATAGTTGAAATTTACAAAGAATCTTTGTGGCCAAGTCCTCTATAACAACAGGTCTTTAATTGCAAAAGAAAGGGTGTCCTAATAGGTGATGTTATTTGATCTATGTGACCCTATCTTTGAAACCGTTATAGACAGAGGCTTGAATGGTGTCCCCATAAAAGATGGATGCTGGTGAAAATAGCATAAATTTTGAACAGTAATGCTTGACATTCACATAGTCTTTACTTTTTTCCGCTAATTTTGGCGCATCTATTATTTGGTTTAAATCTAATTCTTAAAGATTACTTCTTACATTTTTAGTTTATAATTGCTGCCCTTCTATCTGTTTTCAAGTCGGTTTTTTTTTCAAAAATTATTTAATCAAGTTTATTGTTCTGTGTTCTACGAAACGTTTGTTGGTCAAACTTTTTGTTTCACAGATTTTTTTTGTACCAATTAAAGGTTTTAATTAGTTTTACATTAAAGTTCAATTAATTTTTTAATTATATATTAATTACTATTGTTCCTTATAGGTAAGGGCCTTAAAATTCAAATATATAATTTTAAAATATATATTTGTTTGAAATAGAACAAAAAAATTTCTAATTAATCAAATAATTGAATCAATTAATTATTTAATTAAATTTTAATCTGAAACCAATTAGAACCTTTAATTGGTGAGTGAACTTATTACTTTTTCTGTGTTATAATCAATTTTATAATTACTTATTCTGATCGTTACTTTAACTGAACTATCAATTAAGTAATTATCTATACATATCTATAGATATAATAGAAGTGTTTCTGTACCTGAAAAATTTTTTGAAAATTTTGTTGCTGGTGTAGTTAGTAATCAAAATGGAATATAAAACAGCAATTTTTAGAATTTTTTGTCTGTCCGTCTGTCTGTGTTCGCATCACGTAAAAACTATTTTATGAATTTTAATAAAATTTTGAAAGGGGGCACCTAAGTATCTTTATCCAAATATAGGATACTTTTAGTCTGCAAAAATATCTCATTTCCAAGAGAAAATTGATTAAAAGTAGTCAAAGACTCAAATAAAATATTGGATACTTTTTTCCCGTAAACATATCTCATTTCCAAGAGAAATTAGGAAAAAAGTAGTGAAAGTACGCAATTTTACCGATTGCATGGTATTGCAAACTTGGCAGCACCTTTTATTTTTCTCAGCGGGAAGTTATAAACATTAATTACAGAACTCTAGAACAATTTTAGAATTTTATAAAGATTTTAGAATTCCATATTAAGCCTATGCTCCTGAGTAATTTCCCAGGTATGGGTACCTTTATATAAAGTAAATACATAAGAGTAAGAGCATTAAAATTTGGTGTGGATTACTTTCAAAGCAAAATCGAACAAAATATTGTCAGGGCACCTAAGACGTGTAAATTTCTGTACGTCTGTTTGTATTCTGTCTTCGCATCAGGTAAAAACTACTAGATTTTAATACAATTTTATGGGGAGGTACCTTAGTATCTCGGTTCAAATTTGGGATCCATCTTTTTTGTAAACATATCTCATTTTCAAACGAAAATAAAGAAAAATTAGTGAATGTACCCAATTTGATCGATTTAATGAATAGTACTGCAAACTTGGCAGCACCTTTTATTTTTGTCAGCAGCAGTGGGGAATTTGATAAGAAAAGAAATAAAAAAAATTTTTAGTTTCTAAACAGGCACTCTGGTTTAATTGAAATCTAAAATTACTATAGAAGAGCTATAGTCAAGCACATATTTTATTTTAAATTTAGACCTTCTAGTCCTTAGAAAAAAGGTGCAACAATGCCTTGAAAAAGTATGGCGAACGTGATGAAAAGGGCGGGAGGAAAAGCAAATATTGAGTGATATTTTAAGATGAAAAAAAAACACATAAAATTTAGAAAAATGTATGAAATCTTTATATCTATATCCGGTCTATATAATTCAATGTTTAAAGATGATTTCATGTAAATCTTGACCGCGGTTACGCCTCATATGCAAGGTCCAATTTTGGCATACTCTCTCCCATCTATCAGCCGGTATCCAAATAAATTCTTCAATATGGGCTTCTAGTGCGTCACCCGTTTGGGGGATTGTCCCTATAGACATGAGCATTATCGCATGATGCAGGCGGCCGATTGACCGGCCCCTAACCTGACATAAACTATTCACCGATCTCGCCTCTTAATTTGTTTAAAGATGATTTCATGTAAATGTTGACCGCGGTTACGCCTCATATGCAAGGTCCAATTTTGGCATACTCTCTCCCATCTATCAGCCGGTATCCAAATAAATTCTTCAATATTGGCTTCTAGTGCTTCAACCGTTTGGGCGATTGTCCCTATAGACATGAGCATTATCGCATGATGCAGGCGGCCGATTGACCGACCCCTAACCTGACATAAACTATTCACCGATCTCGCCTCTTAATTTGGTCATTGTTTCGCGTTCTGTGTGGCACGGTGCCATGTCTTCTTGAAACCACATGTCAGCCATGTTCAGCTCTTCCTACCTTCGTATAGGAAGTGAGACTCCAAATTCAGTCAGGTAAAATTAAAATGAATTTAAAGGTGCTCCTCCATTGGAAAATTAAGTTTAACGGTGCTCCTCCAGGGACAAATTGAGTTTTGAAAATGGCACTCCACCAATGTCCGACTTATTAAATTAAAATTTCTAGGTTATAAACTATAACCGAAACAACTACAGGCGGCTGATTAAAGCAACCACCAATAACAGTACCGCAGTACAGCTATTCGAGGAAGGCAATCAGCCAGCGTGAGAGTGAGACGCAAACCACTCGAAGGCTTTTAATTGGTTTTATATTAAAATTTAATTAAATATTTAATTGATTGAATTATTTGTTTAATTAGGAAATCCTTTTGTTCTGTTTTAAACAAATATATATTTAAATCAGTTATAAAATTAATTAAACTTTAATTTAAAACTAACTAAAACCTTTAATTAGTGCAACAACTTTTTTAATTTAGTTTTTTTTTTCACTCCAAGTGTTTAATTCTACAGTTTAAAAATTCTAAAAATTAATTAATTCCTGCAAAATTTCTCATTTGTTTAAGATAAATTCTTTAGCACAAATATTTCCTTAAATATTTTTATGTGTGTAGGAAAATTTTATAAATAATAAATTTTCCTTACTGTTCGTTGTTCATTGTTGTTTGTGCAAAGTTATTATGTTTAAAGCTAAAAGTACTGTAAGTGGTTGTGCAGTCACACTCACCTTTTTGACACGTTCGCCAATTAAATTTTTAATTTTGTGGTTCTAAACCTGTACAGGAACCAGAAAATAAACATGTACAGAAAAACACACACATACACACACACTCGCAAGTAAATGAAAACATTAACATCATTTTGCATGGGCCTGCGATGCAAACAATAATTGACTTAAGCCAGAGTCTCTTAAAACAGTAAGAGAAGAAAGCAAAGAACAAAGTTGATTTCAAAAGCATAAGGCTACCAGTGCAATAGAATATTATGAAACGAATAGGGTGGTACTAATTTTTAAAGAGAAAATTAAAAAATAAATTTTAAGAAAAAATATTATTTCCCAAATGTAAGAATAAAGTAAAATTGCAAATCCTTGAAAAAAAAGAAAAGAGGAAAGATTTTCCTTATACTTTTGAAGAAGGTGTACCACCCTAATACTTTTGATAAAATGCAGTTAATACTACCTACATTTTTTTTATTATTTTTTTTTTGGCTTAAACCTATTTATAACGCAAAATATAAAATACCTTATGCCGCAGTTCAGCACTACAAAATCTCAATTTGTTGCAAAAATTCTACCCATTTCTTGTGCCTTAGTTTTCTTTTTGTTTGTTGTTTTCAGGTTGTATAGTCAAGGTTTTTGTAAGTCTGTTTGATTGCTGATGTTTGTCAGACTGTTTGAACTAACATGTTTTGAGCTGCTAAGCTTAAAGTATATTTTTGTAGTATAAGGCCACGGTTGCCAGATTAGGGGATTTTCCCCTAGATTGGGGGTTAAAAAAATATTTAGGTTGTTTTTTGGGGAATTTTTTATGTTTTACCAGATGCTTAATTGGTCTATTCCTATTTTTTTGCAACTAATAAATTAAAAATATGTAACAATCGGTTTTCTTATAGGTTCTTCTAAACTATTTAAACTACGTTTTAGTAAGCTAATTTTTTTGTTATGCGCGTGTAGTAAGTCATGAAAAAACAGCAAAATTCGTACATAAGTAACGAATTCTAATTTTAAAAATACTGTTGCAAGAACAACACAAGAAACATCGCAGTGGTAAAATTAAAGAGGCCTTGTCATTTCAGGCCTTCTATAAGTCATGCTTAGATCTTTTCTCGGATACGATCCTCAGTTTTGTGTGCCTTCTAAGGAAGGCCTTTTAGAAGGCCTTGGCTCTGTCTTCTAAAAGATCCAGTACACATTCCTACTTCCATTCTCTTAGTAGGAAGTAGGAAACTGTTCGAATCGCAAAAATTTTAAAATTAAAAATAAAAATAAATTAAAAGTTCTTAAAATTAAAAAAAAAAAACAGAAGGCCTTGTGCCTACACTGGGTATATTTATATACACATGCATATATATATTTATAATACCGACTTTAATATAATGAAAACTTAAACACCTAAAATTTTTGTTTTGGGAGATTTTTGTTAAAATTGGGATTAATTTAGGGGATTTTTTTATTTAATAAATTTGGATTTTATTTATTGAAAATTACAGAAAAAAATTTATTTATGTAATCAAGAAAAATTATTTTAGGGGAATTTTAAAAAAAAGCTTGATTTTAGCGGTTTTTTTTTGCTTTTAGGGGAGAGAAAAAAAGAATCTGGCAACTGTGAATGAGGCAGTGTTAAGTGCATTGCCATATTAATAGGGGAATAGTTGATTAAGTATTTTGCAGTATTATCCCTAATTTAAAATTTTAAAAATTAACCTATGGAAATATACCTTTTTAATTATAAATTTTTTAGATTTCTTCTTAAAAAAGTGTGTTATAAAAATTGAACTTTTAAACAAAAATTGGTACTTTTAAATAAAAATATGAAAAAAGTACATTTGAAAAAGTGTCCATTAAAACTAAACTATAATATACAATTTGAAATAGTATTTTTTTGGAAAAAGGTTTCAAAAAATATTACTTTTTATGAAATTCAATATTGTTTTTTTTTAAAAGGTTTTTACCCTACAAACTACCTTTTGGAAAAAAAAATAAGTAAAGTACCAAGCTCCTTAAGAAAAAGCCAGTACCTTTAAAAATGGAAAATAAAAATATTAGAAAAAATGTACTTTTTTAAAAAGTACTTAAAAAAAAGGGACCTATTAAAAATGACGTATGTATGTATGTAATGTAGGGGGAATATCGAAACAGACCACTTCCATAATGGGTCCCTTTTCGACCCCCTTCCGTCCTCTATGATTACAGGCAAGCGAAATGTAATTTACGACAACCTACTTACATTGAGTCATCTGCTACAACCAGCCCTTAATCTTGACGTTAGTGATTTAAGACTGTCGACTGGTAACTGTCTGCCTTCTTCTCATCACACAGTCTCTAGTAATTGCTAGCATTTGTTCAAGGCTCAGGTCCCCCATGGCATCCACCAGTGGTCCTGAGTCTTATGCTAGCCAGTGCTGGACATTCATACACAATGTGCGCTGCCGTCTCAGCTTCTTTCCTTTCCCCATCTCCTCTTCTGCCTCTGCCACTCACATTTAGGCATGAGCTGTAGAGACTCCGACTCACCGCTGAAGGAACGTTTTGAGATGCCTGCTTCCGAAAAGGATTTGACTAAGCCCACAGGGACAGGTGCGTCCAATTCATCCACATTTACCTCCATAGCCGCAGGAGTATCTTCATAGACTGACCAGTCCACCCCTTGCGAGGTTTCTTTGTCATTCTATTTCGATATCCTCCCCAGGCCAGTGGCAACCGGAGTTCCTAAAGCGATTAACTTCTTCAACTCTAACGAGGCTTCCTTGTCCATCCCTATCGAAATATCCCGGTTCAACGCCATAGGAGAACCTTTGGAGATTAACCTGATCATCCCTTGCGAGGCGTTCCTGTCCATCCCTTCTGAATTCTTCCTAGGCCATTATTGGAGAAAACGTTGTCCACCCACACAGAGCTCCTTATGCATGGGTAAGTCTACATTGAAACTGGAGGTCGACTGGTATCCAGAGTTCGCATTCTAACGGCCAAGCACCCTCTTGACCACGCATCCCTGGCGTATGCTGTTCCACCGTGGATTAGGGTGGGGTTCTTCCAGATTAAGGTTCAAGGAACATTGGCGCCTGGTGCCCCCATTTACCCCGATAGCACTGCGTCAAAGCTTTGAGAATAAACCGCAATGACAATAACTGCTCGGGGGGCACGTAAAAAGCAACATTAAACTTTTTTTAAATCATCCTTCAGAAAAGTACCTCTTAAAAAAAGAACTTTATAAAAAGTGCATTAGCAAAAACTTTGCTAGAAAGAACTTTCTAAAAGGCCTATAAAAAAAGTAGTTAAAAACTAAACCTTTCCAAAAAAAAAAAAAGAATTTAAAAAAGTTTTTAAAGTAAAAATTAAAAAAGTAGTTAAAAAAATAATAAATACATTTTAAGGAAAAAAAAAATCTTATATCAAGAGTCCCTATTAAGAAAAGTACTTTTGAATAATACTTTGCAAAAAGAATAGATTGAAAATAAATAAAAAAATAAATGGGTTAAGGAAGTATATTAAAAAAAGCCTTTAAAAAGTAGCCTCTTAAAATAGTATTTAAAAAAAGTACCTTTTGATTTAGGAACCTTTTAAAAATACTTTCCTTTAAAATATTCACATTTTGCAAAGGGTCAAAAATACTTTTCTTAAAATGAAGAGAAGTAGATTTGAAAAAAATACCTTTTAAAAAAGAATCTTGAAAAAAAAAATTATATATTTGTATGTATTATATTTGTATATTTGTATTTGTGTAAATTTCAAAAGTGTACCTTTTAAAAAGCATATTTAAAAAAGTACTTTTTGTATGCCTTTTAAAAAAGGTATCAATAACGCAGTACCTTTTCGCTACACGTAACATGTAAACGATGAAGATTTTGAAATAATTATATTTTGCAAATAATTTTTTGCAGTTAATCAAATATTTTTAAAAATTAGGTGATTAATTTTAAAGAATAGCTGAGAAAATTTCAATTTAGAATTACCTTTTTAACCGACTTCAAAAAAAGAAGGAGGTTATCAATTCGTCTGAATGTTGCTTTTTTTTATGTTTGTGCCCGCAGAACTCAGTCATTTCTGAACCGATTTTAAAAATTTTGCACTATTAGATAGGTTATGGTTACAGATTGGTCCCATTTTAAAAGAAGTTCAAAATTTTAAAAATTAAAGGGTGTCCCCATACAACATACATGTTTTTTACGTGTATTATGAACATTATAGGTCACCAATTTAAAATTAAAAAAAAGTGCGTATCACAGTAGCTCCCAACAACAAAAAGTAATTAAAAAATAAAATTAATAATTAAAGGGTGACCCCATAGGTGACTTAATTTCACCTTTATTCTCCTATCTTTTGAACCGTTATAGACAAACACTTGAAAGTTGCACAGAATGTTCGTTACTATGTCTGTTATAATAAGTATAAATATTTAAAATTAGAAATTAAAGGGTGTCCCATTAGTTAATGTAAAAGTAATATATATGGCCAAACTTTTTTTATTTTGATATATATATGGCCAAACTTTTGAACCTTTATAGACAGACAGTTGAAATTTACAAAGTACTTGTATTGCTAAGTCCGCTAAAATAACAAGTGTAAAATATGAATTTGGAAATTAAAGGGTGTCCCAATAGTTAATGTAAAAGTAATATATATGGCCAAACTTTTCAACTGTTATAGATAGACAGTTGAAATTTACAAAGAACCTATATTGCTTAGTCCGCTATTAAAACAAGTATAAAACTTGGATCTATAAATTAAAGGGTGTCCCCATTATTGATGTTATTTGACCATTATGTCCTCATCTTTGGAACCGTTATAGACAAACACTTGAAAAATAGACAGAATGTTCACTACTATGTCTGGTATAACAACAAGTATAAATATTTAAAATTGGAAATTAAAGGGTGTCCCAATAGTTAATGTAAAAGTAATATATATGGCCAAACTTTTCAACTGTTATAGATAGACAGTTGAAATTTACAAGGAACCTATATTGCTTAGTCCGCTATTAAAACAAGTATAAAACTTGGATCTATAAATTAAAGGGTGTCCCCATTATTGATGTTATTTGACCATTACGTCCTCATCTTTGGAACCGTTATAGACAAACACTTGAAAAATAGACAAAATGTTCACTACTATGTCTCGAATAACAACAAGTATAAATATTTAAAATTGGAAATTATAGGGTGTCCCAATAGTTGATGTAATTTGATATATATGGACACAAAGTTAAAATTTAAAAAGAATCTGTACAAAGTGTTCTTTAAAAAGTATTTATATTAAAATTTGAATTTAAAGGGTGTCCCAATAGGTGACGTCATTTGATATATATGACCCTATCTTTTAAACAGTTATTGATAAACACTTAACAATTAGACAGAATGTCCATTACTATATCTGTTATAATAAGTATAATTATTTAAAATTATAAATTACAGGGTGTCGCAATAGTTTATGTAATTTGATGTATATGACCAAACTTTTAAACCGTTACAGACAGAAGGTTGAAATTTACAACGAACCTGTATTGCTACGACCGCTATAACTAGTATAAAATTTGAATTCGGAAATTACAGGGTGGCGCAATAGTTACCGTCTTAAAGCAACATGCTTTTAAGTTTGTCTGTTTTGAAGTCGGTTTTTTTTTGCAAGAATTATGTAGAATGGGCCTTTAATGCTGCCTTTTAGAAAAAGATTTTGTAAAAAAATTGATTTGAAAAAAATAACTTTTTACCTGTTACCCTTAAGATGTTACCTAAAAAGTATTTTTTAAGAAAGTACCTTAAAAAAGAGTCAAAATAATACTTGCAAAAAAAACCGACTACAAAACAAATAATGGGTGATTTTTTTGAGGTTAGGATTTTCATGCATTAGTATTTGACAGATCACGTGAGATTTCAGACATGGTGCCAAAGAGAAAGATGCTCAGTATGCTTTGACATTTCATCATGAATAGACTTACTAACGAGCAACGCTTGCAAATCATTGAATTTTATTACCAAAATCAGTGTTCGGTTCGAAATGTTCAAATGTGACAAATTTTGTTCAGCGATGAGGCTCATTTCTGGTTGAATGGCTACGTAAATAAGCAAAATTGCCGCATTTGGAGTGAAGAGCAACCAGAAGCCGTTCAAGAACTGCCCATGCATCCCGAAAAATGCACTGTTTGGTGTGGTTTGTACGCTGGTGGAATCATTGGACCGTATTTTTTCAAAGATGCTGTTGGACGCAACGTTACGGTGAATGGCGATCGCTATCGTTCGATGCTAACAAACTTTTTGTTGCCAAAAATGGAACAACTGAACTTGGTTGACATGTGGTTTCAACAAGATGGCGCTACATGCCACACAGCTCGCGATTCTATGGCCATTTTGAGGGAAAACTTCGGAGAACAATTCATCTCAAGAAATGGACCGGTAAGTTGGCCACCAAGATCATGCGATTTGACGCCTTTAGACTATTTTTTGTGGGGCTACGTCAAGTCTAAAGTCTACAGAAATAAGCCAGCAACTATTCCAGCTTTGGAAGACAACATTTCCGAAGAAATTCGGGCTATTCCGGCCGAAATGCTCGAAAAAGTTGCCCAAAATTGGACTTTCCGAATGGACCACCTAAGACGCAGCCGCGGTCAACATTTAAATGAAATTATCTTCAAAAAGTAAATGTCATGGACCAATCTAACGTTTCAAATAAAGAACCGATGAGATTTTGCAAATTTTATGCGTTTTTTTTAAAAAAAAAAGTTCTCAAGCTCTTAAAAAAGTTATATCTGCATCAATTCTAAACTAAAAGTTTAAAAGGAAGTAATCTGTAAGAAATAGTACTCAAATCAAATACTTTTATACTTGTTGCGGACATAGTAATATACGTTCTGTACATTCAAATGTCTATCCGTAACGGTTAAGCAGATAAAGCCATATACGACAAATTACGTCAGATATGAGGACACCCTTTATTTTTTTACACTTATTATTACTGGCACAGTAATAAAAAGTAACGCTTCCAAAGATATGGCCATATAGCTTAAACAATATCACCTAGGGGACACCCTTTAATGTGGACAGATTCTTTGTAAAATTCAAATGTCTATCTAAAACGGTTCAAAAGTTTGGCCATATGCATCAATTTACATCAACTATTGCGACACCCTTTAAAATTTTATATATTTATAAATGTTATTATACGGGACATAGTAGTGGAGATTCTGTCTAATTTTCAAGTATTTGTCTATAACGGTTCAAAAGATAGGGCTAGATAGGTAAAATTATATTAATTATGGGGACACCCTTTAGTTTCCAAATTTATATTATATACTTGATGTTATAAAGGACTTAGATATACAGGTTCTTTGTAAATTTCAACCGTCTTTCTGTTACGGTTCAAAAGTTTTGCAATATACATCACAAATTACATGAACTATTGGGACACCCTTTAACTTATAATTTTAAATATTTAATTTCTGATTATAAATATTGGACATTCTATCCCATTTTCAAGTGATTGTCTACAATGGTTGAAATGGTTCATATATTTAAATTGACGTCACATATGGGGACACCCTTTAATTTTTAAGTTTATTTTTTTTATTAATTTCTGTTATTGGCAGCTATAGTAATAAGCAGTTTTTTTTTAATTTTAAAAGGGTGCCCTTTACGGTTCATAATACACGTAAAAAACACGTATGTTGTATGAGGACACCCTTTAATTTTCAAAATTCTGAACTTCTTTTAAAATGGGATCAATCTGTAGGCATTTCCTTTCTAATAAAGAAAAAATTTTTCAAATCGGTGCAGAAATGACTGAGGTCTGCGGGAACAAACATAAAAAAGCAACATTCAGACGAATTGATAACCTCCTTCTTTTTTTGGAGTCAGTTAAAAATAATAAAAGAAAATGTACTTTCGTAATTTAATATAAAAATGTTAATTTAGGAAGAAAGTATATTTTAAAACAGACATCTGTTGCAAGTACTTTAAATTTGCTTTTAAAAACAAAATAATTCTAAAAAAAAATTTTTTTTTTAAATAAAGTACTTTTAGAAAAGTACCTTGTGAAACACGTATCTTTAAAATATTACAAAAAGAAAAGAAAATCTAATAAAAAAAGTGGAATTTTGAAAGAACATTCCTTCGAAATAATTTTTCATAAAAAAACAAAATTATTTGTAGAAAAGTACTTTTAAATTTTTTTTAGAAAAGTACCTTAAAAAAATTTATTTTAATAAACCTTTAGCATTGCAAGTCTGGCAACTCTTACTGTTCAATTTTGTTAGTTGTTGTTGACTGTTTTCATTATATTTTTGTTTTGTTGTCTACCTCCTCCCCTTTTTAACTAATACAGCCATTAAGCCCAACAAGTTGTGTTAGCTTATTGTAGAATTTTTTTTTTTGCTGTACCCCTTTTGAATGTTTTTGTTTCGCGTTGTTGCTGCAGTTAGCATTTAGTGTGGCTGCACATGATGTTTATTGTTTTTGTTGTTGTTACAAACATATTACCATCTTGTTTACTTGTATCTTGTAGTATATTATTTACGTTTCCACGGCTAAAGGAGTGTATAGCATCACTATACTTTATCTCAGGGATGGGAAATTCAGTAGTATTGATCTTCTTAAAATAATTGTTAGTATTAGGTACTTTTAAACCTTTAATAAATTCCTAACATAGATAAAAATGATTTGTGGCATATAAATGCTTTTATTAAATTTGCTTTAGTATTTCGTGTCATTACACAATAGGTCAAATGACCACTTTTTTGTGCAAAATTAATAACGACTTCAAAATCATGTTATTCAAACCAAATCCTGTAAGGATTTCATAAGCAGGACTAACTGTATTATTAAAGGTGGAATTTAACCGTCTAACGACCAAAAATTAAAATTAAGCCTTTTGCAGCCATTAATGAAAACAATATATTGTTTCATTTATAAAAATTATTTGTACTGAAACAATTAATTAATCACATAAATCTAATTCATTTTGTAAATTTAAAATAAAAAGTTCCTCTTGAGTTTCATTAATTTCATTTCATTTAATTTAAATTAATTAATTATCTTGGTTGTTAAGTTGAAAATCTTCTATGGGTTCGCTGCAACATAATAGTTCAATGACTTCAGGAGGAAGTATGGAACGTTTCCTCTTTTGAAAGCGTTTATTTAAAAAAAAAATGTGGAAATTAATAGATCTGATGTATCAACAGCCCTTTTAAGTACTTCTAATAGGTTATTGGTGCGTTTGTTTCTGCGAGCGTCATGTAATCTATCGGCTTTGTTTATTTTATGTCGCGATTCAGCAGCTTGTTCTCCAAAAAACCCCATGGGAAGTGCAGTATTTTCTTTTATTTCTCTTGAATGTATGAGTACTTTATGGACTGTAGAAGTCACTGGCAGTCAGGGATATAGCTCCTGAAAACGTTTTGCGGTTTGAAAGCAATATATTTCAAATTTGCTTGAATTGATTTCAAACTCGCAGGATAGACAAATCAAAATGATTTTGAAACGAAATATAATGTCTTTCTCAACATCAGTTATTTCAGAAAAAATAGTGTGTTCGAGCTTTTTCCAAAAATCATTTTGAATGTCTACAGGTAACTTATCTTGTCCTCGTATCTGCCTCGTATTCAAAATGAAGGGGGCTAATTCCAAATTTTAAGTTTTCCTCTTTTGCACGAAATACTTCGCTGTTTAAAACTTTTCCACTAATTACTGTTAAAAATAATTTAATGGATACTTTCACAGATTTTCCATCACCAATTGATATTCTTAGGGTTTTCAAGGCATTAATCTCATCTTTTAATTCCAGGTGCTCTTTTAAAACCACTTATTTTGTCTCCTTTATGTATTCCAGTTTAATGGGACGGCAAAGTCTTACGGACTGCGGTGTGCGGTTGATCCAAATTGGTTTTCCCGATGGGAGCAGTAACCTTAAGGGAATGAGTGTTGTAGCTAATAGAGAGCTATCGCTGCTATTTGACGAACCTGGTTCATTACATGTTTACTTAAATTAAGCTTGACCAGTGTTACTATCAAATCCGTAGCTTAATATTAATTCAGAGCTTAAAAAATGCATATTTTCAACAATTTTTCAGCCGTATGTTGTAAAATATTTGCGATATATGTTTCTCCATTTCATCCGAAAGTATATTAACTTCAATTTTGTCAACTACATATTTTAAAACAGCATCAAACTTTCCTTTTTTCCTTTTTCCTTTTTTTTTTCGCCATATTTCAAACAAATTAACTTTTTTATGCAGAGGTTTCCAGAATAAAAAGAGCCAATACTCGTTAACCGCAAAGAATAGCAGTTGAAACAAAATGCAAATAACTCATTACTTCTTACTTTATTTATACTATCAGTTTGATAGAGGTCAAATGGGGTCAAAATTTTTAAAGGCTTACAGAAGTCAAAGTTTTAGTTAAATTCTATAGTTTTAAGGTTATGTAGGCTAATGAATTATTATCAAGTATACCGACATACATATAAGCCAGTGGTAATTAAATATATATATTTTTACCTGTCTCTTTGTTTTCCATTTTACACTAATGAATTATTACCAACACAATTCGATATACACACTCTCAAAGTTTACCAACCACTACTGAACTCGCAATCACATTTGTTGAAAGAATTGCATCGATTGACTTTGACGCACAGATGTGTAACGGTACTCTATATATAGCACCAACAAAAATCACGTGTCTTTGTTTTAAAGTATTGTCAATTAGAAAACAACAACTTCGATTCTTATCACTTTTGCATAGAAAAAACGATCATTTGACCTAATGTGCATTAGAAGAAAATAGCTACAAATTTCGGTTAAACGTATTTGGCAAGCTGAAAAATTTATAAATATCTTCACTCTGTCTGTATGAGTTAAGATCTGAAAGTTTTTTATGAGTCTCTGTTTGCATGCATGTGTTGATATTTTTCGTCGGATTTTCGCTGAATGGGATCATTTGAAGCTGGCTGCAGATAAGAATTTTTATCAAAGAATTTTTTTGATGAGCATTTCTGGTTAAATGGTTACGCCAAATTGCAGAATTTGGAGAGAAGACAATTCTCAAGCCGTTCACGAATTACCATTACATCCATTAAAACTGACTGACTAGTGAGGATTACACGCTGGCGGCTACATCGGTCCTGGATTCTTTCGACAATCGATTTATTGTAAAATATTGCTTGGGTGACAACTTTACTTTCAAAAGTGGCACTGTTCACTGGTTCTCTCTTACGTGTGACTTAACGCCTCTGGCTTACTTTTTATGTGGCTACTTAAGTGATTCGTTTAAGCCCACTCTACCATTGATGCTAAACGGCCAGATTTATTGGAAAAATTAAAAAGATTGTACTAATCAAACGCACCATATAACACGTAGCTGCGGCGGGAAATCACATAACAACAATGATATGAAATTATCTACCAGATTATAACAAATAAAAAAATATTTCAACAATATTTCTCTCTTCTATTATCATTTATCATATGTGACCCGGCCTATGAAAAGGTGGCTTATGACTCAATAAAAATTTTTCCACTTTTTTTTTGGTTTCGATAGTTTTTGAGACGCTCTTTCACGTGGTGAGAACTAGAAAGTCCTAACTTGCTTAGAAGTGTACTAAAAATGTAGAGAAAGAAGGGCACAAAGTTATGGTAAGTCAAAGTCGATTTGGAATTTTTTTTGGGGAGAAAATCCCTGGATCAGAACTGGTTTGTGCTTTGCATTGAAAAAAAAAAAATCGCTCTTTATATACACACACGAACTTATCTCATTTATGCTCTTTTGCATTTTTTGGTTGCCTTTTGGGCATGACTGTTCATAATGCAAAAGAAAAACGACTAAGAAACTGACGAAATGCATTGTTTATCTTTAACAGCTAATTTTTCGAAATTTTGTTTTTGAGTCATAAGTCACCTTTTCATAGACCGGGTCACATATTATGAATATGTTGCATTAAAAGAGCGATATGTATTATCGTTTTTAAAATCCACTGTATTTTCCAACCCTGCTGTATGATCTTTTTGCAAATAGTGTGAGTATAACAAGAATATGGTGGGTTTGAAATAAACAAAAAAAAAAAAGAAAAGTTTAACTGTTAAAGCCAAGGCAAGCAAACAAAACCTTCTACCAAGCGATTGCAATAACAAAAACACCAATAAAAATATAACCGTAGGCGTAATTTTTACATTGTCATTATTAAGTTCTTTTTGTTGTTTTTATGTTCTTTATTGTTGCGATTGTTGTCGTTGTCATTGTTATAACCGTTTGTAACAAGAGTACGGTATGTCAGGAATGAGTTAACACATTGAAAATATTTAACATTTTATTTAGCTTTATCTTCTCAATCTATAGATATAAAGATATAATCTATATCTGTGCATATAATAAAATAGTAGGTTAGGTTAGGTTAAGCAGGCAGCTTGTATAGAGGAGGAGAAAGAGAAGTGGAATAAAATAGCTCACTTGGGTCCATTATGTTGGTCCCTTTGTAATACCTGCAGATAAGAGGAGGGATAGACAGCGTAGATAGAAAACAAAGATCATTATAGACTGAGGAAGAAAATTAGAGAAAGAAGTGGGTAGAAGGTCATAGATGAGGAAGGTGTTAGCTGTGAAGGCTCTATTGGACGTGACATATATTGATGAGCAACTATGTCACTTCAGTTGGAAGAGGGTTAGAAAACCAACCACAGTTCATTAAAAAGGAATTAATCCTGATTGGTTCCAGAGATGAAACACACGAAAGGCTTTCAAAACATCGTCGTCCCAAGTATTGTAGGCGACAGTGTTCTAATGCAGGGCAATGACAGAGAAGGTGTTCAATCGTTTCCTCCTCTTCTTTATCCTGACAACTTCTGCAGAAGTCATTATAAGGGATACCCATCCTGCTTGCATGGGTTCCAAATAAGCAATGACCAGTGACTATTGCTATTAACTCGCGTATCTGCATTTTCTGCAGCCGAAATAGCGAGACCGTTTTCTTTTAAAATAAATAAAATAGTAACTCATTTCCTGTCTGTCTGACCTTCTTTTTTGTGTTCGCATCACGTAAAAACTACTGGATAGATTTTAACAAAAATTTGTGAGAAGGTACCTGAGTATCCTGATTCGAATATAGGATACTGTTTTTCCTCAAAAATATCTTATTACCAAGAGAAAGTGTAGAAAAAGCAGTGAAATTATGCAGTTAGTAGTAAAGTAAATATATAAACCATAACTGAAGCACTAGCCAATATGCAGCATAGTTTAAGGCGGCGCTAAAAAAAAGTAAGGGTCTTTGGTGTGGATTGATCTCAAAGCAAAATCGAACAAAATATTGAAAGGACGCTCACTAAGTGACGGACACAGCTAGTAAAGATATAAAAACAGGACCGTTTCTGTACATGAAATATTTTTTGCAAATTTTGATGCAAAAGCAAAACTGCAATTTTTAGAATTTTTTTTCTGTCTGTCCGTCTGTCTGTGTTCGCATCACCTAAAAAACTACTGGTTGAATTTTAATAAAATTTTGCGAGGAGGTATCTTAGTATCCCGATTCAAATATACGATACTTATTTCCCGCAGAAATGTCTCATTTTCAAGAGAAAATAGAGAAAAACTAGTGAAAGTATGCAATTTTACCGATTCAGTGGTACTTGGTACCTTTTACTTTTGTTAACGGGATATTTTTAACACTATTTACAGAACTCTACAAAAATTTTAGAATTTTATATAAATTTTAGATTTTTATGTAAAGCCTTTATTCCTGAGTACTTACTCAGGGATGGGTAAAATAAACCATATCTGAAGCCCTATAAAAGTAAGGGTCTAAAAATTTGGTGGTGTGGCTTACTTTCAAAGCAAAATCGAACAAAATATTGTAAGGACGTTGACGAAGTAGCGGACACAGCTAGTAATTTAATCAAAATCAAACATAAATTGAAGAAATGCTAAGCTCAAAAAAAATTTTTAAGCGTAAGATTCCCAAGTTGGAGACAGCATAGCGCCGGCCCTGGTAAGTAAATGGTGACCAGCGGTAAAACTTAAGCTCAGTAGCTCCTCTGGTATGCCGATGTGAACTTTTGGATTAATCGGACTAGCTCTTTACAAATGGCTAAATTATTAACAAAATATTTTGATTCTGCCCCACTGTGCATTATAAGATAACCTTTTGCCTGAAATTTCTTTGAATTGCGTAAAATTAAATCAAGGTTGTAGTTGTAATTAATGTTGAAAAAGAGTTATTAATTTTTAAAGTGTAAACTCATTCTTGACAGACTGTAATCATCTTTTTTGTAACCTGGTGTATGTAGGCTTTCGTCAACGAGTTTCTTTTTTTTTCTTTTTGTTTTGTTATTGGCTGTGATTGTGCAATGCGTTTTTCTTTCTGTTGTTATACGCTTGTTAAGACAGATTGTAAACTTAATAAAATAATTCTTTTATTAAGTAAAATGAAAAGAAAAGAAAGAGAATCAGAAGAAGAAGTTGAAGTTGAAAAAAAAAAAAAATAAATTAATTAAGTTTTTAAGGGAAAAATTAAATTAAATGAATATAAATTGATTTTATTGCTACAGAAAATTTATGAAAATATTCCAATCAATAGAAGCTCTTTTTTGAATAAATAAAAGTTTTTGCAGCAGAATTGCGTGATGTTAAGAAATTAAACGAAGCGTATTTTCGATTTTTTTTGTTTTAATTCAGGATGAGTCATCCGAAATTTTCCTCAGTAATAAAATTGTTTATTATTGTTTATTGTTTATTATGTACCAGTGTTGGTATTTGTGGTACAATTGTGCCAAATTTGGTACAATCGACACATCAGTGGTACTCTGGTACATTTTATGCTTTTTTTAACCGACTTCAAAAAAGAAGGAGGTTATCAATTCGTCTGAATGTTGCTTTTTTTTTTTATGTTTGTGCCCGCAGAACTCAATCATTTCTGAACCGATTTTAAAAATTTTGCACTATTAGAAAGGTTATGGCTACAGATTGGTCCCATTTTAAAAGAAGTTCAAAATTTTAAAAATTAAAGGGTGTCCCCATACAACATACATGTTTTTTACGTGTATTATGAACATTATAGGTCACCAATTTAAAATTAAAAAAAAGTGCGTATCACAGTAGCTCCCAACAACAAAAAGTAATTAAAAAATAAAATTAAAAATTAAAGGGTGACCCCATAGGTGACTTAATTTCACCTTTATTCTCCTATCTTTTGAACCGTTATAGACAAACACTTGAAAGTTGCACAGAATGTTCGATACAATGTCTGTTATAATAAGTATAATATTTAAAATTAGAAATTAAAGGGTGTCCCATTAGTTGGTTTATTTTGATATATATATGGCCAAACTTTTGAACCTTTATAGACAGACAGTTGAAATTTACAAAGTACTTGTATTGCTAAGTCCGCTAAAATAACAAGTGTAAAATATGAATTTGAAAATTAAAGGGTGTCCCAATAGTTAATGTAAAAGTAATATATATGGCCAAACTTTTCAACTGTTATAGATAGACAGTTGAAATTTACAAAGAACCTATATTGCTTAGTCCGCTATTAAAACAAGTATAAAACTTGGATCTATAAATTAAAGGGTGTCCCCATTATTGATGTTATTTGACCATTATGTCCTCATCTTTGGAACCGTTATAGACAAACACTTTGAAAAATAGACAAAATGTTCACTACTATGTCTCGAATAACAACAAGTATAAATATTTAAAATTGGAAATTATAGGGTGTCCCAATAGTTGATGTAATTTGATGTATATGGACACAAGGTTAAAATTTAAAAAGAATCTGTATTACAAAGTGTTCTTTAAAAAGTATTTATATTAAAATTTGAATTTAAAGGGTGTCCCAATAGGTGACGTCATTTGATATATATGACCCTATCTTTTAAACAGTTATTGATAAACACTTAACAATTAGACAGAATGTCCATTACTATATCTGTTATAATAAGTATAAATATTTAAAATTATAAATTACAGGGTGTCGCAATAGTTTATGTAATTTGATGTATATGACAAAACTTTTAAACCGTTACAGACAGACGGTTGAAATTTACAATGAATCTGTATTGCTACGACCGCTATAACTAGTATAAAATTTGAATTCGGAAATTACAGGGTGTCGCAATAGTTACCGTCTTAAAGAAACATGCTTTTAAGTTTGTCTGTTTTGAAGTCGGTTTTTTTTTGCAAGAATTATTATTACGTTAAATACCGCAGTATGAAAGTTTCGATTTGTCCGCTTGTTGAGCTACAGTATGTATGTTTTGTGTTTTCCCATTACCCCTCTTTGTGTGCTGTACGGTTGTTCTTCTAGCTGAGTAGATGATTGGTCTGCTTTAGTGGGTGTCCTACGATAATGGGAATGGAAAGCTATCTTTCGTTGCCAAGAAACAACTTTGGTTTTTTTACTTAAAGCCAAATTTTGGTACAATTGATGCTGCTTTGGTACAATTTTATAATTGTAGCGGTACAATTTAAACATTGCCAGATCCCAACATTGATATGTACATATTGCATAAAGAAATGTTCTTTTAAAATCTGGACGCACTGTTGCAATAAATATATATACATATGAAGCCCTTTAAGTGTATAAAACAAAAACCATTCGATCAAAGTTGCGACAATTCAATTCAGATTTTTTTTGTATAATTTCGGTTTGTTTGAAAGTAATATTTTTAATTTTTGGGAACATTCGATATTTGAAATGTTGATGTTTTGATTTCATTGTTAAATTGTAGTATTTTAGTGATAAGTCGATTTCGATTACGAGTACTTTATGAAATTTCGGTTTTTTTTATTAAATTTCTATTTTGTCATAAAACTTTTTTTTTGGCGATAATTTGGTGTTTTGAGAATTTTTTATTTTTTGGTGAAACGTTTTTATTCAAGTTGAATGTTTTAGTTATAACTTGAAATTTAAAAATTTATCGAACTTTCTGTTATGAAATTTAGAATTAAAAGTTAAAATTCAGTTATTTTATGAATTATTGAGATTTTCTTTTTGACGATATCTCCTGTTTTCTAAAATACAAAATTTTTAGTTAAAATTGGAATTGGCCTTTTTATGAAATTTAGATTTTAAAATTAAATTTCTGTTTTTTTGTTGGCGATATCTCAATATCGTAATTTATCGATATTTTAATTTATGGCTGTTTTGAGAAATTTTAAAATTTTCTAGCGATATTTCGATTTTTTCCCTAATATTTTGGCGATACATCGTTCTTTTTAACCGACTTCAAAAAAGACGGAGGTTATCTATTCGTCTGAATGTTGCTTTGTTTTTATGTATGTAACCGCAGAACTCAGCCATTTCTGAACCGATTTTAAAATTTTTTTCTTTATCTGAAAAGTTATGCTTTCAGGTTGGTCCCATTTTAAAAACAGTTCATTATAATAAAAAATTAAAGGGTGTCCCCATACAACATACATGTTTTTTACGTGTATTAAGAACCGTAAAGGGCACCAAATTAAAATTTTAAAAAATTTCGTGTCGCTATAACTCCCAACAGCAGAAATTAATAAAAAAATAAATTTAAAATTTAAAGGGTGTCCCCATAGGTGACGTAATTTGACCTATTTGAGCCTATCTTTTGAACCGTTATAGGCAAAACCTTGAAAATTTGACAGAATGTCGATAACTATGACCGTTATAATAAAATGTATAAATATTCAAAATTTTAAATTAAAGGGTGCTCCAATAGTTCATTTAATGTGTTGTATATGGCCATACTTTTGAACAGTTGTACACAGACCGCTGAAATTTACAAAGAGCCTGTATTGCTAAGTCCGCTATAACAAAAAGTATAAAATTTGAATTTGGAACTAAAAGGGTGTCCCAATAGTTAATGTAATTCTATGTATGTGGGCTATCTTTTGAACTGTTAGAGACAGACAGCTGAAATTTACAAGGAACTTGTATTGCAAAGTCCACTATAGCAAGTATACAATTTGAATTTAGAAATTAAAGGGTGTCCCCATAAATTATATAATTTGATCTATATGGCCCTATCTTTTGAACCGTTAAACACAAACACTTGAAAATTAGGCAGAATGTCCACTACTTTTTCTGGTATGATAACAAGTATAAATATTTGGAATTATAATGTAGAGGGTGTCCCAATAGTTCATGTTATAGACAAAGGCTTGAATGGTGTCCCCATAAAAGACGGATGCTGGTGAAAATAGCTTAACTTTTGAACAGTAATAGGGAGAGGCTTGACAATAAAATAGTCTTTATTTTTTTCCCTCTAATTTTGGCGCATCTTTTATTTGGTTTAAATCTAATTCTTACAGATTCTTCTTACATTTTTAGTTTAGAATTGGTGCCCTTCTATCTGTTTTGAAGTCGTTTTTTTTGCAAGAATTATTTTGTAAAATTTTGATTTTTTAAATTCCCATTTATTGGTTAAATTTAGTTATTAGTAGATTTTTCTAGGAAATTTTAATGTTTGGCTTGAATTTTGTGTTTTTCTTTTTTAAGTTAGTGTTTGTTGGTGACTCTTCGATTTTTTGTGGCATTAGATTTTTTAGGGAAATTTAGTTTTTGGTTGCGAAATTTTGATTTCTTTGAGAAATTCACCTTTTTGTAAAAAATATTTTGCTAGATTTATATTTTGTTTTTATTAAATTTATATTTTGCACTAATTTAAAAAAAAAAAAATAAATTTTTTTTATAAAAATTAAATTTTTAAAAAAATTAGAACAAAATATAAATTTAATAAAAACAAAATATAAATTTAACAAAATATTTTTATAAAATTTTTTATAAAAATTACATTTTTTTAAGAAATTAGTGCAAAATATAAATTTAATAAAAACAAAACATAAATTTAACAAAATATTTTTATTCATTAATTAAAAATTAAAATGTTTATAAAAAATTAGTGCAAAATATAAATTTAATAATTTAATATAATTAATAAATTTATGATTTTTTCAAAAGCTCGATTTTTAATGAAATTTTAATTTTTTTGAAATTAAAATTTTTGTAAACATTAAATTTATTTCGTGAAATTTAAATTACTGTACAAATTTCGCCTTTCGCTTTGAGCCCAACGATATATAATTATATATCGTTTATATGACAATAAAGAATTTTTTGTTAAGAAATATAAAATAAAAGAATAAAGTAAAATAAAAAGAAGAAATAAATTATGAAGCACTAAAATCACGGAATGTTAAGTTTAAAAGAAAATGAAAAATAAATTAATTTATTTGAGAACTTCAACATTAAGCAGACATGGAAAACAGAGTGCATTTATTAATTAAAAAATGTCAAAACTTTGCTAACTTATTTAATGCAAAAAATTTGTTGTATATAACGAACGCTAAACAATTAAGAATATAGAAATGAAGCATTTGCAGACTGACTGTAAAACGTGATTAAGAAATATGTAGAAAATTAAAAAAATCATGCTCTGAAAAACTACAAACTATTTCCAAAATTTATTTTTTAGAAATTTATTTTTTAGAAATTAAATTAATAGTTTTTGAGGCTAAAGTTCATTATTATAGAGGCATGAGGTTATATTAGAAGGATGTAGTTAGAAACTGCACTACCAGAAACTTCATAACATTCTGCTAGTATCTTTTTTTTTCTTTATCTCTTTTCATTAATGAACTTAAGCCTGAACAATCATTTCTCAAATAGTTCAAATAAAAGCCAAATTGTATTTTTTTTTTAGAAATTAATCAAATTTAGATTTCAGCCACCCTATTGGAGCTGTTACTAGCCTTTACTCTCAACTATTGTAATTTCACACTGTCGACTAAAAACTGACGACTTTCTTCCTCAACACCGAGTTTCCGGTAATTAATAGCATCTGTCTAAGCCTTAGATCGTCTATAGCATCCACATTTAAAATACGAGGTCTGTTGAGAAAGAAAAGGACAAATTTTCGAGGGCTGTGTTCATTAGATTTTCGAAATCTAATGTACACATGTGTTACTCATATGTTGGTATATTATCAGCCAAATTGGATTGGTAGTTTGTTGTTGACAACAGAAAAGGTTAGTGACGTTTGTGTGGTTCTTCGATTTGTTACTTTTGACTTCTGGCCGCTTCCATTGGGAAAATGACTACAATAATTTCAAGTGAGAAAATTTCTAACATAAGTTATAGAAACGAGGCATAGTGTATGAGCATATGTTATCACCTTGTCCAATGGATCCAATGTGTCAATTTAATCCTTTTTATACTTCAGGCAAAATAAATATTTAAATCTTGCGTATCTTTTGTGACACCCTGTTTGTAAAATATTTATATTTGGCATTTTAATATAAAAACGGCGTCAGTGGCATCCGTTACTGATTTGCATTTAATATTGCTTTAACATCCATCTCCATTCCACCATGTATGTACTTTTTGCCATGTATATCTATCTAGTTTTGCCATTTTCGCTGCATTTTTGTTTGTTTTTTTTTGGTTTTTTTTTGTTGCTTTATGCGTCTTTTGACTTAAATAAAACTGGTTATAATTCATATTTGCTTGATGGTGATTTTGGTGTGTTGTAAATTATATTTTGTGCTGCATTTGCATATTTTTCATTCAATTTTTTTTGTTTCGTTTTTGGTCGGTGGTCAGTTGAAGCACATGACAGAGATTCCTTTTTTATTTGATTTTTCATTTGTTTAATCTCTTACTTTTCGTTAGAGAATATTTTGAATTAAGAGAAGTGATCGGCACAATGAGAGACAATGATTAATTATATTAAATACATATTTTTAATTTCTTTCAAGCAATAATTATTTCCTTAGTGTAAGTCGAAAAAGACGATACTTGCAGACTGTGCCTGTGTATAATATCCAGCACAGGCTGGCAATAGGCTTAGAACCATGCACAGGCTCTTAATAAATAAAGATGATAGGAAGATCTAAGCCTTAAGCATTAAACACATAGACGACAGCAGGCTACCGACTACAACCTGTCGGTGTTTTTTATAGAGGTATAGAACTTTAAGTTGGCATTACTTTTCAAGATGGCGACCGATTTAACAGCTGTCAAGTGATTTATTCTCAGTTTGGTTTGGCAATTCATCATGAATAGACTCACGCCTGAACAACGCTTGCAAATAGTGGAATTTTATTTCGAAAAATATGGTTGTAAGCGAATTTTGTTTAGCGATGAAGCGCACTTCTGGTTGAATGGCTACGTCAACAAACAAAACTGCCGCATTTGGAGTGAAGGTAATCCTCAAGTGTATGTCGAAACACCGTTACATCCTGAAAAATTGACTGTTTGGTGTGCTTTATGGGCTGGTGGAATCATTGGTCCGTACTTTTTCAAAAACGGTGGTGGCCAGAACGTTACAGTCAATGGTGATCGGTTTAGAGGGATGATTATTAACTTTTTCATTCCTGAATTGATGTCCAGGAGATGTGGTTTCAACAAGACGGCACAACATGTCACACAGCTCGTGCCACAATAGATTTATTGAAACACACGTTTGGTGACCGCCTAATTTTGGCCTCCAAGATATTGTGATTTAACACCGCTAGACTACTTTCTGTGGACCTATGTAAAGTCATTGGTCTATGCGGATAAGCCACAAACGCTTGACCATTTGGAAGACAACATTCGCCGTGTTATTGCCGATATACGGCCACAAATGTTGGAAAAAGTCATCGAAAATTAGACGTCCAAATTGGACGTCCAAATTGGACGTCCAAATTGGACTACATCCGCTCCACCCGTGGCGGTCATATGCCAGAAATCATATTTAAAATGTAATGCTACAAGATTTTCTTTCGGATAAATAAAATTCATGTCAATCGAATAATCCATCTTTGTTTTATTGCAACTTAAAGTTCTATATCTCTATAAAAAAAGTTTATTTTTTATTTTTATAAAAGTTAAATATGATTTCAAAAATTTGATGTAGCTGTCTCTTCAATACAGAGGTCCAAGTCGCTCAGCTCGAAGTCGGCTGAGAGTCGCCGCTTTCTTTACTTTTGTGTTAGAGCCTAAGTGAGCGGCTTGTTTCGGCAAACATTTGTCAGCTTGATCAACTTAGTGAAACATTTTTTAACTGATAACTCTGCGATATAATTCATGAGATTCTGTTGAAGAACAAAATTTAAATAAAATCCTTGAAGATGAAAACATGATATTTAATTCGTAAGTAATTTTTAATGCCGTGTTATCTTAAGCAGCTCTAATATGAACTTTTGAATTAAGACAACGACAGACAAAACTCTCAAATCACTTGTAATCTGTCCACAATCTATACATGTAATAAAATAGTAACTCATTTCCGTCTGTCTGACTGCTTTTATTTTGTGTTCGCATCACGTAAAAACTACTGAATGGATTTTAACAAAATTTTGTGAGGAGGTACCTTAGTATCCTGATTCCGATATAGGATACTTTTTTTTCTCATTTTCACCGGTTTAAAGGTACTGAAATTTTCGGTTTAAAACTGGGATATTTTAAACACGGTTGCGCACCTTTTATTTTTGAAAGTGGGATATTTTAAACATTATTGCGCAACAGATGGCGCTAATTGAATAAAATTTGTATTTGATTTGTATTTTTTTTTGTGGAATTACATTGTTATTAAAATATTTCTAAGACCTTTTACAGAGCTTTACAATAAATTTTAGATTTTTATTTAGGGATGGGTACCTTTATTTTAAGTAAATACATAAACCATAACTGAAGCACCATAAAATTGAGATTCTTACAATTGGTGTGGAATGCCTTTCAACCAAAATATTTTCCGGACACCCACGACGAGGCGGGCACAATTGTAGAACAAGATTAACGTGAGTACCTGCCTACTCGGCCTAACCTCACGGTGGTCTTACCACCGAGTGAAATGTAAGCGTAGACTAGCGCCCCCATTGTGTAGTATAACAACACTTTACGATTGCCACCAATCGCAAATTGTGTGCGATACAGTCACAATGAGTATCAGTTTATATAATATGGCAAGCCTTATCCAAGGCAAGCCTAGATCCATCATATAGCTTCTTGCTTAGGGGTTTGGAGACTATCCAAACTCCGTCTGTTGAGAGTGCAACAGCACACTTGATCGACCTTGCAGCATACCTACATAAATCGATCTTAAACCACAACCACCACGTGTGCCCGCGAAGGAGACCTCACCAATAACCGGTCACAGAGTGGATAGGCTCTCTGTTGGGCCACCGATTCCCGTGGTACCAGTCTTTTGGGCACTGGTCGGGCCTCAAAGAGAACCCGTATGTTTTAACACACAGACCTTTTCTTCCAGATTTGGGTTCTAGGACACCTAGCGTCTGGTGCCCCTATTTTCCCCGAGTGAACCGCTTCAAAGCATTTGCCATTCCTGCAGTGACAATTGGAACCCCTGAGGTTCCACAGCTAGTATTAATATAAAATCAACTTGCTTCTCATTGTTTTTACTTTTATCAAAAATATCAATTTCTTATAAATTGTCGGCTTCAGACGGCTTTAAGCCGCCGTCGACGTATTTATGCCCAGCCGCCGGCAAACATAATTTCGCAAAGAATTGGACTTCTGCTTCAATATAATTAGGTAGCTGACTATGCGGCGACGATTGTAGCCAAAGGCGCTTGTAGTCATGTAGCTGTGTAGCTGCAGTCGTCTATGTGCTTAAAGAATTAGGCTGTATTGAGAAAAAAGGTCGTCAGTTAACAGTAGACAATGGTGATACAAATTAATGCCAGTACCTGACCATGTTGGGCTTAACCACTGGGTAAATATGATGCGTCTGCCTTTATTACGCAAAGCTACACAGCAAGTAAAAATTTTAGAACATGGCTCGTAGGACCATATTTATACCTCTCGTTTCGCAAGTAAATAGCAGTTAAATATTCAATAGTTATAAATATTTTATTATCTCAAGCAAATGTTATGATCCATCCATCCTTCCATCCATATGATATTCCTTACTTTTTCTGGCCGAAAAGTGATACAAATTCGGCAACTTATGCAGACCCCTGACCTTATTTGGTACTAAAAATATTCAGTGGTTATTTATTAAAATTTAATATTTATAACAAAAAATATTTAACTTCAGTAATTTGCTTTTAGTGGTTTTTTAATTATTTATAATTTTTTTCACTTGTTGTTGCCTCCCAAAAAACTCATTAATATTGAAGTTTATGTAAATTAAAGAGAGGATTTAAAACTTTAGGCTAAAAATGATGGATTTAAGTTGCTTGCGAGCGTTCAAGCATAAATTTCAAATATATTTAAATTTTTTTTTGTATTGATTTGTATGAATAATAAACTTATTTAATTTAAAAAAACAAAAATAACAACAGAACTCTGAGAGATAAATTTTTTAATAATTAATTTAAAAAAATGATGAACAAATCATGTTACAAACAAAATACAAATAAAAGAGGGTGTAACAATAACAAAAAAGAAATGGAGCTTATCAGGGTTGGGATAATTAAACAATAAATATTTTATTTAAAAAAATTGTTCGTTTAAAATCCAGATACCGTAAGGTTTGGATAAATTTAAAATCGTAAATATATAAATTTATCGATAAATCGATAAATTTAAAATCGTAAATATAAATATATATAAAATCTAATCAACCTAATAAAATTATAAGTTAATTGGATTTGTTCCGCCAGCAAATAAAATAATGTTGTTATGACTACCGCTGAAGAACGTCGTCACTGAATATTTGCTTGGAAAGATTGGAGAGCGCTTTCGATGTAAGGATATCATTATCAAGCCACATTTTAAGAGTTAGGTATTTCAGTATAAATAGTTGTGGGTTAAGGTAACTTGTACGTCAGGGTCGTGCCTGCTTATTAAAGTAAATTGCTTTTTAACCGACTTCAAAAAAAGAAGGAGGTTATCAATTCGTCTGTGTGTTGCTTTTTTTTTTTGTATGTTTGTGCCTTCAGAACTCGGTCATTTCTGAACCGATTTTCCAAATTTTTGCACTATTAGAAAGATTATGGCTACAGATTGGTCCCATTTTAAAAGAAGTTCAAAAGTTAAAAAATTAAAGGGTGTCCCCATACAACATACCTGTTTTTTACGTGTATTATGAACTTTATAGGTCACCAATTTAAAACTAAAAAAAGTGCGTATCACTGTAGCTCCCAATAACAAAAAGAAATTAAAAAATAAAATTAAAAATTAACGGGTGACCCCATAGGTGACTAAATTTCACCTTTATTCTCCTATCTTTTGAACCGTTATAGACAAACACTTGAAAGTTGCACAGAACTATGTCTGTTATAATAAGTATAAATATTTAAAATTAGAAATTAAAGGGTGTCCCATTAGTTGGTTTATTTTGATATATATATGGCCAAACTTTTCAGACAGTTGAAATTTACAAAGAACTTGTATTGCTAAGTCCGCTAAAATAACAATTATAAAATATAAATTTGGAAATTAAAGGGTATGCCAATAGTTAATGTAAAAGTAATATATATGGCCAAACTTTTCAACTGTTATATATAGACAGTTGGAATTTACAAAGAACCTATATTGCTTACTCCGCTATTACAACAAGTATAAAATTTGGATCTATAAATTAAAGGGTGTCCCCATTATTGATGTAATTTGACCATTATGTCCTCATCTTTGGAACCGTTATAGACAAACACTTGAAAAATAGACAGAATGTTCACTACTATGTCTGGTATAACAACAAGTATAAATATTTAAAATTGGAAATTAAAGGGTGTCCCAATAGTTGATGTAATTTGATGTATATGAACACAAAGTTAAAATTTAAAAAGAATCTGTATGACAAAGTCCTCCTTAAAAAGTGTTTGTGTTAAAATTTGAATTTAAAGGGTGTCCCAATAGGTGACGTCATTTGATATATATGACCATATCTTTTAAACAGCTATTGATAAACACTTAACAATTAGAGAGAATGTCCATTACTATATCTGTTATAATAAGTATAAGTATTTAAAATTATAAATTACAGGGTGTCGCAATAGTTATGTAATTTGATGTATATGACAAAACTTTTAAACCGTTACAGACAGACGGTTGAAATTTACAATGAACCTGTATTACTACGACCGCTATAACTAGTATAAAATTTGAATTTGGAAATTACAGGGTGTCGCAATAGTTACCGTCTTAAAGAAAAATGATTTTAAGTTTGTCTGTTTTGAAGTCGGTTTTTTTTGCAGGAATTATTATCTGGCAATTTTATATTTTCGTTTTTTATTATTAGACTAGCTGTGCCCGCCACGTCGTAGGCGTCTTGGCACCGTTGATTTTTTATAGCCCCGCCTGTTCTTGCAGTAAATGTCATTTTAAAACCATTAAGTGGAACTTTTCCAACTGGGTAGTTGTTCTAGTTGATTTGAAATGAAACAATAAATATAATTTAATACAAAAAATCAAAAAACCTAAACACCATGACACACATGATTGACTCAATTCAAAAATATTTATTTTTTTTTGTTTTGCTAAACCAGTATGCAGTATGATTCATGCTTTTCAAGTTTTGCGAAAATAAAATAAAATAAAATAAACTAAAACAAAATAAAATCTTTGTAATTAGAGAAGAATTTAATAAAAAAAAAAAAATAAAATAAATTGTATGTAAATTAAGGTTGATGATTTAATTAAAATTTGAAAAACGACAGTAAAATTTATTTTATAATAAAAACAAAAACACTGCACAGCATGTGATAAAAACAGGTAGTTGAGTTTAAAATTATGTATTTTTATAATTTTTTTTCATTTTTTAACTTAACGTCATACATTAAATAATAATAAAAAATATTTTTAAATACGAATAACTTGAGAAAATTTATGGTTTTATGATAAAAAAGTTAAAATATAAATTTTAGTACAATATTCGAATTTTCGAAAATAATTTCGAATTTTCGAACATAGTTTCGAATGTTCGTTTTTGACTTAAAGTTTAAGGACGTAATATTTTAAAATCTCAAAACTTATGAATTATGTAAAATTTTCTTAAATTAAACTAAAAATAGTTTGTTTTTGTAATTGAAAATTTGGAACTTAATAAAAAATTTAATTTCGAATTTTCCTGTATAAGCAGAATAGTAATTTTAGGTCTACAATTCAATATTCATTTATTTAAGATGTAAAAAGTCAATTTATTCACATTGAAAATAATTCGAAATAATTTCGAAAATTTACAAAACTTTAAAATTATAAAAATTAACGCGATGCAAATTTAGTATTATAAATAGTCAAAACTTTTTGTTTAAAATATATTCGAAAATTAAAACTTAATTACGAAACTTCTATAAGTTAATAAAGTTTTATGATAAAATGTTAAAATTTTAATTTCAAAACAATGTTCGAATTTTCGAACATAATTTCGAATTTTCGTTTTTCACTAAAAGTTATAGAACTAAATATTGCATGCTTCGCTATTTCTGCTTTGACTGATGGCATGTTTAGATCTTTGTGGATGTTCGAATTTTTTTATATACCAGGGAGCAGATGTAATCATATGTAGTATCTTATTTTGGCGCCTTTGAATTTTTCTACATTGCTAGCTGAGGCAGTGCCCCATAACTGAATCCTATAACACCAAATTGGTTTGAGGATCGACTTGTACAGTAGAAGTTTACAATCTAAGCTCAGGGTGGAGATTTTGCCAATAAGTTCTTTAGAGTTTTTTGAAGTTTATTATCCAAGAATATGCCACTTTGAGTGCTGGTACATTTTGAGAATTTCGGCGTCTTTTTTATTACTTTTACCTTTAGGGCCTGCTTCTAAGGAAGCCGCCACAATATTTTTTATTTATCTATATAAGTTACTATGTACTATATGTATGGTTGTGTCTATGTATTGGTATATTATAAAATAAAATACCTTAATAAAGAAAAAAATTTGCTTTATATTATAAATTAAACTTTACTGAGTTGATTTCATCCATATTCCGTTTTGCCTAACTGCCCATACAAACAAATACAATGCAAATATATATTCAATCTGAAAATTAAACAGTTTTGAGAAACTTTCTATAAATTGATTTGTTTTTTGTTTAAGCATTTTGCTGTCTTAAACATTGATGGATCAACTCTCCAAACACTTGAATATTTGGCCAATAAACAAACCGAATTTTTCTATATTTATACGCATTCACTTCTTAGACATTATTTTTTTCAATTTTGTTGATTTGTTTATTCTGCTCTAAGTTATTCATGAGATATTTTTTGTCTAAAACATAAAAATGGATTTATGATTTTTTATTTAATATTTTTGGTTGAAAAAAAAATTGCAAAACTTGACTGTAAAACATATAGAAACGAATAGCAAAAAGGATGAAAGGATGAAATACAAGGATTGTATTCAGATATTTTTCAATTGTTGTTAAGAATGTGTTGAAAATTTTCACAAGAAAAGCTTTCGTAAATTTTTTATTATTTTTTAACATTTTTTTATAAAAAAAAACTATATTTAATTTCTTCTATTGTAAACATTTTTAATTCATCGGAAGTTTGTTTGGAATTCATTGGTAAAATTTTATTTTGAATAACCAGTTGTGTTCCCAGGCGGTGGTTTATATATTTTTTTTAATTGTAGAAATATATTGAAAATAATTTTAATATTAAATTTATATAATCCTTCATTAATTATTAAGTTCAAAATTTTGAATTACGAAAAAAAGACTTTAATTTGAATTTGAACAAGTAAAAGTGCTATAATCGGCCGTGCCGAATCTTCTATAACCTTCACCACCGTGATTTTATTTATACAGACATGTACAGCATTATCCATATTGTTGACTCTTTACTTAAATTAAGTCGTATGAGAAAAATTCATTATTCATGCTTTAAAGAAATAGAAGACAAATGAAAACAAATTCCGTTGGCTACAATTGTCGCCGTGTTGTCAGCTACTTAATGATATTGAAGACGTCACCTACATCGTAAACTCTGACATTGTTGTAGAAATACTTATTTTGCTTTTATAAAATTAAATAATTTTTTCAAAAAGTTATAAATATTTCCTCCAAAACTTTTTGTTTGTACATATATCAATTTGTAATTTACAATTTTGTGACATTTTGTTTTGTTGAATAAAATAGAAATTAGCCTAAGTTGACGACAGCCACAACGGTGGTCGTGTAGCCATGTAGCTACACTGGCTTGAAAAAAAAAACGTTTACCTATAAATGTGAGTATTTTATTTTTAACAATTTTTATTTGGTATCCTGATGATGTCTATGTGTTTAATGCACCTAGTTTTTAAAACAGAGATATCATCTATTTAAAAATCAATCGCATTTAAAAAAAAAATATGTTACTCTATATACACACATACATACATATGTATATTCTTAATATTAAATATATGTTATGTTACAGTAATGATTTTCATTTTCAAAGAAATATTGAAATTTTTGTTTTAATATTTCGAAAATAGTTTGTAAAAACATTTTTTAAAAAATTTTTTGTAAAATTTTATTCGAAAATTGTTTTGGAAAATTTTTAAAAAATTTTGTTTTTCGAAAATTTTTCTGTAAAATATCTTGTTGAAAATGTTTTGTAAATTCTTTTGTAAATATTTTTGAAAATAAAATTTTTAATTTTTGAAAAAAAATTTTTAATTTTTTTTTAAATTTAAAAAAAATATTTATTGAAATTTTTCTGTTAAATTTAGGACTTTTCTGCAATCTATATTGAGTTAGTATGGTCAAACTAAAGCAAACAAAAAAATCCTTAAAAAAAAGATATTTTCTCATATTGACCCCCCATGTGCCCTTTAACTGCTCCTATTTATCAGTGGGTACCCTGTGGGTCCATTGGCTATCTCCAATGCAATTGGCTATTGCATTCTATAAAGGTCACTAATACAGATCAAAGCAGAAAAACCCTACCAATCTAAAAACAAACAAAAATCGCCCCTCGCAGAGGGTTATTGATCCCCCGAGATCTGTATGCAATCCTTGCGATCTACCTGTCGCAGTCTAATATTTAATCATTAAAGCCGAAAAAAATTAAAAAAAACGTAAAAAAATATAGGTGGGCGTGGTTTTTGGCCCGTAGCCTCCAAAGGAATGATCCGATGTTGCTGAATTGCAATACCAAAATTTTCGAAACTATGCCTGACAGATTGGTGTGCTTAAATTTTTTGTATCTCTTCTGGTGCCTTGGCAAATGACATTACAACACTAACACGGACAGACGGACAGAAGGACATCGCTTAATCAACTTCTCTATGTTGAAGGATCCAGAATATATATACTTTATGGGGTCGGAAATGAATATTGTAGAAATTACACACGGAATGACAATCTTATATACACCTTTTCCAACTGTGGTGAAGGGTATAAAAACATGAGTTTGACGAAGTAGTTTGATGTGTGGCGATGGCGCTTAACTGAAAACAATTTTAAAATTTTAAGAAATATAATAAAATTATGTTCCTTTAAATGTAATGATTATTGCCTAATTACAATTACAAATACTTCTAATTTATATTGGAAAATTCCCAATTACAATAACATGTCATGTGTAATTGAAAATTTTCAATTACGAATTACAAGTATATTTGCAATTGACTTTAGTCCCTGATTTAAATTACAATTACTTGTAATTTGTAATTGAGAATATGCAATTAAACATAACCTGTAATTGAAATGTAATTAATTGAATCTCCCCATGTCTGATAGTGAATCAATAATAAGTGTTTAAAAAAGTTTTAAAAACAAAATATACATATGAGCCCTTGATTTTGAAAGTGGTATAAGTCACATGTTCTTTGTTTCGAGATATTTTGAGTTTTGCATTTTTAAGGATTAAAAAATATTTTTGTATTATGGAATATGATTTTATTTATTGTGATTGTGAATTTTATACCCATTTTCAAAAGGAAATGTCGTTTTGAAAGGTTGAAATGACTTATGCCATTTTCAAAATTATAAATGACTTAAACCATCAAGGAAACATTTTTATTAGAAATTAACATTTTATTCAAACTCATTTCATTGTAACCAAGTAAATTATATTTATTAGTATTTAGGGAAATAAAGTGTTTGTGAAAAATTGGTGGGATAAAGGGTAGTAAATCCATCATATCTTAACATTTTTCTTCTGTTATTTGTCTAATGGTTGTGTATAATGGAAGCAAATTAATATTTTCGAATATTCTAGGTCTTCCTCTTTTAGATGAGAGGTCTAATATTTTGAATTCGGAGTTTTCATCCAATGAAGTTTTATAAAACAAATTATATGGAGCATTTTTTAGAAATCTGATCCATTGTATTTTTAGCCAAGACACGGCTTCTCCATTGGTGTTTTTCTTTCTATTATTTGTTAATTCTTTTAGTTGTTTTGTCGAAATAAAATCTCTCTGAGCCATTTGTACTACCAAAAAAGGGTTTCTCCTTTTACATAAAAATTTTAGTTTCTATCAAACCAAAATAGCTATGAACGGCCGGATACCATAAATTTATGATCAACTGTTTCAATATTTTTATCAGATGAATGAACAATTTTTAACCATATTCGGGTATGTTCTGTAATCCAAAACCGAGTGAAATTGAATCCGAATGAAATTTTAAATTGTCATAAATTTTAAATCTTACAACATTTTGATAATATTTTTTATCCATTTGATTAAAGACCATTCACATAAATTCCTTGATTGCTAATGTTTTAAAATAATAGGCGCAACTAAGTTATATTTTTCTTTAAAAATTTATTCGATTTCAATTTCACTCGGTTTCGGATTACAGAACATACCCGATTAAAGCTATGTTAATGTTACGATTTTGTCCTGAGCAGGCATCACTGTAAGCTATGACATGCTTTTGAGTGGTAATGTCCCGAATGTGCTTTAAAATGCAGGACGCAACTTTCTGTTGGTTTCTTCCATTTGTAAAGGTTCCGAATTCACTTTTAAAGAATAAAATAATTCATCTAAATACGATATTAGTCTTATTCATTTCAATTTCTTTGGATCATTACTTATATTTTCTCGCCGTATAATGTCTACAATTAACTATGATTAGTACGTTTTTATATTAAAAGAATTACTTGGTTATACCTGAACCGTTATATGAAGACATGACAAAATTACTAATAATTATTTTGCCAAACTTTAAAAACCGACTGACTTATACCACTTTCAAAATATACAGTAAATGTATTTTGTTTACCAACCAAAAAAAAACGAATTTATCAACGTACTTACTTCAGATTATGTTATTTTACTAGGGTTTGATATGAAATAGCTGATCAACTAGATTTTTAACATTTTTGACTTATACCACTTTCAAAATCAAGGGCTCATATATTTATCTGTTCTTTTTTTAAATATGAATAGTGAAAATAATTTACTAGTAATAGACGCCCGAAAAACTTATAGCATTAGTGTTCTGCTGTCTAATATTAACAGAAGTTCGAACAGTGTGAATAAGATGAAGATCTATCAAGTGCCAGGATTTCGAGAACAGATATTTGTATTTAGAAAGAAAATTTTTTTTTTTAAAATATATTTTTTTAAATATATTTTGACATTTAAGAAGTTATTTCAATTGGTAAGTTGGGACTAAAAATAATTTTGTTTACTCTAAGGAGTTTATCGAATATGGCTTTAATACACATAGCTGAGCAAATTCTTAAGTTTTATGTAAAAAATATGAAATTCATCTTAAGTAAATTAATAAGAAACTTATTCAGCTCAGTTGAGTTCACAATTTCAGGAATTTTATTTGTTAATTTAAATTCTTAAAATTTTGTTTTTTATCATAATAATTTTATAAAATAATTTTTCTTATTTTATTGATTTAATTTCAGGCAAATGATTTCCTCTTAACGAGCGCAGACGAAAATTATATTTGAATTCTTTTCGCTTTCATAAACCACTTAGATAAAATTGCCTGGTTTAAAAGAACCTTTTAATTTGTATCCCTTATATTTCGATACTTCTTCAAATTGTTTTTGTATTTTACCATAAATTTTGTCATGCATATTTGCGCTTCTCCCTACATATGACTAACCCATTAATATTCCCTTCGCTCCTTCTATCTAAATTTCGAAAACTGTTTATGATGGCAACACGGTTGTCATGTCAACTTTTATCACAAACCAATAAATAACATGAAACGTGTACAATATTCAAAATTTGTATTGTTGTTGTTTTGTATTTCATTTTATTTAGCCTGCTGAAAATAAATAAAATTTTCATACACGCGCTTACACATACATGTCGTTACATATACACGCGCTCACTCATACACATTTAACTAAAGGGTGTTTTTTATAGAGGTGTAGAACTTTAAGTTGGCATTACTTTTAAAGATGGCGACCGATTTAAGTGTTAAGTGATTTATTCTCAGTTTGGTTTGGCAATTCATCATGAATAGACTCACGCCTGAACAAGGCTTGCAAATAGTGCAAAACGGGCCCAAAACGAGATTACCGTTATTCCCGATTTTCATAAGCGAATTTTGTTTAGCGATGAAGCGCACTTCTGGTTGAATGGCTACGTCAACAAACAAAACTGCCGCATCCAGAAAAACTGACTGTTTGGTGTGCTTTATGGGCTGGTGGAATCATCGGTCCGTACTTTTTCAAAAACGATGGTGGCCAGAAGGTTACAGTCAATGGTGATCGGTATAGAGACATGATTACTAACTTCTTCATTCCTCAATTGAATAACCATGATGTCCAGGAGATGTGGTTTCAACAAGACGGAGCAACATGTCACACAGCTCGTGCCACAATAGATTTATTGAAAGACACGTTTAGTGACCGCCTTATTTCACGTTTTGGACCTGTGAATTGGCCTCCAAGATCTTGTGATTTAACACCGCTAGACTACTTTCTGTGGGGCTATGTAAAGTCATTGGTGTATGCGGATAAGCCACAAACGCTTGCCCATTTGGAAGGCAACATTCGCCTGTTATTGCCGATATACGGCCACAAATATTGGAAAAAGTCATCGAAAATTGGACGTCCAGATTGGACTACATCCGCGCCAGCCGTGGCGGTCATATGCCAGAAATCATATTTATAATGTAATGCCACAAGATTATCTTTCGGATAAATAAAATTCATTTCAATCGAATAATCCATCGTTGTTTTATTGCAACTTAAAGTTCTATACCTCTATAAAAAAACACCCTTTAGAAGTAAAATCAGTGTTAGAATTTCCTGCGAATATTAAACCAATTTAATTTGGTTTTTTTTTTTGGAAACAGTGATGCTTTTTTAAACAGTGATAGATTAATACAAGACGTACCTATGCGAGGGTTACATAAGTTAAATATTGTTCAATTTTGGTTGGAAGCTTTAGAAGTGTATTATCAGAGTTATGAAAAGAGCTTTGGTAAAAACATAGCCTGTTAAATATTTATAATCTTAAACTTAATTTTGATAACATATGAACGGAGCCACCTTTGAATTTTAATTTAAAACTATAAATATTAGCTCCCATATTTATAAAATTAATATATTTTTGAAATCTAGTTTAGAACTAATTTTTCATGCAAGAGTTGTTCTAAAATACATTTCAAATAAGTTTTATTTTTTATAAATATGAGGGTAGAAATGTATTACTTGTGAGAAAGATATGTACTTAAAATAAAGCTTTTACTATTAACAATTGTAGTTATCAAAAATAAATTTTCTATAGAATTAAAAAATAATAAAGAAAATTTTTAAGTTTATCGATAAATTTTCTATAGAAAATTTTTTAGTTTTTATAGAAAATTTTTTAGTTTATCGATAACTATTCCATAGAATAATTTTTAGTTTTTCGATAACCTTTCCAAATATTTTAATTTATCGATAAATGTTTTTTATAGAAAATTTAGTTTATCGATAACTTTTCTATAACAAAATTTATCAATTTGTCGCTAATTTTTCCAAATATAGTAGTTTATCGATAAATTTTTTATAGAAAATTTTTTATAGAAAATTTTTTAGATGCAGTTGAAATTTTTAAAGTCAGGCTTAAGTTCGTTTTATTCTCTCTAATTTAAAAGAATATTTTTTATTACAAATTAAGTGATTCGTTCTAGCCAACTTACGTTAGATGATTGAATACAGGTTTTCTTGTAATCTTTCATCTGAGTTTGGTTGATTAAATATATGATATTTAAAGCTTAACATTACACAAAGTATATAGATGCCAAGAATGCATTACATTCTGCTAGCGTCTAAATTTTTCCCATTTTTTCTTTAGAACGAATCACTTAATTTGTAATAAAAAACTTCAACTTAGAGATGATAAAATGAACTTAAGCATGACTTCAAAAATTTCATCTGATTGGTTATAAATTAGTCGAACTATTTAAAATTTTTTTTTATTAAAATTTATCGATAAATTTTCTTTATATTTTAATTTTTTTATATTTTTTATAGATACACAAAAAATTTTTTTATAGAAAATTAATCGATCAACTAAATTGTCTTAAGAAAAACTAAATATTCTATAGAAAAACTAAACTCTTTTATAGAGAGAACTAAAATTTCTAAAGAATTTTCTTGGGAAAAACTAAATTTTCTATAGTAAATTTGTCGATAAACTAAATTTTCTATAAAATTTAATAAATTTTATAAGAAAACTTTTTATAGAAAGATTATAGATAAAATGTTCTAAAGAAAAATTAAATTTTCTGTAGAAAATCGATAAACTAAAAATTTTAATAAATTTTATATAGAAAATTTATGGATAAAAAATTCTTATTTATCTACAAGATAAATTTTCTATCGATAAACTAAATTTTTAATAAAAAATTTTTCGATACACTAAATTTTCACAATATTTAACGTAAAGTGAAATTTTTTTAAGAAAAGCTATCGATAAATATTTTATAATTAAAAAATTTCCCCAAAAGTTTCTCAGTTAAAACACAGCAATAAATACGAAAACATTTTCTATTAAAAATGGATGAAGTAATAAAAATCCTGTTAAAAAAATATTAATAAAGATAATAATTATTTATAGAAATACTGCTGATAACGTAAATATTTTAATTAAAAAGTTAAAAATCTACGAATAACAACAACATAAAATTTTCTATGGAAAATTTATCGATAAACTGAAAATGTTCTATAGACAATTTTTAGTTTATCGATAAATTTTCTATAAAAAACAAAATTTTCTGTAGAAAATTTATCGACAAATTAAATTTTCTTTAGAAAATTTATCGACGAATTAAATTTTCTTTAGAAAATTTAACGACGAATTAAATTTTCTTTAGAAAATTTATCGACGAATTAAAATTTCTTTAGAAAAATTATCAACCAATTAAATTATCTTTAGAAAATTTATCGACAAATTAAATTTTCTTTAGAAAATTTATCAATTTACTGAATCTTCTATAGAAAATTTATCAATTAACTGATTTTTATATAGAAACATTTATCAACGAACTGAATCTTCTATAGAAAACCTATATTAATTTGTCGATAAACTAAATTTAAAATTAGTTTATTAAGCTAAGTTTATCGATAAATTTTCTATAAAATATTTAGTTTATCAATAAGTTTTGTTTAAAAAATTTAATTTATCGATAAATTTTGTACAGAAAATTTAATTTATTGATAAGTTTTCTACAGAAAATTTAATTTATCGATAAGTTTTCTAAAGAAAATTTATTTTATCGATAAATTTTCTAAAAAAAATTTAATTTGTCGATAAATTTTCTAAAGAAAATTTAATTTGTCGATAAATTTTCTAAAGAAAATTTAATTTGTCGATAAATTTTCTAACGAAAACTTAATTTAATAAAATAATATATTTTCCAAAAAAAAAAATTTATCGACAAATTAAATTTTTTTTAGAAAATTTATCGACAAATTAAACTTTCTTTAGAAAATTTATCGACAAATTAATTTTTTTATACAAAACTTATCGATAAACTAAATATTTTATAGAAAATTTATCGATAAACTTAGCTTAATAAACTAATTTCAAATTTAGTTAATCGACAAATTAATATAGGTTTTCTATAGAAGATTCAGTTCGTTGATAAATGTTTCTATATAAAATTCAGTTAATTGATAAATTTTCTATAGAAAATTAAGTTTATCGAAAGAAAATTAAATAATTTTTTTTAATTAAATATTTTTTTTTTTTATAGGAAACTTAGTTTATCGATATATTACTATAGAAAATTTAGTTATTTGATAAATTTATACAGAAAATATTCTTTATAGATAAATTAAATTATAAAATTTTCTATATAAAATTTATTATATTTTCGAGCTTTTCGATAAATTTTCCATAGAAATATTTTAGTTTATCGTTTAATTTTCTATAGAACATTTTTAGCGTATCGATAACTTTTCAACAGAAAATTTTTAGATTATCGATAAATTTTTTATAGAAAATTTTTTAGTTTATTGATATTTTTGTTGTTATCCGTAGATTTTTACCTTTCTAATGAAATTATTTTCGTTATCAGTAAATTCTTTGAACACCCTTTTTTTTGTTCTGTCCATTTTTTATATAAAATGTTTTCGTTTATTGGTGTATTTTTCATTAGAAATTTTCGGGAAAATTTTATATTAAAAATTATTTATCGATAGCTTTTCTCAACAAAAATTTCATTTAAATATTCAAGAGGAAAGTTTTTTAGATTATAACCAATTTTTTTATTTATTAAAAAATTTTTTATTAAACACTCTTAAGTTATCGGTAAATATATAATATAAATATAAATATAAATTTTTTTACTATTTTACTATCGATTACTAATAAGTTTTCTATGATAATGGTTCTGTTTTCGAAAATTTTTAAAGAAAATATTTTCTTCTAGTCGAAAAATTATCGATAAATATATTAATATTTTCTACATAGAAAATCAGTTCGTTTCTCGATAACATTAGAAAGCTTCATTTGACCTATAAACAAGTAGAACAGAATTGTTCTTTTTTTTAACGATTTCCTTTTTTCTGCTTGTGGCTAAGATTAGTATAGATTTCTTTGGTTTTAACAAGTCTTTGTGCGTTATCGAAAAAAAAAAATATTAGAATTTATAGATATATTTTATAGAAAATTTCGCTTTGGCTAAAAAAGTGGCAATTTAAAGCAAATTTTTTTTCGTGCATATTTCATGTTTGTTTTAAATTGGAACATAAATTTAATCAAAAGATAATTTTTTAAAAAATCTAAAATTAAAAGCAAAAACGTGGAAAAATAATTTAAATTAAATCAAGCATATTAATTGTAGAAAGGAACTGATAAAGAAAATCAAGAAAGAAGCCAATCAGTAGAAAGACCATATAATTTTACAGTGACAGTATTTAAAGCGGAGAAATAAACGTCTTTATAATAAAAGAATAAAGAATTCAGATAAAAGACCATTAAGACAGCTATTTTTTTGCTAGTTTTGCTGTTCATATTGAAACTTATATTCCAGACGCAAAGTATTTTCAATTTAATTTTTAACTTCCTTCTTTTCTTATTTATTCTCGTTTCAAGGATTTTCTCGAATTTTCTTATTATTTTTTTTTATTATTTTCAATTCGAAAGCGATAGAATAGTTTTAAAGATTTGTCCAAATAAATTAAGAATAACCTAAAAACAAATTGAAAGCAACATACGTGTCTTTTATTTTTGCCAGTTTTTAAGCTGAATGTGCACAGAAGGCAGTGAATGAACTCAGGTTCCTTCTAGATTTACTTTCAATACATCCTGGATTTATTGTACCTTTAAGACTCTATAGAATGAATGAATGAATAAATAAATAAATAAATGGATGCATGAAAACAAAAATTTATGCACGCTGGCAAGTTGCGAGTACGTGAATGTAGGTACATAGTCGGTGTATTTGGATTTGTTTTTATTTTTATATTATTTTTAAATAACAAAAAAAAAACATTATTTTTAAGGCTCATTTGTGTGAGGAATTTTATTATTATACCAAATAAAATAAGAGGAAGAAGAAATGACTGAAAACCTAAATAAAAATATTTTCTATTACTTGTATCCATAAAATGATACTCAAATAAATAGAAAGATATTTGAGTCAAAATGCAGCTTCTTTTTTTTTTCTTAATAAGTGAACGTGTGTATATATGTGTGGGGAAATCGTAGAAATGCTTCTGCCGAGCTAAAAAGACAAAACCACACTTGCGGTAAAACGTGTACGAGAATAACTTACGATAAAAGACTCTCTTACCAAAAAACCACAGATATTTATATATACCTTTGTGAGATAGATTAACATACTAAAAAGCATTTTACAGATAAAGTTTATTGCTTTAAATTAGAATAATATCTTTTTTAGGTTTTATGGAAATTAACTTTACTGCGAGTAATTTGATTGCTTGCCTCTTACCAGGCAATATGTAAATTCTAACAAAAAATTTAAAAGTAAATAACTGTGTGGTTTTATTTACGTTAGCAATTGATTATAAATTAATCTTTTGAACTTATTTATCGCCATATAAAAAAGGTGTGGTTGGTAAATGTGTTTTTATAAAATAAATTAGCTGTCAAAAATTACTTTATTAAGCATATCGATAAATTTTTTAAAAAATATCTATTACATCACATCATTTATACCATTTCTTAATAGCAGTAGAAGTTATTTATTTTTAATTTTAAAATAATCGAAAAAAAAATATTTATTTATCGATTATTTATCTGTAGAAATTTTTCGATAACAACGTTTTTTAAAACAAACCTAATGAAACCGATAACAAAAATTGTATAATCAAGGCAAATTATACAGTTCTAAAAATTTTATCGACATCAAACATCTTTTAAATAAAATTATCTCTATTAAGCATATCGATAAATTTTTTAAAAAATATCTATTACATCACATCATTTATACCATTTCTTAATAGCACGAAAAGTTAGTTATTTTTTAATTTTTAATTTTAAAATAGTCGGCAAAAAAATATTTTTTTATCGATTATTTATCTGTAGAAATTTTTCGATAACAAACATTTATTAAAACAAAACTAATTAAACCGACAACAAAAACTGTATAAACAAAATACTGGACAATCAATAATGTTTAGGGGAAATTATATAGTTCTAAAAATTTTATCGATATCCAACACCTTTTAAATAAATTTTTCGATAACAATAATTATTTAAAGAAACTAGAGACAACACTATTTTTCCATAAAAAATATCGGTTACAAAATGTGTCATTGGAAATTAATTGATCAAAAAAAAAAAAAAATAAAAAATAATTGTTTTTACGAAATTAATCGATAACAAAAAGATATAGAAAAAAACTGTGCTCTAAAAAATTAATCTTTAGAAAATTTTTTTTAAAAATTTTATCGTTGAAAGGTCAATAGATAACAAAAAACTAACAATAACAAAAAAACGTATTGAAATTATTCAACACATGTTATCGATAACAAAAGTTATTCTTTGAAAATTTATGAATAAAAAAAATTTTCTAAAAAAAACTTGTAGATAAAAAAATATTTATATTTAGAATTTGTAAAAAAAAAAAAAAAAATTTTATTAAAAGTTTTTCAAGTTTACAAGTGTGCCTATACAGCTCTTCATCGCCACACAACAAAAGGCACATAGTGAATGTCATTTTGATATGTCAAACGGTATGACCTGACAAAATAGGAATTACTACCAAATAGTCAATTAGAAAACATTTATATTTGACTAGCTGGGCCCGATCCGCGTTGCTCGCCCCAAATTGTTTTTTTATTTCGATGAAAATCAAAATCAGTGTTTTTAGTTATGTATAATAGAAAAACCCAACGCCTTCAACGAAACACAGCATAGTGCAGTAGTTCTTGACTTACGGTGCAAAAACACAAAAAAAAAAACTAAATATTGCGTTATTTGTCAGGTGAACGGAATTGCACAGAAACACTCCTCACGCCCCATAGAACATGTATATTAAGTTTGGTCAAAATCGGTCTAGTAGTTTTTGAGTTTAGCGATCACGAAGATACACGTCATTTTTATATATATAGAGAGATTTTACTTTGTGGAATTACATTGTCATTTAAATATTTTAAACACCTTTTGCACAGCTTTACAATATTTTTTAGAATTTTATATGAATTTTAGAATTTTATCCACGGATGGGTACCTTCATATAAAGTAAATACGTAAACGTGAAGTACTATAAAAGTTAGAGTCTTAAAATTTGGTATCGATTACTTTACGATGCACACAACGTGTATGGTCACAGCTAGTATATAAAATATATATCAACAACAAAACTTCTTATATAAAATATAAAAAAATGTTAGTTCAAAAATTTTCATTAAAATATTTTTTATAAAAAAATTTGTCTTTGACCACTTTTACACCTTGCAATAAACGCCGCAACTTTTTCATGAAACTTTTTTCTTGTTAGTAAGAGGGGTTGGGAGGCAAGCGGGGTTGAAAAAGTTGCATGACAAAGCCTGACGAGGCATTTTTTTTGTTTTTTGTTTTTGATTATTTTCATTTTATTTTTATTCTACTTTTTGACTACAGAAAAAAACGACAAGTTGTATTTTTGTTTTGTATAAAAAAATTATTTCCAAATTATAATTTAAGATATATATGTATGTATATATAAAAACATATAACAAAAATGTCACAAGAACAAATTGGGCGGTACTCTTAGTTTCGCAGTTACGGACCCCATTAAATTTGTATGTAAAGTATGGTAAATCTCGACTATTTTAGGCTAGAATGAGGTAATATGCGTGCGATTGGAAAGGTAATTAAAAGTATTATCCAAATAAAATGAAATTAATAAAAATAAATCAGCCAAATGCGAATCACACAAGTATGGTTTCGAACTATGTTCAGTTCAACTTTAGAAATTCAAGTCTATAATTTTTTACGTCTTATGAGGCATGCTTTAATTTTAAATTATTTTTTCTACTAGAGCATAGCACTAAATATCCTGTGTAAATATCAAGTGTTTGCCTACAAGGTTAAGAAGAGAAATGCAAATTCCGCTACTTTGAGACATTAAGGGAACACCCCATATTATTAAATTTATTTTGGTTTCTTGTTGCTACTGTAGATATTGTTAAATATAATATGTGTAAATTTTAAGTGTCAATATAAGGTTATATATGTAAAATCGAGTCATTATCGAAACACCCTTTAATTTTTGGTTTTGTTATTTGTTGTAGGGGACAAATTTGTACATAGTTTGCGTAGGTGTAAAGTGTCTACCCGTTCCGGTTCAAAAATTAGGCTACAACTATTCGAAAATATTTGCCACTCTCACAAAACACTTTATTTTTATTTTTTATATTTTTCCATAACTTCACACACTCTATATATACTCGCGTTAAAAAAAAAAAACAGTCCTATTCGCGAAAACTGCATCACTATCGAAATACTCATTATATTTTAGTAATTATTGTTATAGCTTTATATGAAAATAATAGGAGCCTACATATTGCGGTAAAAAAGGCAATATAAGTGAAAAATATGTCCCTGTCCCAACACAGTAATTCACCTCCTGTAAAAATTTAAAGACTCTAAATATTATGGTTCAAAATTTTGACCGTATACATGCAAATCTCCTCACTATTTATTTATATAAATTTTAACTTTAGTCCTCTTACTTATTAAGATATCAACACATATACGTGAAAAACGAGTCTCTTTCGTAACACCCTAAAAGTTTTAGTAGTTGCTGTTATAGCGGCCATAGATATACACCTTCTGTGAAAATTTTAAGAGGCTACCTATAACGATTCCAGAGATAAAAGGCGCTGAGAAACATTGTAGCGAAAACAATTGGGTTACTTTTTATCTTTGGGAAACATTTTAGGTGAACAAACAAATTTTATAATTAAGTTTTAACGCTCTAGGTCTTTTTTATAAAAATATTGTAATTAATTTTATTTTTATAATCGATATTTCGCTACACCATTGGGTAGCATCGTCAGGAATTAAAAATAGTTATATAATATTTAAATTTGTCTTTGTAGAAAATTGATGGAGAAATAAAAATCTATACAAATTTTTTTCTGTTAATAAATGTCATATAGAAACAATTTTTTTTTGTAAAAAACATATCATTAATAAATATTTTTTATAAAGAATACTTTTCGATAACACTTTATATAAAATTTATCGATTTCAAAAGTTTTTTATATAGAAATTGAATCAATAAAAAAAATTTTTTTTGGCAAATTTATCGCCAAAAAACGTTTTTATAATATTTATTGATAACAAACTTTTTAAAGAAAATTGAAAACAATTTTTTTAGAATTGGACAATATGCAGAGAACAAAAACTTTTTATGTACACAACTTAAGAACAAGAAGCATTTTACGATAACAAAACTATTGTAAATAGAAAATTTTTTAACAACTGCACTCTTCTGTAGAGAAATTTTACAATTTTATAAATTTTTTTACAAAAGATTTTTTTTACAAAACTTGCTTTTTTTACAAAATTTATAGAAAAAAAAAATTTTATATAAAATAATCGATAACAAACAATTTTATGTTTCGCTTTAACTTATTGTAGAAAGCAATATTTTTTTGTAAAGTCAATAAATTGCATTTTAAAAACTGTCGCGAATTCCATAGTTAAATAGTTGTCGCAAGATACGGATGAGAGAAGTGTTTCTGTTAATTTCAAAACTTTTTTTGTACCCGTTAAAATTAAAGCCTTCTTTCATTTTCGTTGTTGCATTACCATTAAATTTATTATGCTTGCAATTAATGGATGGTATTTTATAAGGTTTGCTTAAACACGACCACATAATTACAATCAAAGAGAAAAGGAGAGAAACATGAAAAGCAGAGATTTAAAAGAATGAGTTAAATATAAAATCACATAAATGAAAAAAAAAACTAGAACTAAGAGAACCATGTTCTTTTAAATTACAGAAAAAAATATGCATTTTTTAACCCGCTTTTGTCTTTAACAGCAGTAATTATTTTATTACTCCTAATTCCACCATAATGTCGAAAAGGGAGCCATTATGGAAGTGGTCTGTTTCGATATTCCCCCTACATTAAGTCCACGAAATAACTAAAAAATATGCGTTCATGACGGTTCCAAACAAGAACTTAAAGTAAAATAGCATATATATATTTTTATATTTCAAGTGGGCGTGGCACATCCCATACAGATTAAATATTTATCATCATATTACTTGATAACTACAATACGTATCTATAACCTTTAAAAATTTCACCAAGAAGCTTCCATACTAATGTGCATAATTTAAAAAAATACTTCCTGGATCAAAATAGTGGGCGTGATACCTTCCATACAAAGGTACAGTTTATTTATTTTTTGTGTACCTAGAGAACTATAATAGGTAGACTCATGAAATTTTGTACCAGTAAACCTCATATTAATATACATAGGCCGGGAAAAAACAGACTGGATTGGAGTAGTGGGCGTGAACCTAGAGAACTGTTATAGGTAGGATCTTAATTTTTTCAAAAGCAGCCCCCATATTTATATGCATAGTCCAGCAAAAATCAGAATTGATATGGTGGGCGTGTGAAATCACTACAGTTTAGAGTAAAAGGCTACTACTGACAGCACGAGACTGAATGAATGTAAGGTATAATTTAATTTCCAGTCGGATACCAATAATCATTGAGGAACGAAGGGGGTCAAAAAGGGATCCAAGAAGTTGGTGGTCTGCTTCGGTATCTCCCCTAAAAAAAAAATAAAATAAAAATTTGACAATGGAAGAAGGAAAAACAAAAGAAAGCAAACAATAGTCACCTGAGCTGTCAAGATTACCTGGTAATGAAGTTGCCTTACAAACATAGAAATTGGCCGAAGTCGTCTACAGCCACTATGGCTACAAAGGTAACCAAGTAACTCCAATGGGGTCAAAATATTCGCCTCCCTATAAATGTATGTATTATTGTTTTGACTGCTTGCAATCGGTAGCCTGCTGTCGGCTATGTGTTAAAGCGTTCGATAATTTTATAACTTTATTTTATGAATTAATTCTTTTAGAACTCTTGTGTTATTTTAATTACGAAGTCTGTGTGCGAGTTCGTTGTGTTGCAACTTCTTGAATTTTAATTAAATATTTTTATTTTGTATGCAATATTTTCTTTTACAACATTCTTGAGGCATGTTATTGGCAGTCTAGTTGTTGTGCTGTTGCCAATAAAGCAACAATAAAACAACAACAATAAACAGGAGGAGTAATAACAATATATTTATGTAATTAACCTGTTCGTCAAAAGTTTAAAGCCATAAAATCCCAAGAAAGGGTAAAACAGAAACAGCACACATAATACAGAATACAGAATACAGAATACTTAGCAGCAAGCGTGTGTGTAGTTTTTGCACACACAGGGTGTTAGAACAAGAGCTGAAATTTGGATATTGTATGTATGAGAAGTAAATAAAATGAAATTAATGTAAATCAAACAATTATTGCATTCGAAAGTTCTTAAAGTAATAAAGTTAAACTTTTTTAAAACTCTTTCTTAGCATGTGTAGTACTGTAGTCTGTACTGTGTTTTAGCTGTATTTAAATTTAAATAATGTCTTTTTTGTGATTGCTATTTACCCTTTATTTATTGTTCATTATTTATTGTGAATATTAATGAGATTGCGGCAGATGGGGTGCTGAAAAAGGCTGCTTAATGATTCTTTGTTTGGGGTTGACCAAAATAAACGCCCATGTAAATGTCATCTACACAGGAAGTGCCTACAAACGCACACAATTTCGCATATATATACTTACACTTCAATATACACATACTTACTTGCAAATTCCAACCATCAAATTTTTAATTTAAACAAAATTCAACTGTGAGATCAAATTATCTGTCATGGAGCGAGAGAATGAGGAGGGGCGGAATAACTTGAACAATAAACAAAATAAAGTTTTTGCCAGGACTTTTAGTAAATTAATGCAGCCTGCTGTAACTAACAATGGTTTGCAATAATTGGAAATTATTTTTTTAATCAAGATTCAATGGCTGACAACATGGATCACGATGATGATGATGATGATGATGATGATGATGATTGTTGAATAATTGAGCATGTAACGTAATATTATTTATTGTAACATAGGACAATGCATTTATATGCACGTACAGGGTATAGATGAGTGGCTATGTGGCTTCAATGTTAATAAGTCTTGTAAAGGGTTTTACAATAGACAAGGTCAAATATTTTAAAAATAATAAAGCACTGTGCATGAGCTCAACAAAAAAAAAAAGAAAAAAAAAACAAAGCTCATAAGAAGCTCATTATAATATTTCATTGAATTCATGACTGCTCATTGCACACGAGTAACGATGAGTGGACAGTAATGAACAGTGAAGACAAGCGACTTAGGTGAGTTCAAGCAGTTTTATGCTTTGAGTGAAACACGAACACAGTTCGAGTGTACAAACAAAAAATTAAAGAATTTTGTTAAACAGTATTACTTCCGTGCATTACCCCCGGGGGTTCCAATTGTCACTGCAGGAATATGGCAAATGCTTTGACGCGGTTCACTCGGGGCAAAATAGGGGCACCAGACGCTAGGGTTCCTAGAGCCTAAATCTGGAAGAAAAGGTCTGTGTGTTAAAACATACGGGTCCTCTTCGAGGCCCGACCAGTGCCCAAAGGGCTGGTACCACGAGAATTGGTGGCCCCACAGAGAGCCTATCCTCTCTGTGACCGGTTATTGGTGAGGTCCCCTTTGGGGGTACACGTGGTGGTTGTGGTTTAAGATCGATTTATGTAGGTAAGGTGCAAGGTCGATCAAGTGTGCTGTTGCACTCTCAACAGACGGAGTTTGGATAGTCTCCAAACCCCTAAGCAAGAGGCTATAATATGGATCTAGGCTTGCCTTGGAAAGGCTTGCCATATTATATAAATTGCTACTCATTGTGACTGTATCACACACAAAAAGCGATCGGTGGCAATCGTAAAGTGTTGTTATACTACACAATGGGGGCGCTGGTCTACGCCTAAGTTTCACTCGGTGGTAAGACAACCGTGAGGTTAGGCCGAGTAGGTAGGTACTCACGTTAATGTTGTTCCACAACTACTTCCGTGCATTTTATTTCTTAAGAAATACAATAAAAGAAAGCACTTGTGCCAGCAAAATGTACTAATCGTTATCTAAGGGTTCTACACAACTACTAAACAATAGACACTGAGTGTTTCGAACATGAGACGAATAAATAAGGCACTCATTAGTACAGAAAGTTCGTTTTACTCGGTCAGCTCATAGCGTTTATGAAACGAACAGAGGTTTGCTCACTAATAGCATGGTATGTGTTCAGTAAGCTCGTTGCTGTTCAAGTATGAACAGTTGCTAATGAGCTTATGAGCACACTCATTACATAAGCTTGCTATATAGTGAATAATTTCATAATTTGACATAATTTTTCTATACAGTAGAATTTTTGAACAGCTAAATGCTAAATGCTAGCTGACTAGTTGATTGATCAGTTGCTTCGTGGGTTAGTAAGCTTGAGAGTTTATCGGTTTACGTGCTTGCTTACTATATTAAGTTCACTCAAGCGATTTCTTTTTGACAAAAAACAATTCTACCCGTTAAGATAATATTGTCAATGTAACAAGTGTGAACCTCGTCGCGTTAATATCGGGTATGTTCTGTAATCCGAAACCGAGTGAAATTGAATCGGAATGAAATTTTAAATGTCATAACTTTTAAATCCTACAACATTTTGATATTATTTTTTATACATTTAATTAAAGACCATTCACATAAATTCCTTGATTGCTAATGTTTTAAAATAATAGGCGCAACTAAGTTATATTTTTCTTTAAAAATTTATTCGATTTCAATTTCACTCGGTTTCGGATTACAGAATATACCCGTATATCTAATTAAATTACCGAGACTAGTCTTTCATAATTGAAATAGGTATAAGATATTTGCTCAAAAAATTTTTCGTCTGAAAAATACAAAGATAAAAGATGGTCTTTCCCTTACCATACACCGGGCAACCTATTAAAGTCCTAAACATCGCCTAATGACACTGATAGCGGCTTAGGGAGAACCTTTATGTTTTTTCTTAAACAGTGTTCGTGCTTCACTCAAAGCATTAAACGGCTTGAATTCGTCCAACTTCAGTTTTATATTCAATATTTACTCATACTTATTCACGCTTACATATGGAAACTCGGCAAGCTCATCGCATTTAGCTCGCTGGTCTTCATTGATTATTATTGTCCACTCATCGTTACTCGTGTGGAATGAACAGACATGAATTCAATGAAATATTATAATGAGCATCTTATGAGCTTCTTTTTTTTGTATTCATGCAGTGCTTGACTATCTACCACATCTGAACATTAATTTTGATTGTGATGTTTATATCATTTGTACATGTCGTTTAACACTTTAATTGCCCCTAATCATTTGACTTGATTACCTGGAAAATCAAGAATATCAACAAAAGATAAAACAACAAAAAAAAAAAAAACGCTCTAAACTATTAGAATCTAGTCGATGCTTTTCGGGAACCCTTTTGTTTGTGCATTGTATTGCTATCGTATATAAATGTTACAATACAAATATTGAACGAGAAGCTGGATTTAATCAGAATGTCACTTTATTTGCTTTCAATTGTCATTTTGTTCTGTTTTGTTTTTTTTGTTTTATTTTATTTTGTTTGCGTGTTTAAAATGATAAATTTTTAAGGCTTGTTATCAATAGATTTTTTTTCTAAATTATGGATAAAACACATAGACAACAACATCAAAAATAAAATACATACTTTTATGGGAAAATGATTATTTTGAAGCCGTTACACACACACCGTTGTGGCTGTAGTCCACTTCGGCTAATTTCTGTTTTGGTACGCGACAATTTTTTTTATTCAGCGGAAGAAAATGTAACAAAATTAAAATTAAAAATACAAATTCATTTACATTAAAAGGTGTTGACGAAATATTTATTATTACTTTTTTTTAAATTTATTTAATTTTATAAAAGCAAAAGTCGGAGTTTACGATGTAGTTGTTGTCTTCAATATCATCAAGTAGCTGACTACACGTTTACAATTGTAGCCAATGAAATTTGCAGTCGTGTAGCTGTGTTGCCGTTATCGTCTTTGTGTTTAAAGCATTAAATACAAATTTATTTATGTAATTTTTGAATGTAGTTGCTTTAGTTAAAAACAAAGGAGGGTGCTGCGGTAGGATAGTATGCTAATCTGTCAGACATGATGTTGTGGGTTCGATTGCCACCAAATACTGCGTGTTTTACTACAGCGAATAAAGGTCTATGTTACTATGTTCGGCAAAATTAAGTTAGAATATAATTTGTAACTGTATTGGAGCATTAAAATAAATAAATTAAAAATAGATACAGAATAGTCTCGAACAATTTTTTAACATATTGAAAACTAAATCATAAACAGTCACAAAATCATAAACAAAATTCACCAAAAAAAAACTGTTTAAAAACATGGTTTTCATTTTATAATTACATTGCGTTCACAGCAACGTTATTTTTCCCCTGAAAGACAGTGATGCAAATGAAATTTTCGTGATCGTTAGAAATTTGTTCTATGAATTTTGAGTTGTCACTGAATGGCAAAATAACCATATACGGACACCACTACGTGATAAAAGACCAAAAAAAAAGACCCCTGTCTCCCAGTTTTGCCCAAAGTCCTCCAGGTTTTTTTATGTAATTTTTGCAAAAAATGATAATTTCCTCAAGCTCATATTTTGCAAACCGTTTGAAATTTTGATATACCTCTCTGAGGCAAAGTTGTAGCTCTTGTCATAAGGAACAAAAATTGTTAACATTGTTAACTAGAAAACTGTTAACTAGAACATATGAACTTCCTAGGAATGATTCTTAACACCGTTTAGGTAGCGCTTAGGTAGCCGCAAAAGTGCGATTTGCAAGTCCAGGGCCATCAACATTATAAACGGTGTTAAAAATCATTCCTAGGAAGTTCATATGTTCTAGAAAGTTGTTTATTGAGATCTTAGGTTCATTTTTGTAGTTGATTGTTGTCTTGAATTTTGAACGGTTTGCTACCTATGGTCCTGAACAGGGGAAAAAAGGTAAAAAAATTGAATTTTTTAAAGTTTTTGGCGATTTTGACCTTGAAGATGAAGTTTTTTTGATTTTATATGTAACAATTTTTGTTATTTATGACAAGAGCTACAACTTTGCCTCAGAGAGTATATCAAAATTTCAAACGTTTTGCAAAATATGAGCTTAAGAAAATGATCATTTTTTTGCAAAAATGACATCGAGGCCCCACATCTTTGAGGGCCCATAAAAAAAACCTGGAGGACTTTGGGCAAAACTGGGAGACAGGGGTCTTTTTTTTGGTCTTTTATCACGTAGTGGTGTCCGTATATGGTTATTTTTTTCCGTGTTGCACTGTGTAATTCTTGCAAAAAAAAAAAAAAAAAAAACGACTTCAAAACAGATAGAAGGCGTCAATTCTAAACTAAAAATTTAAGAAGTAATCCGTAAGAATTAGATTTAAACCAAATAAAACATGCGCCAAAATTAGAGGGAAAAGAAGTAAAGACTATTTGAATGTCAAGCCTCTCCCTATTACTGTTCAAAAGTTAAGCTATTTTGACCAGCATCCGTCTTTTATGGGGACACCATTCAAGCCCCTATGTATAACTGTTTCAAAGATAGGGTCACATAGATCAAATAACATCTACTATTGGGACACCCTTTAATTTGCAATTTTAAATTAAAGACCTGTTGTTATAAAGGACTTGGTCTTTGTAAATTTCAACTGTCTGTCTATTACGGTTCAAAAGTTTGGCCATATATATCAAATTACATAAACTATTGGGTCACCCTTTACATTATAATTCCAAATATTTATACTTGTTATTATACCAGAAAAAGTAGTGGACATTCTGCCTAATTTTCAAGTGTTTGTGTTTAACGGTTCAAGAGATAGGGCCATATAGATCAAATTACATATTTTATGGGGACACCCTTTAATTACTAAATTCAAATTGTATATTTTCTATAGTGGACTTTGGAATACAGGTTCCTTGAAAATTTCAGCTGTCTGTCTATAACAGTTAAACAGTTTAGCCACATAAATAGAATTACATTAACTATTGGGACACCCTTTTTATTTCCAAATTCAAATTTTATACTTTTGGTTATAGCTGACTTAGCAATACAGGCTCTTTATAAATTTCTGCGGTCTGTGTACAACTGTTCAAAAGTATGGCCATATACATCAAATTAAATGAACTATTGGAGCACCCTTTAATTTAAAATTTTGAATATTTATACATTTTATTATAAAGGTCATAGTAATCGACATTCTGTAAAATTTTCAAGGTTTTGTCTATAACGGTTCAAAAGATAGGCATATATAGGTCAAATTACGACACCTATGGGGACACCCTTTAAATTTTAAATTTATTTTTTTTGTAATTTCTGCCGTTGGGAGCTATAGCGACACGCAATTTTTTTAAATTTAAATTTGGTGCCCTGTACGGTTCTTAATACACGTAAAAAACATGTTTGTTGTATGGGGACACCCTTTAATTTTTAATATAATGAACTGTTTTTAAAACGGGACCTGAATCTGAAAGCATAACCTTTCAAATAAAGAAAAAAATTTTAAAATCGGTTCAGAAATGGCTGCGTTCTGCGGTTACATACATAAAAAAAGCAACATTCAGACGAATTGATAACCTCCTTCTTTTTTGAAGTCGGTTAAAAATGAATTTATAAGCCGTTTATTCTCTCTCAATAGGATTGAAAGAATAATTTTTGAAAATTAAGTAAATAATATTTAATCTAAAGGTGGGAAAAATTCTTTCCTAGCTACTAGCAGGATGTAATGCATTTTCTAGATCACTGTATCCTTATACAGGGTGGCGCAAAAATAACCTTCCGATGTTTTTTGGCTGTAATTTAAAGAAAAAATGAAAAACTTTGATTCTTCTTGTGGATTATTTTTATTTGGTCTTTTAATTTTTTTACATCAAATCGAGAATATGATGTCATGTAAATGGCCGCCGCCACAGTTGATTGTCATTTGAGCCATTTTTATGGCATTTTCGTCTTCGAAGAAAAAAGGTCCGATGACTCCTCCAGCGAAAACAGCACACCATACAGTGACTTGGAGTGGGTGTAATGGCTCTTCGTGGGTTACACGCGGATTTACAGTGCCCCAGAAGCGTCTGGTAGATGTCGACGGCGCTTCCATGACATCCTCGGCTACAGCAGCAATATTCTCTGCAGAACGGCTACTCCGGGGTCTGCCACGCCTGGCAGCATCTCGTGTTGTGCCAGTCTCTTCGAGGCGAGCGGCTAAAGGTCGCAGTGTTTCACCAAATTCACGTTGTATTTCGCAAGTGTTTACTACACAAATGTCGAAACAGAATTGACATTAGGGGCCAATCGCAAAATTTATAGCATTTTCTGATAGGAGGATTACTTTTGCGCCACCCAGTACATCTACTTTGTGTAGTGTGTAGCTGCAAACATCATATGTCTGATCCAACTAATTCAAATGAAGGAATACGAGAACTTTTTTTTTAATTCAACATGATACCATCCAACTGTATTTCAATTTTTATAATTTTTTTTTCTTCAATACTACTACACAAAAAATCCCGTAAGAACTAAAATGATTTTATTTGATTGACTTGGAATTTTCAAACTTATCGCCCGTATGCCTTCTCTTCTATTTTTCCGCATTCCGGATCGTCTGGGGAAATTGGGATGGATCAATTTTCTTCAGCAAAGTTGGCAATATTTATACCTTTTTCTTGTGGAATACAACCCTCATCTGGAGAAGTTTCATCGCACATCTCTTTTAGTTTTGCCAGGGTTGTTGTTTGACTTTCCATAAATCAATAATTTATTTAAACTAACAATAGATGACTTAAGCTGTATTTACACCATCTGAAGCCATCTGAGTTTTAAAGTGTTTAAACCCAAAAAATTATACGAAAAACACAAATATAACTGGCGTTTTTTTGTAGCTGCATGAAAACTATCGATATGGTAATTTACATTAGTGGTATTCAGTGTTTGATGCAAATGGTCTTGCGAAAGTGCAAATGCGTTATATCATTCCAATTTAATAAAAACTATAGTTATTTTTTGTTGTTGGATTTCACAAACTATAATATTATGCACTTGCACTTTTGTAAGACCATTTGCATTGAATACTGAACTCCGCTTTTGAAAAAAAAAAAAAAATAAAATTATTTTCTCGAAGTCAAAGGGCACTTCGTCCATTTTACGGTATTTAGTGACTAAGCTTTTTCTGGTTAAATGGCTAAGTTAGTAAGCAAAACTGCCGTATTTAAAGCGAAAGACGTTAATGTTAAGTAAAGACGTTAACGAATTCACCATTACATTCATAAAAATTGATTGTTTTCTAGCGGCATCATGTTCTTATTTCTTTCGAAATAAGCAAGAAGCTACGGTTACGGTATATGGCGAGCCATGCTGAATGAATTTAAAACCAAACAGAACTCGCTATACAGTGCAGTGGGCTTAACAATCGATTTATTGGAAGATAAAATTGGTAACAAACATTATTCCCAGAAGTTGCTCTTCATAGGCTTCCTCGATCCTGCGATTTATCGCCTCTGGATTACGTTTAATAGGACTATGTTAGGCAACTCTGGAAACATTAAAAGCGAATATTCAAGCCACTATTAACTACTTGGAATAATTTAGGCAAAAAAAAACCGACTTCGAAACAGATAGAAGGGCACCAATTATAAACTAAAAATATAAAAAGTAATCTGTAAGAATTAGGTTTAAACCAAATAATAGATGCGCCAAAATTAGCGGAAAAAAAATTAAGACTATGTGAATGTCAATCCTCTCCCTACTACTGTTCAAAAGTTAAGCTATTTTTACCAGCATCCGTATTTTATGGGGACACCATTTACGCCTATGTCTATAACGGTTTCAAAGATAGGATCACATAGATCAAATAACATCACCAATTGGGACACTGTTAAATTTACAATTTTAAATTAAAGACCTGTTGTTGTCCACAAAGATTCTGTTTAAATTTCAACTATCTGTATATAACGGTTAAAAAGTTTAACCATATATATCAAATTACATGAACTATTGGGACACCCCTTTACATTATAATTCCAAATATTTATACTTGTTATCATACCAGGGAAAGTAGTGGACATTCTGCCTAATTTTCAAGTGTTTGTGTTTAACGGTACAAAAGATAGGGCCATATAGATCTAATTACATAATTTATTGGGACACCCTTTAGTTTCTAAATTCAAATTACATGTAAAAAAATAATAAAATAATTAACACAAAAACTTCACAAAAACACTTGTGTCTATTCTTATTGGATTTCTTTTACTAAACTAATTTGTCGATCGTCTGTGTTTGCTTATTATTTGTCTATATATGTGTGCACAATTTTCTGTGTCTTGTCTGTAATTGAGACGAAGTTCTGGGTTAACATTAATTATGTGTAGCATCTCTAATGTGTATCTCCTTGAGTAATTTCTCTCTTCTTGTAATATTTGTACTCCTTCAAAATGTGGTTTGTGATTTGTTAGCGTATACTTGCTTAGTGGTCTTTGCAATACAGGTTCCTTGTAAATTTCAGCTGTCTGTCGATAACAGTTCAAAAGTTTGGCCACATACATAGAATTACTTTAACTATTGGGACATCATTTTATTTCCAAATTCAAATTTTATACTTTTTGTTATAGTGGACTTAGCATTACAGGTTATTGTAAATTTCAGCGGTCTGTGTACAACTGTTCAAAAGTATGGCCATATACATCAAATTAAATGAACTATTGGAGCACCCTTTAAAATTTTGAATATTTATACATTTTATTACAACGGTCATTGTAATGGACATTCTGTACAATTTTCAACGTTTTGCCTATAACGGTTCAAGAGATAGGCTCAAATAGGTCAAATTACGTCACCTATGGGGACACCCTTTAAATTTTAAATTTATTTTTTTATTAATTTCTGCTGTTGGGAGCTATAGCGACACGCAATTTTTTAAAATTTTAATTTGGTGCCCTGTTTGGTTCTTAATACACGTAAAAAGCATTTATGTTTTATGGGGACACCCTTTAATTTTCAATATAATGAACTGTTTTTAAAATGGGACCAACCTGAAAGCATAACCTTTCAAATAAATATTTTAAAATCGATTCAGAAATGGCTGAGTACTGCGGTTACATACATAAAAAAAGCAACATTCAGACGAATAGATAACCTCCTTCTTTTTTGAAGTCGGTTAAAAAGTAGTAAGGAATTGCACTGATCGAATGACACATATAATTCATGCCGCGGCAGACATATGTATGCCGAAAATCATATTCAAAAAATAAATGCCATAAATTATCTATCAGATTATAATAAAAAAAAAAAAATCATTCCAACAATATTTCTGTTTGTATTATCATTTTGCGTTCTCATGCAGCTAAAAATGATCCCCAATATAACGCATATAGAAAATTCGCGATATTTCGAAAACAAAAAAGAAGCGGACTGAAAAAGTAAGTTCAACATTAAGTGGTAAGGACTTATCAAAATAACCAAAAATCTGTAAGATTTGGGCCCAAAAAATAATTTTCTTCTGTGTCATTAATATGCTTTATCATTAAATTTATCAATAATTTTTATGGAAAACACTAGCTATCCCCGGTGCGCTTCGCTACACCCATCCACAAAAAATACAATAAACACTTGGAAGAAAAGTATGACCAACCATTAACGCGAAAACGCACGCTATTCTCAAGTCAAAAATGTTCCCATCCAACTTGTTTTTTGCTAGACTAGATGCATTAACACGATAACAATTTTTTACTTTTAAAGGGATGTGCCACTCCCAGTATTATTATCCAGTTTGTATTTTGCTAGACTATGCACATTAGCGTGAGGTTTACTTGTGCAAAGTTGCAAGACTATACCTAATGTAGATAATAATTTTTCACTTTGTATAGGAGGTACTACGCCCTCCATTCAGTCTGGGTTTCTCTACACAATGTATCTTAATATGGAGGTTACTGATGCAAAATTTCAAGGCGTTACCTCTACATACAGAATAGTAATTTTTTTACTTTGTGGGGGGGGTACCACGCTCACTGTCCTAATTCAGCCTATGTTTTTCTAGAGTATACGCATGGGTATGGGGTTTACTTGTACCCACTTTGAAGACCATATTAAAGTTCTCTATATACACAATAATAATTTTTCACTTTGTATGGGAGGTACCACGCCAACTATTCCGGCTATAACTCATGAACCAATACACATTCAGAGACTGGTTGTACATTAAAACCTTGGTATTGACGTCACCTTTCAAAATCGATTTACAGAAACAAAATCAGTTCACGCATTCCAGAGAACATCAATTACTAACACAATGCAACTTTTTTTTATATATAGATAGATAGCGATAACTTTTATATAGAAAACACACTGTGTAATTTTTTAAGTCATGGCAAAATAACCATATACGGACACCACTACGTCATAAAAGACCAAACAAAAAAGATCCCTGTCTCCCAGTTTTGCCCAAAGTCCTCTAGGTTTTTTTATGGGCCCTCAAAGATGTGGGGCCTCGATGTCATTTTTGCAAAAAAATGATCATTTACTCAAGCTCATATTTTGCAAAACGTTTGAAATTTTGATATACTCTCTGAGGCAAAGTTGTAGCTCTTGTCATAAAGAACAAAAATTGTGAACATATAAAATCAAAAAAACTTCATCTTCAAGCTCAAAATCGCAAAAAACTTTAAAAAGTTCAATTTTTTTACCTTTTTTCCCCTGTTCAGGTGCATAGGTAGCAAACCGTTCAAAATTCAAGGAAACAATCAACTACAAAAAAGAACCTAAGATCTCAGTAAACAACTTTCTAGAACGTATGAACTTCCTAGGAATGATTCTTAATACCGTTTAGGTAGCGCTTAGGTAGCTAAGAAATTTTTCACTTTTGCGGCAGGAAACAATCAACTAAAAAAATGAACCTAAGATCTCAATAAACAACTCTCTGGAACATATGAACTTCCTAGGAATGATTCTTAATACCGTTTAGGTAGCGCATAGGTAGCTAAGAAATTTTTCACTTTTGCGGCTACCTTAGCGCTACCTAAACGGTATTAAGAATCATTCCTAGGAAGTTCATATGTTCCAGAGAGTTGTTTATTGAGATCTTAGGTTCATTTTTGTAGTTGATTGTTTCCTTGAATTTTGAACGGTTTGCTACCTATGGACCTGAACAGGAGGAAAAAGGTAAAAAAAATTTAATTTTTTAAAGTTTTTTGCGATTTTGACCTTGAAGATGAAGTTTTTTTGATTTTATATGTTCACAATGTTTATTCTTTATGACAAGAGCTACAACTTTGCCTCAAAGAGTATATCAAAATTCCAAACGGTTTGCAAAATATGAGCTTGAGTAAATGATCATTTTTTTGCAAAAATGACATCGAGGCCCCACATCTTTGAGGGCCCATAAAAAAAACCTGGAGGACTTTGGGCAAAACTGGGAGACAGGGGTCTTTTTTTTTTTGGTCTTTTATCACGTAGTGGTGTCCGTATATGTTTATTTTTTTCCGTGTTGCACTGTGAAATTTGACGATATTTGAATAAAAATTTTGCAATACATTTTATCACTTTTCGTTAAAAGAAACTTAGCGTGGTTGTTTAAATTATATTATTAACAAAATAATTTCGATATTATGTTCAAAACTTATCGATAACAAAACATTGTACAAAAATGTTTCGCTAATTCCAATTGAAGCCTTGAAATTTTTAGATTTTTTCCAAATAAATTTAATTTAATTGTTAACGAATGAAAATCAAAATCTGCTATTAAATGCCATAACGCCCATTTAGAAAACAAAACAAATAAAATATTCATAATTGTTTCCAGAGTCACAAACAAAAACCCTGCAATGTCTTCAATGTGTTGTAAACTCCTCTGGCCTAAAACTTATTTTTTTATTTATTTATTTAGCTGATAATACGACTTTCTTGTGAGTATGAATATAGATTTTTTATTCATCTTGAACTGCTGTTCCATTAAGAACTTCCGCCATTATTCTTTGCAATTTAACATGGTTAAATAAATGTTTGTTTGTTTGTGTAACAGTTGCCGTATTTAATGGCCTGCGTATTTGTTTAAGTTATTTTTTATTGCAGCATCATTTTAATTTGAGTGTGTGTTAAGCTGCTGTCGGTTTAAATGTGTTTTCTCCCCTCTTTTTTACTGTTGTTCTTGTTATTGCTTTACAAAACACATTACTTACAATTTATGGTTTTTTTATTTTTTTCTTAAAAAACGAAATACAGCTAAAAGGACGTACTATTTTATAAAAAGGTAAACAAAGAGACAGACAGACAGCGAGGCACATGGAAGGAAGGATAGACATACCACTTTGATATAAAACGGCAGTCTATAAACAACAACTTAATTTAAAATAATGTTAAATACGTACAGCAGTATACGCACAAGCTTTAATTTATGTAGAAAAAAATTAAAAAATTTTTTTTCGCAACATTTGATATTTAATATAAACATAGATTTTTTTCGATGGAACAGAAAAGCAATCAAAAACGGTTATAAAGCTTCTTTTCTTAAACACATACGAATATCAAGACGAAAATAAATTGCAGTAAAATTTATATTAAAGATTAATCGATTTAAATAAAAAACATTAGACATTTTTTTGTATAGCAAAAATTATTAATAGATGATTTAACGAGAACAATTATTCTCTATTGATAAGTTAATGAAAAGGGAAACACCATCAATAGAATATGTTATGATAATCCAAATTTTTTACATATAAATATAGCAAAACTTTTCTATGTAAGAGTTATCGATAAAATAAATTTAATTATCAAAAACTTATAGACAACCAATAGTTTTTTGTATATTATACCGATAACACATATGTTTTTATAAAAAATTAATCGATAACGATGAAATGTTTTAACGATAACAAAAATTAGCAATATAGAATTAAACGCTAGGAAAAATTATTTAAGGAAAATTTATCGATAACAATATTTTTTAATCAAATCCTTATCGATAAATTTTTATGCTATCGATAAGGATTTAATATATAATATATCGACAACAAATTTTTAGTGCAGAAATTTTATCGTTAACAAAAAAAATCTTTAATAGATAATATTTCTATAACAAATAAATTTCTACAGATACATTTTTAAAGAAATTTATTTGATAACGAAACAACGAAAAATTATTTTATAGAAAATAATCGTTTTTATGTAGAAGACCTTACGATAACAAGAACTAGCAATATAGAATTTAACGTTAGTAAAAATTACTTGAGGAAAATTTATCGATAACAATATATTTTAATTAAATCCTTATCGATAAGGATTTAATATATAATATATCGACAACAAATTTTGAGTTCAGAAATTTTATCGATAATAAAAAGAATCTTCAATACATTATTGTTCCGTAACAAAAAAATTTCTATACATAAATTTTTAAAAATATTTATTCTATAACGAAACAACGAAAAATTATTTTATAGAAAAAAAATTGTTTTTTTTTGTTGAAAATCTTACGATAACAAGAACAAGCAATATATATAGATTTTATAAATTATTTATAATATATTGTTAAAAACAGACTTACAATAGAAATTTTATCGATAACAAAATTTATCTGCCCATAGAAAATTTATCGATAATAAAAAAAATATTTATAGAAAATTTATTGATTTTCAATAAAAAAATATTAAAACAAATATTATTAGTATTATTTTTTAATATAAAATTTTTATCGATATGTTGAATATGGGCCTATGGAATTTTAGTCGAAATTTTTGTGTGGGGTGTTTTATGGATTTTTTTGCTTTAGTCTGACTATTCTAACCCAATATAGATTGCAGAAAGGTCCTAAATTAAAAACAAAAATTAAAAAAAAAAAAAATAAAAAAAAACATTTTTAAAAAGATATTTTTACAGAAAATTAAAATTTTTTTTTTTTAATTTCCGAAAACAATTTTGAATTATATTTTATAAAAATTTTTCAAAAAAATATTTTTACAAAAAATTTTAGCAAAAAATTTTTCAAACAATTTTCGAAATAATTTTGAAAATTTTAATTATTATTAGTCGAATTGTTTATGTATTATATACAATGAAATTTTATAATCAAGCTTAAGTTCGTTTTTATTCTCTCTAAGAAAGAATTAATTAAATAACAAATAAGGTGATAATATTAAAGAAAAATTGGGAAAATTTAATTTAGAGCGGAATGCACATTTGCTAGACAGCCACGTCCGTCATCAGAACTCTTGTATCTAATCTCACCAACTGACGATTGATAACACACTGTGTAATTTTTTAAGTCATGGCAAAATAACCATATACGGACACCACTACGTGATAATCATTTACTCAACCTCATATTTTGCAAACCGTTTGGAATTTTGATATACTCTCTGAGGCAAAGTTGTAGCCGAAAAAGTGAAAAATTTCCCGGCTACCTAAATGGTATTAAGAATCATTCCTAGGAAGTTCATATGTTCTAGATGTTTATTGAGATCTTAGGTTCATTTTTGTAGTTGATTGTTTCCTTGAATTTTCAACGGTTTGCTACCTATGGACCTGAACAGGGGAAAAAAGTTAAAAAAATTGAATTTTTTAAAGTTTTTTGCGATTTTGACCTTAAAGATGAAGTTTTTTTGATTTTATATTTTCACAATTTTTGTTCTTTATGACAAGAGCTACAACTTTGCCTCAGAGAGTATATCCAAATTCCAAAAGGTTTGCAAAATATGAGGTTGAGTAAATGATCATTTTTTTGCAAAAATGACATCGAGGCCCCACATCTTAGAGGACCCATAAAAAAAAACTGGAGGACTTTGGGCAAAACTGGGAGACAGGGGTCTTTTTTTTTGTCTTTTATCACGTAGAGGTGTCCGTATATTGTTATTTTTTTCCGTGTTGTACTGTGTTACAAATTAGGTGATAATATTAAAGAAAAATTAGAAAAATTTAATTTAGAGCGGAATGCACATTTGCTAGACAGCCACGTCCGTCATCAGCACTCTTGTGTCTAATCTCACCAACTGACGCTTGATTATTGAATACAAGTTTTCTCGTATTCCTTTATCTGGGTTTAGTTGGTTAAATAGATGATGCTTACAACTAAAACACTACCCTAAGTAGATTAGATACAAGTAGTGCTGATGACGGACGTGGCTGTCTAGAAAATGTGCATTCCGCTCGTGCTGGTGTCAAAAAATTAAATTTTCCCAATTTTTCTTTAATATTATCATCTAATTTGTAATTTAATTCATTCTTTCTTAGAGAGAATAAAAACGAACTTTTCGAAATATTTAAAAAAAATTAAACTATTTCTATGAAAATGAAAATCATAACATATTTTTATATATGAGTAACATAGAGTAACATATTTTTTTAAATGCGTTTGATTCTTAAATAGATTAGATCTCTGTTTTAAAACCTAAATGCATTAAACACACAGACAGCATCAGGATAGCGACTACATACTGTCAAAAATAAAATTCACACGTTTATAGGTAAACGAATATCTTGAAGCCAGCAAAGCTACATGGCTACACACACGACCACCGTTGTGGCTGTCGTCAACTTAGGTTAATTTATATTTTATTCAACAAAAGAAAATGTCACAAAATTGTAAATTACATTATGTATGTATGTATGTACAAATAAAAAGTTTTAGAGGAAATATTTATTATTTTTTTAAATCAAAGCCAAAGCAAAAGCAAAATTGGTATTTCTACAACAATGTCAGAGTTTAGGATGTGTCTTCAGTTTGTTTTCATTTAGCTGCGTCGCCGCTGCTTTCTATTGCTTTAAAGCATGAATAATGAGTTTTTTCTCATACGATTTATTTTAATTTATGTAAAGAAATAATCAACAGTCGATTATTTACTTTAATTGTCACAACACAAAATTTACATATTTATGTAAAAATTAAAAAAAAATTATTTTTTATATGAATTTTATTTGAACTATTTTTGCATCAATAAATTTATTATTTAGGCTTAAGTTCTTAATTATAAAGAGATAAAGAATAATTAGATACCAGCAAAGCAGAATGCATTTTCTAGACAGCTACGTCCGTCATCAGCACTCTTCCTATCGATCTACCCGGTAGTTTCAATTGTTATTAATTTTCTATATAAACAAACTTATCAAAGAAATAGAATCTGAGAAATTATAATTTTACATTATATTTCATAGAAGATAGCGTTTTTTGAAATTTTTTTTACACTTGTAAACTCTATTTCTTTTTTATTTTATACTACCAAGCAAACATTTTTCTTTATTTTAATTCTCTTTATATATTTTCTTTGCTGGTATCTAATTTTTCTTTATCCCTTTATAATTAAGAACTTAAGCCTAAATAATTAATTTATTAAAAATATTTTTTTGAATATAATTAAATTTTGAAATATGTATAATAAAACAGTAACTGATTTCCTGTCTGTGATCGCATCACGTAAAAACTGCTGAATGGATTTTAACGAAATTTTGTGAGTAGGTTCCTTAGTATCCTGATTCCAATATAGGGTACTTTTTATTCGCAAAAATATCTTATTTCCAAGAGAAAGTGGAGAAAAAGCAGTGAAAGTACGCCGATTTTTTTTTAGTGATTTAAAGGTATTGCATACTTTAAGGCATCTTTTATTTTTGAAAGAGGGGTATTTTAAATACGGTTGCGCAACAGCTGTCGTCGTTTCAAAATAATCACAAAATATGAATTACATAGTGCCAAAAAGCCAATTGCATAAAATTTTTATTTGATTTGTAAATTTACTTTGTGGAATTACATTATTATGAAAATATTTTAAACACCTTTTACACAGAACTTAACAATAATTTTTAGAATTTTATATAAATTTTACAATTTTAACCAGGTATGCGTAGCTTCATATATAGTAAATACGTACTTACTTACTTACTTATGTGGCTATTACAGAACATTTGTTCCTGTAGCCGAACGTAAAATAGATTTCCAAGCGCCTCGATCTTCTGCGCTTCTTCTCCAGTTTCTGACACCAAGTTTCGAGATGTCTTCCTCAACTTGATCTTTCCATCGAAGTTTCGGTCTTCCCCTTCTGCGCGAATCGTCACCATCATCCATTCTCACAACATGACCTAGCCAACGCAATCGTTGTAATTTGATACGTTTGACTATGTCTATGGCGGCATACAGCTCATACAGCTCATGGTTCATACGACACCGATATTCTCCGCCAACGCAGATTGGTCCATAGATTTTTCGAAGAATTTTTCTCTCAAACACTCCAAGCACAGCATCATCTGCTTTCGCAAGTACCCATGCTTCGGAACCATATAATAGCACGGGTAGTATCAGTGTCTTGTAGAGAGTGATTTTTGTCTGTAGAGAGTTGGCCTTGTTTTTAAACTGCTTACCTAGTCCAAAGTAGCATCTATTGGCCAGTATTATTCTTCTCTTTATCTCAAAACTGATGTTGTTTGTTTTGTTGATGGCGGTACCGAGGTAGATCAAATCGCTGACTACCTCAAAGTTGTAGTTTTCAACTTCCACTGTCTGCCTGAGTCTACTGGACGTCTTGTGCGTTGATACCATCAACTTGGTTTTATCGCCGTTTACTGCCAGACCCACTTTGGCAGATTCTTTTTCGATTTTTTCAAAGGTGGCAGTTACCGCTCGCAATGTTCGACCCATGATGTCTATATCGTCAGCGTAAGCGAGTAACATGTGTTGTTTAGTGTTTAGCGTGGCAGTTCTATTCACATTCGCATCCCGTATAACCTTTTCTAGCAGGATATTAAAAAGGTCACACGATAGACTATCGCCTTGTCTGAAACCTCGTTTGGTACTAAATGGCTCGGAGAGGTTTTTTCCTATTTTAACTGAAGATCGCGTATCAGTTAAGATCATCCTGCACAGCCGTATTAATTTTGTAGGGATACCAAACTCAGACATGGCTTGAAACACCTTTGAACGAATGGGACTGTCAAAAGCAGCCTTGTCGCAGTCGACAAATAGATGGTAGGTGTCGATCTGTTTTTCTTGGGTCTTTTCCAGGATTTGACGTAAGGTGAATATCTGGTCGGTGGTGGATTTACCAGGTCTAAAGCCACATCGATATGGCCCAATTATCTCGCCAACTTTAGATTTTAATCTTTCACACAGTAGGCTGGAAAGTATTTTGTATGCGATTTAGTAAATAGTAAATACGTAAGAGTCTTAAAATTTGGCGTGGATTACTTTCAAAGTAAAATCGAACAAAATATTGTCAGGACGCACACAACGTGTGTGGGTATCAGCTAACAATTAATAATTTTTTCAAATACAAATAAATATGAAAATAAGCTGCTGTGAAGTTAAAATGTTTGTTACGATTAATTTTAATGCCACTACTAGCCCTTTTAAAATTTTTCCTATGTTATTATCTGCATAAAAACCCAGCACTTTAAAAATCAACCTCTACATTTTAACTTAACTTTCGATATTTTGTTAGCAATGTTTAAGACCACAATATTTAGCAAAAAATTTATTTATTTATTTTTTGACTTTTACAAACTAAATAAACTTATCAACCAACCACTTAGGCCGCGTTGTTGGTTAAAGCAAAAAAAAAAAAAATAATCGAAATAACAATCATAACAATTTTAAAACAAAATCCCTTAAGAGCCCTAGAAAGCCACAAAAATCGGTAAAACAAATTTACAAACATAACGCTCAGAGAGGGGACAGAAGACAACATATGTATAGTCAAGCTCTCAAATTGAAGTATTAAAAATTCATGCAACAACAACAGCACTAACAATACATGTGAATTAAATATTTAAATTAAATGGAGAAACCATGGAAAAACATCCTGTGTTTGATGTTGCGGGTTTTTTGTTATAAAGTATCTACAAGTGCTTTTCCTTTTTTTTTGTATGTAAATGTATGAGTGTGTGCGTGTGTATGTATATATATGTGTATTAAATGTGATTGACAAGAATGTGAAAAAAACGCGTTTATTTGAATGCCAGGCAATGTAGTAATTCTTTAATTATATGTGGAGTATTTTATATTAAAATTATAATTTTTCTTTGAAAGAAATTACTTAGATGTCGAAATTATAAGCAAACCTGCGAGTCCTTTTCAAATAACCTGCGAGAAAATGATTTTTTATCGAGTGATTTTTAGCTGCATGAGAACTATCAATATCGACAACTATGGTTTAGCAGTTGAGTATGTTAAACTGTGTCGACTGTTGTCTGTTGAGTAAAATTTGGAAAGCCAGCATGAATCGTTAAATGCCAGAACAAAGCTTTCATTGTGGAAATTTACTTTGAAAAAAAATAAAAAAATCTCTTCCCCAAGTTCATACCCAGAAAAAAATGTTTGCTCCAATTATAGTTTTAATTAGAATTAAATTAAAGTTCAATTAATTTTTTAATTGATTTTAATATGGTTAAATTTTAAGGGCCGATGTTCAATGTGAACCACACCTAAACGTAAGGTTTTTTCTGCATTTAATCGAGCAACGCGTTAAAGTTATTCGGGCTTAGTATGAAAGTGGGCGTTCAAATCAAGATGCATATCGTGCACTTCATGATTTTTTCGGTCAATTTAATCTTACAAATGTGCGTACAATCGAAAAAATCGTTCAAAAATTTTAACAAACCGGATCTGTAGGAGATGTAAAAATACTAGTGCATGCTGGTATAGCCTGTACTGCAGAAAATATTTCTGCTGTTCGCATTAGTGTGGCTGAAGAGACGTGCACCTCAAATCGTCGTCGTGCCTTTACACGCTTACAAGGTGCAATTGACTCAAAAATTAAAGCCTCTTGATCATTCCAAACGTCTTCAATGGTGAGAATGGTGGCGAGAAAAGCCAACGTAGAATGATCAATTTTCATAGAAAATCATCTTCAGTGTTGAGGCACATTTTCACCTCAGTGGATTCGTCAATAAGTAGAATTGCCGCATTTGGGCGAATGATAATCCAAGAGTTTTTGTGGGTGCATTACCCACAAAGAGTAACTCTTTGGAGCGGTTTATGGGCTGGCGGCATCATCGGGCCGTATTTTTTCCAAAATGAGACCGATCAGGCAGTTACTGTGAATCGTGTTCGCTATCTCGACATGATAACGAACTTTTTATGGCCCGCATTGCAAGATATGGATGTGGACGATATGTGGTTTCAACAGGACGGTGCCACTTGCCACACAGCTAACGAAACAATGGCTCTTTTGCGCGACAAATTCAATGGCCGTGTTATCTCACGTGGTCGCGATGTCAATTGGCCGCTCAGATCTTGGGATTTGACAACGTTGGACTGCGTTCTTTGGGGTTATTTGAAAGAAAAAGTGTACGTCGATAAGCCAGCAACAATTCAAGAGCTAAATGATGCTATAATTCGGCACATTAACGGCATAGAGCCGCAATTATGCCTCAGCGTCATCGAAAATTTCCAGCATCGGATGAAGGTGTGCCGCCGAATTTCGATATAAGCAGGGAGCTATTGTTGCGATTAATGACGAGACTGCTATCTGGCGATGCTGACTGAATTTTTCTTTTTTAAATTAATTACTTAAACATAAACAATATTTGGCTCCAACAAGTCGGCACAATTTGTCATTTAGCGGTCTTAATAATCGATTTATTGCACATCAATTTGGTGACAACTTTATTTTCAGATGTGGTCTAATTCACTGGCCCCCTCGTGCCTGCGTATTAACGCTTCTAAATTACTTTTTAAAATTAATATTAAAAAACATAATTTTCTATGATAAGGCATTGGTTTATGCCAGCATTGACGCCAAAGGCTAGATTTAGTGGTATCAGAAGTATGGACAAATATATCAGAACGCGGAAAAAATTTGTTGCACCAATTAAATGTTTGAAATAATTTTACATCCAAATTTAATTATTTTTTTATTAATTCAATAATATATTTAATTAGGAATAAATAAATAAAGTAATATTTCAATTAAGCAAATAATTGAATTAACAAAAAAATTTAATTAAAGTTGTTTTTGAAACTAATTAAAACCTTTATATGGTGCAACAATTTTTTTCTGTGAATATGTTGACAAAATTCCTAAAAAAAATTTCCGTTAAATTTATGAAACTCCCCCTTTAGCTAAATTTAAATTGCTTACACAATTTTGTGTGAATTATAAATGAGAAATTATTTTAATTTTTTATAAAAAAAAAAAAAATATATAAAATTTTTCATAACTCGCCAAAAATTGCTTGCAAGTATTTTCTTTTTTGTGGTATTGCGTTATGAAGCAATTAAGTTAAAATTACTTATTTTATTAAATCAAGGACTAATATGAGGGGGAGGTTAATCTTGTTTGTTGTAGTTACTTAACTCATTATACATACTGGATTTTTGGGTAAAATTTGATTTAAATATGAAAAGTATATAAAAGTTGTAATATTTTTTGCAAAGGTTTATTTATTTGATGGACAGTAAATCAGGAGCCAGAGGGCACACCAAAAACTACAGTTGGTTTTTATCTTAAACTTTTCATACTGGGTGGCGCAAAAGTAATCCTCCTATCAGAAAATGCTATAAATTTTGCGATTGGCCCCTAATGTCAATTCTGTTTTGACATTTGTGTAGTAAACACTTGCGAAATACACGTTAATAAACAATGTTACGCTACACTGCTCCAGAACGCGGAATATTGGTGACCACCAAGAGGAAGATGATTTTTCATCAAAAAATAATCATGAGTGATGAGGCCCATTTCCATCTTAGCGGGTACGTAAATAAGCAAAATTTACGCTTCTGGGGCACTGTAAATTCGCGTGTAACCCACGAAGAGCCATTACACCCGCTCAAAGTCACTGTATGGTGTGCTGTTTTCGCTGGAGGAGTCATCGCACCTTTTTTCTTCGAAGACGTCGCGGGCAAATGGTTACTGTGAATGGTGAGCGCTACAGAGAAATGCTTAACGAGTTCTTTTCGCCGCAACTTGATGAATTGGGATTGGAAAACATGTGGTTCCAACAGGACGGTGCAACGGCAAACACTGCACGTCCACAACCGATATGCTGAAGGATGCATTTCCCGGGCGCCTAATCTCGCGTTTTGGCGATTTGCACTGGCCAGCAAGATCGCCTGATTACTTCTGCAGACTTCTTTTTGTGGGGCTTTTTAAAGTCGCGGGTTTATGTCAACAAGCCTCAGACTCTTGCAGCTCTTAAAGACAATATCCGTCAAGAATGTGAGAACCTATCGCCGGAAGTTTTAGCCAAAGTGGTGGATAATGCCATAAAAAGGGCTCAAATGACAATCAACTGTGGCGGCGGCCATTTACATGACATCATATTCTCGACTTGATGTAAAAAAATTAAAAGACCAAATAAAAATAATCCACAAGAAGAATCAAAGTTTTTCATTTTTTTTTTTTAATTACAGCCAAAAAACATCGGAAGGTTATTTTTGCGCCACCCTGTACATGCTAGGTGGTCTCCTATACAGCATTATTCTTCAATACTATAAGGTTCATTTTAAACCCTAAGCTCGACTCAACCTGTACTACTGCCATGTAAAGTTTCGATACAATCAGCCTAGCCGTCTAGAAACAAGAGATTTATTTATATTTTGTGCCAAACCTTCCACTGTGCGTTACAATCTTGATAGATTACTTTTGGCCTGTAAATGGAATTACTTCTTAGAAAAATAAATCTAAAAAAAATTTGGAACGTAAGCCACCACTATGAGGACAATTATGCAGAAAAATCAAAAGAAAAAATTCTCAATTTGCCAAAAAAAAGTCATACTTTATGAAGATAATATTGAGTTTAAAGTGTTTTTAATTAGGGTTCCGCGCCCAAAGGGTAAAACCATATCCCTATTTTTTCTACAATGTTTGTCCGTCAGCGCCTTCTATCTCTGAACTCAACTGTAATATGCAGGGTCCTGAAATTTTCACAGGACTTTTTTTTATTATGGCCGCTACAACAAAAAAACAAAACTACTAGGGTATTCCAATAGGGCCTATATGGCAATATTTTTTGAACCTTAATAGGCTGGAATATGAAAAAAAAATCTGGAGTGGCCTACTCTTAACTGTACCATACCCAATGAAAACAGATATTTATTTTTGGATATAAAGAATAATAAAGAATTAGGGTTCAAAGTATATTCGAATCGAAAAATTAATTATTTTCGATTTGGGGTGTTAAGTAAACTACCCCTTGCCCCTTCCCGATTATGTCCAAAACTAATACAGCTCTTCATCTCCATGCTGAATTTCAGTTTAATATGTCATACGGTATTATGACCTTTGGAGCATTCACAGAATTTGGGGGTAAGGAAATGTCTATGTACCGATATGTCTTACGGTATGACCTGTATAACGTTCACAACATTTGGGAGTAAGTAAACTACCCCTTGCTCCCTCCCGATTATGCCTAAAACTTCTACAGATCTTTATCTCCATAAACCAAAGGCACATGCTGAAATTCATTTTAATAAGTCATACGGTATGATGACCTTTACAGCACTCACAGAATTTGGGGGTAAGGAAACTACCCCTTGCGTTCTCCCAATTATGCACAAAAACAGCTCTTTATGTGTATATACTGTAACGACGTTTCTTCGGCTGGGGTAAACTCACCGGTGTCCGAAGGTTCTGTCACAGAAAATTTATTTTCTTTAAACCGTATTGAAAGAAACACCGATCGAAAACGTTTCGTAATGTCTTTATTTACAATTAGGCGTCTTAATAAATTCTACTTAGTGGCAGTTATTAATAACTCATCCACTATGAGCTCTCTCAGCTTTCTAACACGGAGTGCTAATAACTATTATGAACCTGCGGGTTACCATGGGAACACAGCATTAGCAAAAAATCGTCAAATGCGGCTTTACACAGTCTGCTTACGTAGCGAAGTGAACCTGCAGGTTACCACGGGAACACTTATTCAACGCAAATCGGACAAAGGCAGCTCTTACACAGACTGGTTAGGTTGTTAAATGAACCTGCGGGTTACCACGGGAACACTTTGTCAACTTCGCTCACCAATCTACCCTCACGTATTATTAGTGGGAAACCTGCAGGTTACCACGGGAATAGCACACTAATAAAGCCTGGTGAGTATTACTAAGCAGAAGAAACAGCAGGTTACCACCAATTTCTCTGCTTAGTAATCAGCCAATAGGTAATAAATTATTACAGCGGGTTACCACCAATAATAATGGTCTTACCTTCGCAATCGCTGCGATGAGACTGACCAAAATTATATCACTTCCACTGCTTTTACACACAATCTGTAGCCACCAAACTTAGTTGTATATTTTGGTACTAATTCTTCTTACTAAAAATATCAAAGTGGATGTGTTAATAATTTACGACCACTATGCGCCACTAGATGGCATATTCTAACGGAAACCTTAATTTCAAATATTTGAACTTGTTGCAATAATACAAGTAATAATAAATCGTAATAATAAACAAATAATAACAAATTGATAATAACACTTTAAACAATATAAGAATATAACAAAAATAACATAAATAAATCACTTTAAAATAATATATGTGTGGTGAAAACGAGGCTCCACCGACTTTCATCGTCACAATACCAAAGGCACATACTAAATTTCAATTCGATATGTCAAACGGTATGACCTGTATAAACTCCACAAAAATAGAGGCATACACAGACATAATCGTGAAAACAGCCAAACTGGATTCAGGTGACCTCAAAACGTATAAGTCCGTCAAAATCCCAACCTGGATTTTTTTTCACGATTACTACACTTTACCTTATACGATGTAAGGTAAAATCAAAAATGCACAGAGTACTTGAAACTATGTTCGATATACGAACAAGTGTATACAAAATAAAACTTAAAATTAAAGGGTATTTTGATAGTGCTGTGATATTCTGATACATGACCTTATTTTTGAACCGAAATTTCAACAGAAGATGTGATGCTAAACAAAAAAAAAAAACAAAATATTTTCACCAATTAAAGGTTTTAATTGGTTGCAGATTAATATCTAATTAAATAATAAATTGATTTAATTATTTATTTAATTAGAAATTTTTTTTGGGTTGTTTTAAACACATATATATATTTAAATCAATTAAAAAAATTAATTGTTTTTTTATATAAAAGCCAACACTATATCTGCGAAGCTTTTTGCTTGTCTGCAGAAAACACCCAGGGTCTTTGGTGGGAATCGAACCCACAACCTGCAGACTGATAGACTAGCGCCCTACCAATCGGTCTATCGAGGTACTCAACTTAAATTTAAAACTGATTAAAACCTTAAATTAATGCAAAAAAATTGTTTCTGTGTATGATAGCTATAACAACAAATATTAAAAATTAAAGGGTGTTCTAATAGTGACGAGGATTATTGCTTGAATCGTAATATGCAGTCATTTAAATTTACACAGAGTATTTAGTGATATTTTCACTATATTAGCAAGAATCAAAAATAAAACTAAAGGGTGTTTTGATAGTGACAAGCAGACATTTGAAATTTTTTAAATCAAGTCATAACAACATAAAATTAAATATAAAAGAGGCTCCATAAAAGACATGAAAAAAATAATACCTTCTACTTTTAAAAATGCGTTGAACATAGCAGGGAACCCAACCCTACTCGCATTTGACTGATTTTTATTTATTTGTTTTTTCCTTCCTTCCCCTTTGTATGATATTCATAATTTTTGTAAACACCAGCGTAATTCATTTAAATTCTTTTCTGCTGTTAAACTCGTTACAAGTTGTCTTTTATGTTATTTACTGCGTGGGCTCTTTGTTCATCTTTATTGGGTTTCATTTTGGTTTATGCGCTGCCGAAACAACAGAAAAAATAAAGCAAAATGACACCTTTAAATAAGAAGTACAAAAACGAATAATATGGAAACCAACCAAAATAACAAAAAAAAAAAAAAAAAGAAATAAAAAAACTGAAAATGAAAACAAAAATAAAGGTGAACTGGGTAGAAAAAGTAACATGACATTTTCCAGCAATAACATTTTTGAATTGCAAGATTTCATGCGGTGTTTGGCATGAAATTTAAAAATAGAAATGATTTGCTTTTCAGTGCAAAGAGCGTGGAAAGGGGAAGAAAAAGTAATTGTTAGAGATTTATTCACTGAAAATACCTAATAAAAGGCCAAATTTGTTCATGAGATCAGTTTTGATTTGAGATCTTCAGAGTAGAAAATATTTCAAATTTTATACCCTTCACCGCAGGTGAAAAAGGTGTATATATTTTTTCATGCCGTTTAATAATGAAAATTTGATGCGAAATTAAGTCCTTAGATTCCGAATAGAGGCCTCAGAAGGTCCCCCCCAACTGACCATAAAATGGAAGAAGTACACGATGCATCATACTCTTAATCGAGCACAAATTTTAATAATAAATTGCAATAATTTGCAATTTATTATCAACATTTGTAAGTTGATTTATGGTTACATTATAGACCAAACTGGATTTTCTTATATAAACACGATAATTTTTAACAATATTTTTAAATCTTGCCAAAGGCTATACTGTTTTACATATAAAGGCTTGTAATTTTTTATTAAATACTTAAAAATTGTAGCAGTAACAGCTTAAAGTATTAACTAAGTATTAATTAATATAAATTATACGTTCAGGTAAATAAAATAAAAATTTTTGGATAAATAATCCAAAACTTTTGGTTTTTTTTTAATATAAAACCCTTATTATTTTCAAATAAATTATCAATGTGAATTATTAAATTGGAATATTAAAATATAAAGTTTTATAGTTTTGGGTAAAAAAACTAAATAATTCTTATGATTTACTTTAAGAACGCAATTTCTGTTTTTAATTTAATAAATTATTTAATAATAAAGGCTTGTTAAATGTTTAATGGCCGATGTTGATTTTGAAGTTAACACAAATTATTTAGGAAATTATTGTAATTTTTTTTATTTTTGACAATATTTGTACGGTTCAATTATGTATGGAACAAAATATCGGGTAAATGGCTGCTGCGACCTCCTTGGCACACCTCTATCCGATGCATCAAATTTTCGATGACGCTGAGCAATAGTTGAGGTTCTATGACTTTAATGGCCGAATTATCTCCTCCTTTAGCTTTTGACTTGATGCTGCCTGATCGACGTACACCTTTTCTTTCAAATAACCCCAAAGAAAGAAGTCTAACGGTGTCAAATCACATGATCTTGGAGGCCAATTGACATCGCCACCACGTAAGATAATACGGCCATTGATTTGTCGCGCAAAAGAGCCATTTTTTCGTTAGCTGTGTGGCAAGTGCCACCGTCCTGTTGAAACCACATATCGTCCACATCCATATCTTCCAATTCGGGCCAGAAAAAGTTTGTTATCATCTCACTACAGCGAACATATTTTGGAAAAAATACGGCCCGATATTACCGCCAGACCATAAACCGCACCAAACAGTCACTCTTTGTGGGTGCACGGGTTTTTCGACAACCACTCTTGGATTATCATTCGCCCAAATGCCGCAATTCAGCTTATTGACGAATACACTGAGATGAAAATGTGCCTCATCACTGAAGATCATTTTCTTCGAAAATTGATCATCCAACGTTGCTATTTCTTGCCTCTATTCTGACCATTGACGATTCCATGGTTCAAATTGAGTCTGAAATTGAGAAATGTCAAATTAAATGCAGAAAAAAGCTTGACGTTTAGGTGTGGTGCACATTCAATATCGACCCTTAAAATTTAACCACCCGATATAATTAATAATTTATAATAATATAATTTAATTAATTAAGTAGAGAACATTTATGAATTCACGAATGACAAGACTGATTTCGAAAATAAAATTTTATATAAAATTTTAACTTTAATCTTTGTTTATCCATTTCAGGTATGTTGATGACCCAAAACGTTACAGTTGTATTAAGTAAGTTGTTGTGTATTCATTTCAAACTGGCAAATAATGTTAATGTGAAAAATATATAATAATTACTTTAAGTTACTTTCTATATGGCTTTCTTTGAATTTTATATGAGCCCTTGCTTTTAAAAGTGGTATAAGTAAAAAAAAAAAAAAAATTCAAAATCTAGTTTATCAGCTATTTCATATTAAATCCTAATAAAATAACATAATCTGAATGCGAATTACGCATTATACCATGAAAAAGTAGAAATGGAGAAAGAAAGAAAAAATGGAAAAGTTGATGAATGGAGTTAAGTTTTTGGTTGGTAAACAAAATACAGTTACTGTATAAATTAATAGTGGTATAAATCAGTCTGTTTCAAAGTTTCATCTTGCAATGAATCAGTTCAGGAAATTGCGTATTGCATCCTGAAGCACATTCGGGACATTAACACTCAAAAGCATGTCATACTGTGATGTCTGCTCAGGACAAAATCGTAACATTAACATAGCATTAATATGGTTGAAAATGGTTCAGTCATCTGATAATAATATTGAAAGAGTTGATCATAAATTTATGGTATCCGGACGTTCTCTTTTGCCAAATGATCGCGATTTTTTTTTTTTTTTGATAGAAAGTAAAATTAAAAAAAAAACGAATTATTTATTCAACCCTGAGCATTATTATAATTTAATAAAAATTACACAGTGCAAGACGGAAAAAAATAACCATATACGGACACCACTACGTGATAAAAGACCAAAAAAAAGACCCCTGTCTCCCAGTTTTGCCCAAAGTCCTCCAGGTTTTTTTTTATGGGCCCTTAAAGATGTGGGGCCTCGATGTCATTTTTGCAAAAAAATTATCATTTACTCAAGCTCATATTGCAAACCGTTTGGAATTTAATTTTCCTTTTAAAAATGGTTATAAATTTCACAATCATAATAAATACTTATTTGCTGGCACTATTTAATTGTCAAAATATTTTATTTCATAATACCAAAATATTGTTTAATCCTTTAAACTGCAAACCTCTTAATATCTAGAAACAAGAAATATATGACTTATACCACTTTCATAATCAAGAGGCTCAAATATGGAAAAAATATTTCCCCAATTTCGCCGCTCCTGTTTTTTTTGGCCACACTTTAATCAAAACAAGAATGCAAAAAAAAAAAAACAAAAATAATAAAACTTTCCAATATGTTGCATGACAAGTTCTTTTAGTTTGCTGGCAGCCAAAGCAGATATTGTTCGTTCGTTCGTTTGTTTGTTTTTAAATAAATCTGTGCCTGAGAACAAGAACATGTGTAGGTGCTGCTGGTGCTGCTGCCGTTACAGTGGCTTGATATTTGGCATATTTATGCTGCAGTTAGATTGCATTCCTGTGATTTTATGCTGTTTTGGAGTCGTTTTTTTTTCCATAAAGTCTCTCATATACTGGCAAGTTTAGCAAACGAGTTTCTTTTTTTTTTTTGGTTTCCAATTTATTAAACATTTTTTCGAAAGCATTTTTTGGCATCGCGTTTTTTTTTGCTTCATTTTCCTTCTGGTCATGTGGCTAAAGTGTATTTAAGTGAAGAGAAAGTCAAATAAAGGAATAAATTGATCTTTTTTTTAACTGCGAAACATATTAAAAAGTGAAACAAACAAGACCAGTGCTCTCTGTGTTTTGGCTTAAAGGAATATGAAGTTCATAAAAACTAAACAAAGTTTTTAATTAAGAACTGAAATAATGTAGTTCGATTACAAAATATTCAAACAGAAATCGATTTATAGGTGTTGATTTATCTTTGGCCAGGAGAATTTTCCTTTAGAAGTATATAATTCCTTTAGAAGTATAAAAAGGATTTATTTTTTTTAAAGACTGCAGAAAACACCTAGAGTCTTTGGTGGGAATCGAACCCACATCCTCCGGACTGATATACAAGAGCGCTATCAATCGGTCTATCGATTCGATTTACAACACTACTTTCTGAATATTATGTCAGGCATTTGAGCATTGCGGCTGACTCGGGTATTCAGAAAAACATTCCACCACCGCTGGCTATTATACACGATTATCGACCGATCACCGCCTATCATTGTAATATTTAAATTTGGAATTAAGAGCAGTTATATTCCTACACTAACCAAAAGAGGTACATATGTACCACAAAAAATGCAAATGGCTTACTTTGGACCAGGGACCAGGTTCGTTTAATTTTGGTTAGTGCAGGAATTAAAGCACTGCACGATCACAACAAATGAAGCTCATAAGACGCTCATTATAATATTTCAATCAACTCATGTCTGTTCATAGCACACCAGCAATGATGAGTGGACAATAATAAATAGCGAAGACGAACGAACGAAATGCGATGAATTTTTAGAGTTTCCATAAGCAAGTTTAAAATAAGCATGAGTAAAGGTTGAACATAGTCTCAATGAACTTGGGCGAGTTCGAGCAGTTTTATGCTTTGAGTGAAACACGAACACAATTCGAGTGTATTTTTTAACGAATACAAAAACAATTTATTAAGACATGCGAAAATCCACTAGTACAAGCAAAACTCACTAAGCCTTATTCCAGAGTTAGACACAACTATTAAACAAAAGTCACTGAGTGTTTGGAACATGAGACGAGTAAACACGGCGCTCACTAGTGTATAAAGTTCATTTTACTGGGTCAGCTTATAGCGTTTTTGAAACGAACAGAGGTTTGCTAGATAATAATATGGTACGAGAAGGCATAAGTTCAGTAAGCTAGTTTCTGTTCGAGTATGACCACTGGCCCATGAGGTTATGAGCCGACTCATTAGATGAGCTTGCTCATGCAACTGTTAAGTAGGAAGGTAATTAAAGAAAAATTAAATTTATAGAGATTTTAGGCTTTTAAGACTGTATTTTGAATTTAGTTAACGAAAACATTATAAAATGAAAAATCGAAGAAAAATTAAATTAAATTTATCAACTGGAGTTTGGTATAAATATTTTTCTCCAAAGATAGTTAAAATTTCATTTAATTCAATAATTTTTCTTGTCATATTTTAAACTAGCTATGCCCCTCACGTCGCAGGCGTCCCGACGATATTTTCTTTGATTTTGCCTTGAAAGTAATCCACACTAAATTTTAAGAATCTTACTTTCCTAGTGTTTCAATATGGTTAAGAATTTTCATTATATAGAGGTACCCATCCCTGGAAAAAAATTCCAAAATTTATAAAAAATTCTAAAATTATTATAGAGTTGTGTAAATAGTTTTAAAACTTTCGCGCCAACAAAAATAAAAGGTGATGCCAAGTTTCTAGTACTAATAAATCGGTAAAATTGCTTGTTTTCACTACTTTTTGTCTATTTTCTCTTAGAAATTATATAGTTTTTCGGGAAAAAAAAAGTAGCCTATATTAGAACTGAGATTGTAAGGTACCTCCTCACAAAATCTTATTAAAATTCCGCTAGCAGTTTTTACATGATGCGAACATAAACAGATAGACAAAAATTCTAAAAATTTGTGTTTTTAACTCCATTTTGATTAGTAATTGCATCAGAAAAAATTTTTCAAAAAAATATTTCATGTACAGACATGGTTCTGTTACAGTTTTATTATATGTATAGAATAAAATTCGGACGTTCTTGTAAAAACACTTTTTACTAACATCAAAGCTTGATATATGTTTTGATTTTCTGTTTAGATTTCTGTAAAGTCTTTCTGTAAAGTTTTTCAAAGTATTCTTAAATATTTTACTCCAAGTTTCTCGAATGGATAAGATCTGACTCTTAGAATATGGAATAAACAAAGTTGTTATTGAAGGCAATAACCCCTCTTCACATTAACAAACTTCTATTGTATTTTAAGGTTTTGGTTCCACTGTTATTTTATTTGTTCATTACTGATATACCAATACTAATTATTTGTTATATATTGAAGGCGTTCCATGAAATTGCCAACATTGCTCATATTCTCAGCAATTAACCTTTTGACTTGTTATTTTACTTTATTTAAATATCGATTTACAAACTTGATAATTATAACTTAAAATCTTGGATCTTGGAGTTAGGTTTGATTTTACCTTGGCATTTAAGTCACATATTAATTCTTTTGTACCTAAAGCATTTTCTGCACTTGCATTTATAAGAAGAAATTGCTTGGATTTCATATTTTCTAATAAATTAAAAATTAAGCATACCTCTTTTATTGAAAACATCAAGAAAGTCATAATTAATATTAATCATACGTCAAGATGTATAAAATTTAAAAATTCCCAAAACTCATGCAAAAGAAATGAAAATATTTAAACCTATACATAGATAATAACATATGTAGCTTTTTTATTTGCATGCTCGTAAAGAAGACATCTGTGATAATTTTAACTTAAAATTTGTAAAGCCCTAATTTGATCTTGGAGTTAGGTTTAATTTTACCTTGTCGTTTAAGTTACATGTTTTACCTTTTTTCACTTGCATTTATAAGAATAAATTGCTTGGATTTCATATTTTCTAATAAATTACAAATGAAGCATACCTCTTTTATTGAAAACATCAAGAAATTCATAATTAATATTAATCATACGTCATGGTATACAAAATTTAAAAATTCCCAAAACTCTTACAAAAGAAATGAAAATATTTAAACCTTTACACAGTTACTAATATATGTAGCTTTTTTATTTGCATGCTCGTAAAGAAAACATCTGTGATAATTTTAACTTAAAATTTGTAAAGCCCTAATTTGATCTTGGAGTTAGGTTTAATTTTACCTTGTCGTTTAAGTTACATGTTTTACCTTTTTTTCACTTGCATTTATAAGAAGAAATTGCTTGGATTTCATATTTTCTAATAAATTACAAAGGATGCATACCTCTTTTATTGAAAACACCAAGAAAGTCATAATTAATATTAATCATACGTCAAGATGTATAAAATTTAAAAATTCCCAAAACTCATGCAAAAGAAATGAAAATATTTCAATCTCTACATAGTTACTGACATATGTAGCTTTTTTATTTATATGCTCGTAAAGAAGACATCTGTGATAATTTTAACTTAAATTTTGAAAAGCCTTAATTTGATCTTGGAGTTAGGTTTAATTTTACCTTGTCGTTTAAGTTACATATTAATTCTGTTTTACCTTTTTTTCACTTGCATTTATAAGACGAAATTGCTTGGATTTCATATTTTCTAATAAATTACAAAGGATGCATACTTCTTTTATTGAAAACATCAAGAAAGTCATAATTAATATTAATCATACGTCATGGTATACAAAATTTTAAAATTCCCAAAACTCTTACAAAAGGAATGAAAATATTTAAAAATATTCACAGTTTGCTAAACATTTAGCTAAATTAATTTGAATGCTCATAAAGAAAACTTGTTTTATTGGTTTTACCGAAAGCAAGCCATTAACTGCTAGGGTTTTATTTTATTTTATTTTTTTTTTATTTTTAAAATTAATCACATTTATTACAAACTTATATTTTACAAAAAAAGGATTTATTTAATTTTATTTTTTTTTTTCTTAAAGCAACTATTTAATACTATTAATTACCTACACTTTAAATTAAACATATGAGTGATAAATTTAAAAAAGTTAATTTGCAATTTATATTAATTTGTTTATCCGTAATTACTTTGCTAAATGCTCCATTATGCATAAACTTGTAAAACCAACAATAAATTGTAATTTAAATTGGTGATAAAAATAAATAAAATTAAAATGTCATCTTTAGCGGAACTGAGAAAATATTTATGAGAAATTTAATTTATAAAAAAAAAATAATATAAATAGTTCGACTAATAAAATTTCAAAATTAAAAATAATTACTTAAAAAGGTTTTAGGAAAATTTGTTAAACTCAATCATAATTGTGGCAAAAAATAGTTGCCCATTTTTTGCCACTAAACCGTAGTCTTTGCAGCATCTTTTTATTTCCCTGTGTACCACAGTTGGCGCTTATTTTGCTTATCACTGAATTTTACATAAACTCTACTTTCGCTTCTGCAGATTTCTAGTACCTGGCTGGTACTTCTTGGCCTCCATTTTTAACTGAGTCGGTGTGGTAGCAGGTTTCCACTAAGACATCCACCTTATGTAGTCAGCTGCCTGTTAACTCCAGTCTAATACCAGCCAAGTACGAACATTCACACACAATATGCGCTGCTTTCACAGCTTCTGGCAGTCACAGTCACAGTCAGTGTTTTTATTAGACGTTTATTCACCCTTATCATTGTACGACGTTAGTTAATAATATACGATTACATATTATAAGACAGGGATTAGTTAACTTGGCTGATTTGACTTTCTACGTTTGGAGTCCATTTAGAGCTTTTGGTGTTTCCATCCTTATATTTATTTAACGGTTCTCCCAACTACGATGTCCTTGCTACTGACATTGCAGTAACTGAAGTGTCTATGATTTTTTTTTTTTTTTTTTTTTGAAAATTCTTCTACACCTTTTAATTATTTTTGTACAGCAGATACTTCAGATGTTAATCTCCGCCTTAAGTTTGAGACTTAGATGAGTCAAGAGAGGGCAAAGAAGCACATCGGTGACAGTAGGGTATCCAACTCCATTGACTCACTGAAGCATCGACGCAATGTGTGATGTGTTTTGCTGTTTTACCGTTACTACAATGGAATGTGCCCTAATGAAATCAGGAAAATTATACCCGTTATCTACACATATTTGCGTACAATACACTTCTCATTAAGAGCCCATCCATTTGTGGTCGATTTGCCAGTAAATCGCACTATAATGCATAGGGAAAATACGTTTTTCACCCGAACAGCTCGTATGTGGACTAAACTCCCTGTGGAAGTATTTTCTATTATCTTCCATATGAGAAAGAGCAAGACAAATGTCCACAAACTCTACTCCCTCTATCCCCCTTTCCATTACCAAATTTCCTAGTTCCGGCCCAATGCATGGCATGAGTATTGGTCATCCCCTGAGTACTGGTCCAAATAAAAAATGGTTTTCTTCAGTCCCAGCTTACGACGCTATTTATGATGGAATTATAGCGGCTGGCTGAAATACAAGTATCTATTTAAATCATATGGTTTTTTGACATTAACAGAGTTTTTTCGTCCAAAATGTTGCCGACCAGTAAGCATCATACCGCCATGAGTCGCTTTACAATATGCATTTTTAAAATATTGCAAACTTATTTTCAAAGTGAGTGCTGCGTTGTCAAAACTGTGCATATAATGATAATGGGTTTTGGCCAAAATGAAGCAGTTTGTAAGCCATTTTGTGCAAAAAGTTTTTTAAAATGGTTTGCTAACAACACTAATGGTCACCGTTGTCATACGATGTGTACTGATAAAAATATGGGTGCTAACTCCGAAAGTGGGCAACTCAATCAAAGAACGCCGACTCATCATCCATCTCAACAACTTGATATTTCACGCATTTTAATGATGCGAATTTTGATCTCTCTATTGAAAATTGTAAGCGAATAAGACGTCATGATAAGTCTTATTCGTTTATAATTTTTAATAGAGTCAGCATTTAAAGGCAAAATATATTTTTGCGGCTTCTCAGTTTGAGCCTTTCAGTAGCTCAAATTAGACATTGAATTCAATTCAAACTTCATATTTTTTGGCGAGGCGTATTGTCATCTCGGCGTTTATAATAACACACGAAATTGACGCATTTGGTTATACGAAGACCTGCAGGTCTTCATTATCGAGAAGCTAATTTGTATGCATTTGTGGGCCGATGACATTTTTTCGAAAAGGCCACTGCTTTATTATAGACTTTTTATTACCGGAAATAGAATGTACTGTTAGGAAAGAACAGAAATACGCAATAAATTTTTATGCAACAACAACAATATTAAAGGTCTATTTGGTTACAATAATGAATGAAAGAAACAACACGCAAAGAAAAAACATGGTTGAGGTAACCATAATCTAAGAGCAACATATTATGGTTAAACTATATGGTTGTAGTTAAACCATATTATTGCTGAACATTATAATATTATGGTTAAATTACCGATTATAATATGGTTAAAAAATGTGAAATGTCATATGAAATGGATATGCAAGTTTTTTTACATTTTAAAATACAAAATTATTTATTATTTTTTATTAAGGATTTATATAAAAAACAAATGATTTTATTAATACATAGATACATACATTTAATTAGCACTTTTTTTCTTTCAAACCGTGTTTCAAGGATGTAAGGGAGGGGATACATTGTTCATGTTGTTCTTCTAGACGTCAATTTGATCGGGGGATCTCTTTTCTAATTCAGCCAACATCTTTTTCATGGAGTCTTTCAAGTACAAAATAAAGCCTTTCTTGTCTCCGAAAGCAAAGTATTCTTGCAAACGGTGATTGAGAACAACATCAACGCCCGTCTCAACGGTTAAGTCTGTATCCTCATCAGCTTCTTTAGCTGATGGATTGAAATCTGCATACCATAATATGTTGCTCTTAGATTATGGTTACCTCAACCATGTGTTTTCTTTGCGTAAATAAAGAACGTCGCTAAGCCTGTATTAGCCGTTGTTGGGGATGTTTCTGGAAATACCTTATACAAAAAACGAACATTAAAAGAGTACCGCATACATATACGCACATTCATACAAGTATGAAAGAAAGAAAGCCTTCTCTTCAGCAGAAATGTACACACGAATATAAATAACTACAGAAGACATATTTCTGTGCACACGTATGTACATAAATACAAAAATAAAAAAGGAACCTGCCAGATTTTTTCTAGTAAAGACTAGTAATTATATGCGTTTTTCCTCGCCTATAAAAAGAATTCTTGGTTGCGAGCGGCATGGCAGTATTATTTAAAATGTCTAAGACAGTGTTGGGATATGACAATATTTAAATTGTACCTTTAGTGGTGTCAATAACAGTAAAAGTACAGTAAAGGTAATATCGTAAGGTACAAATGTAACAATATAAACTTGTATTTGTTGTTGTAACAGGATGGTGCACCATGTCATGCAGCTTATCAAATACGCGATCTTTTGCATACTAAGTAATTGATAACCGTGTTAGCAGTTGTCTTGGCGATGTTAATCGCTTGCGACTAAGCTGCGTATTGGCACTTGTGGGGTGCTTTCCTATGCAAAAAAGCCAGTAGTGATACACATCCTTTAGGCTAATATTGTGCGAGGCCCCTCTCGTTAGATAGAACCAGAAACCGTCAACAAGATCTTAGAAAATTTCACAGACTGCCAAATACAGAAATATTCTCTTATTTTATTTTATTTATCTTAAATTTATAATATAAAATAATTTAGGCTTATATCCCAGTGTTTACCTTCGAAATTTTGAAATTCTAAATTTATATTATTTCATCTTTAATAAAACATGTTTGGACACGTCCATGCAAGCATACGTACATAAATTATAAATGTTATTGCCTACTTTTTTTTCTACAATGAAAGTGTTAATTGTAGTTATTTGATTATAAACACAATTGTATTGTCATTTAAATGTTCATTGTTTACCATTCACTGCGTTTTGATTTAATCCTTTTGTTTAATTTATTTTGAAGTTTATTTGAATTAGTTTTTAATCAACTGAAAAACAACAGCTGCTACATCAATAATAAGGATAGTAACAATGCAAATAATAAACAATAAAATAACAACCCAATTAAAACATTTAATAATAAATTAAAAACATATTGGAAGTCATACACACACACACACTCACTTGTACATATACACACTCCTACACACACTATAATACAGATACGTGGAGTCAGATATAGGAATAATTGCATGCATCATATCATTTTATATTTCACAATAAATGTATTCATGTACACATGTATATCACTTTAAGTTTTTTTTTTATAGTATTATCCAATAGGGACGTGTGTGTGGAGCTTGGCAACTGGAAATTTACATGAGGATTTTTACTTATTTATTTATTAAATTTTACACTACAATTACAAATTATATTCTAACTTAAATTATCGAGCATAGTAACCTAAGATCTTCACTCGTTGTGATGAAACACCCAAAGCCTTTCGTGGGAATCGAACCCACAACCCCCAGACTGATAGACTAGACTGATAGTCCCCCTACCGGGGCACCCAGGATTTTTATAAAATTTGTATAACAAAGTAAGAATCCTTTACTCAACTTGATAACTTTTTCCTTTAAGTTCGATACATTTAGTCCAGCATCTTCCCTTGATTCGAAAATAGTCAAGACGAACCTGGAAGTTCAACTTGGAGGACTATTAATCCCTTGGCAGAAATTTCTAACACGCTACGAGAATGGTCGCTAAAGCATATGGCTCACAGCTGGTCTACACAATTACCTGCAGATTGTCTAGAATTCTTTGGCCCGCAATTGACAGGAACACGCCGAATGCATTTCTGGCTCTCAGTAAATATTCGATATCGCTTCTTTTAGTCATCATTACGTAGTACTGCATGATTGGATGTATGTCGTAGCGTATGGCAGTCTCTCGTGGTAAGAGTTACAGCAGCTGTATGGATGCAGAGGAAGAGGAATCAGTTCAACACCTTATCTGCGGTTGCCGGACACTTCAGGAACGCAGATTCAAATTACTGGGCCAAAAATTCTTTCAAGATCTCGACTGTCTCAGGGATGCCACACTAAGTAGCCTGTTAGGTTTTGTGAGAAGCTTCAGGCAAGTCTTACGCTCTGGAGGTATGTACTGACATTTTATAGGTAACAGTGGGGATAATTAGTAGTCGGGGCAACACAATGGGCCTTAATAAGCTTCGAGTGAACTCGCCTTGTGCGAACGGCCAGTATAACCTAATCTAACCTAGTCTAGCATCTTTATAGAAATTGTGGAACAAGATTAACGTGAGTACCTGCCATACTCGGCCTAACCTCACGGTGGTCTTACCACCGAGTGAAACTTAGGCGTAGACTAGCGGCCCCATTGTGTAGTATAACAACACTTTACGATTGCCACCAATCGCTTTTTGTGTGTGATACAGTCACAATGAGTAGCAATTTATATAATATGGCAAGTCTTTCCAAGGCAAGCCTAGATCCACATTATAACCTCTTGCTTAGGGGTTTGGAGACTATCCAAACTCCGTCTGTTGAGAGTGCAACAGCACACTTGATCGACCTTTCACCTTACCTACATAAATCGATCTTAAACCACAACCACCGGTCACAGAGAGGACAGGCTCTCTGTGGGGCCACCGATTCCCGTGGTAACAGTCCTTTAGGCACTGGTCGGGCCTCGAAGAGGACCCGCGATTTTTATCACAGACCTTTTCTTCCAGATTTAGGCTCTAGGAACCCTAGCGTCTGGTGCCCCTATTTTCTCCGAGTGAACCGCGTCAAAGCATTTGCCATTCCTGGAGTGACAATTGGAACCCCCGGGGGGATCTTCTTTATAGAAATAATGAGTGCCTTAATAGTCAGGGGGTTGCGGGTTCAATTCCCGCCAAATAGTCTGAGAGTTTTCTGCAGACAATCCAAACGTTTCGCAAATGTTTCGTGTTAAAAAAATACCTAAGGATATAAAAAAGTGTTACCAGCATTAAAATCGTCTCCATTCAAAGATTATTGCAACATCATCATGGAGCATATCATTCATGTTTTGTCTTTTGACCTTTTGCCACCGACTGATTCAGCCTATTACTGAACAAACACGAATGGCTGCCTCCTGCGAATAAGTAGATAGTAGTGGAACTTTGAGAAAGGTAATTCAGAAAAGTATGATATATTTAACATCTATACGTTTATATTGGAAAACCTCTTTAAAATACCTCGTTTGTTCGCATAGTTACTCTCCTTGTGTTAGCAACTGCTACGTGCCTGGTATTTTTAATTAAATAAAAATCATTTAAATTTATACCGTCATTGTATTGGAATAATTGTTATGAAAACGGCTGAAATTAAACAAAAACACAAAATGACAATTAAAAAATCATCATATTCTATTTATAAGTATAGGTACTCGTATATGAGAGATAACTATTGTTTGTTTAACCAGCACAAAATTATAATGAATTTTAATAAATTAAATTTTTCAATAAAAAAAAGAAGGAAATAAATATGGAAAAATATTTTTTTTTTCATTTAAAAGTTCGAAAATTAAAAAAAAAAACATAAAATTTTATAGAGAATCAAGCTCAGTCAAGTGAGTTGTTATTAAAAATATAATATTTAAATTAAAAATAAATTCTAACGGCTGGTTAAATTTTAAGGGTCGGTGTTGAATGTGAACCACACCTAAACGTCAAGTTTTTTTCGGCATTTAATTTGAAATTTCCCAATTTCAGACTAACTCAATTTAAACCAAGGAAAGATACACAATCGAGAAACGAGCTAAAGTTATTCAGGCTTATTAGGAAAATGGGCGTTCACATCAACAAGCATATTGTGCACTTCATGATTTTTTCGGTCAATTTAATCCTCCAAATATGCGTACAAATGAAAAAAGCGTGCAAAAATTTTAACAAACCGGGTCTGTAGGAGATGTGTAAACACCAGTGCATGCTGGTACAGCTCGTATTGCAGAAAATATTGCTGCTGTTCGCGTCAGTGTGGCTCAAGAGACGTGCACCTCAAATCGTCGTCTTGCCTTTACACGCTTACATGGTACAATTGACTCAAGAACTAAAGCCTCTTGATCATTCCAAACGTCTTCAATTATCAGAGAAAAGCCAACGTTGGATGATCAATTTTCGAAGAAAATCATCTTCAGTGATGAGGCACATCTTCACCACAGTGGATTCGTCAATAAGCAGAGTTGCCGCATTTGGGCGAATGGTAATCCAAGAGTGATTGTTGCAAAATCAATTCGTCTACAAAGAGTAACTGTTTGGAGCGGCCGTATTTTTTTTCCAAAATGAGACCGGTCAGCCAGTTACTGTGAATCGTGTTCGCTATCGCGACATGATAACGAACTTTTTATGGCCCGCATTGGAAGATATGGATGTGGACGATATGTGGTTTCAACAGGACGGTGCCACTTGCCACACAGCTAACGAAACAATGGCTCTTTAGCGCGACAAATTCAATGGCCTTGTTATCTCACGTGGTCGCGATATCAATTGCCCGCCAAGATCATGTGATTTGACACCGTTGGATTTCTTTCTTTGGGTTTATATGAAAGAAAAGGTGTACGTCGATAAGCCAGCAACAATTCAAGAGCTAAAGCATGCGATAATTCGGGACATTAACGGCATAGAACCTCATTTTTTTTTTAATTATTTTTTTTTTTTTTTTAAGACAACACAACCTGCGAAGCTTTTAGCTTGTCTGGAGAAAACACCCAGATTCTTGGGCAGGAATCGAACCCTCAACCTCCAGACTGATAGATGGGCTCGCTACCAATATGTCTATCGAGGCACTCCATTATGCCTTAGCGTCATCGAAAATTTGCGGCATCGGATGGAGATGTGCCACCGAGGTCACGGCGGCCATTTGGCCGATATTTTGTTCCTCGCATAATTGAACCATACCAATATTATTAAAATAAAAAGAAATAACAATAATTTGCTAAATAATTTGTGTTTTATTCAAAATCAACATCGGCCCTTAAAATATTAACACCCTTTATAATCGGGCCAATCAAATTCTTTGGCTTCTGCTCATCTTACTGCCCTTTTTCTGCCATCTAACATTCCAAATTGTTAATTGAAATAAACTAAATGAGAATTATAATGCAGCATTACTTATTGAAATATAAGGTCTGTTTTCGTTACTCAAATATACACAAAATTAGAATTTTAAAACTTATGTATTTTCAAACCTTTTTGTAGCCCACAAATAAAACTTTTGTTGAAAAAATTCATACAAGCAGATTTAAGGCAACTTTTAAACAAAATGTCAAAAATGCTTTAAAAATTCTCGAATAATTTTTTTAGAAAACTTTTCCACCTTTGATGCCAACTTTGCTTTGAATTTAAATTTAACTTTAATACTTTTATTCATTTTATTTACTTAAACAAAGTAAATGAAAAAAGAAATATAATTAACAACAACAATAAAATTGTTGTTAATTATATTTTCTTAAAAGTTGAGAGATTTACTCAACCATTTATTTCTGTGTAACTTTAAAATTTTTAAACAAACGGATTCATTATTTATGGTCTCAGAAATCCAGGTACAGCAATGTTATAGAACAAAAAAAAAACAACAAAAAGGTATTAAATTTAACAGAAAACAGCAACTGTTTTTATTTTTTTAGTTGACAAACATGTCAATGACACTTTGGGCGAAATGTCAAAAGCAAATGATGCGGTATTTAACGCACACATACATAATACACAATTAGAAAAAAATAAAGCCTACCAAATGTATTCCCATGAACAAACACAAGCACACAAATACAAATGCGAATGCGAATGCAAACGGTTAAAATGTGTTCGTTTTGTGGCCAAAAAACCACAAACATCTATTTAAAGTTGCTGCCACTGTTTATTGTAACGTGAAAACTTGGCCACCTTTTCTATCGTTGTTGTATCTGTAGTTACAACAAACAAAAAATTACATACAGGGCCAAAGGCTTAAAATGAAATTTTTCATTTAAATGGATTTATTTGTTGATTGTAATATTTAAATTTATTGAAGTCAGTTGCCCTTTTTTGTTGTTGTTGTTTGTTTATTTGTTTGTAGAATTCATTTTATGAAACAAAAAAAAAAAAATATTTGTTCGCAAACCCATTTAAGTTTTAACGCATTTAGGCCTTTTGGGAATTTGCAATAAAGTTATGAACAGCAACAACAACAACAAAATTTAAAGCAACGCGGTAAAATTGCAAGTGACTTTTGCTTTTCAATTACAATTTAAATGAAATTTTAATAATTTCCGTTTGGATTAATAAACAAATTATATCAGCAGGATGTTTTAGACGGTGAACATTTAATTTAATCGTTTTAAATGAATTGTTTACATGGGGCTGCCAATAAAAGTGTGTTTGTAGCCGAAAAAAAAACCGCAAAAATAACAGAGAAAACGGAAATGAAATAATATTTTCCAGCAAACGAAATTTGCTATTATTCCTGGGAACTCTTACACGATTATATAAAAGCAAATAAAGTAACTGAAACAGCGTAAGTAAAATAATAATGAGGAGTCATTTTTGTTGGCATTATACCAACTCTTGTTGGCTTTAAGTAAATTTTAGATAACTTAATTTATTATATATAAGCCAAGGCTTGTCTCAAAATTAACACTAAAATATTAGTGCTAAAACACCGGAAGTAAAATTTTTTATTAATTACACAATGCAACAGAGAAAAAAAAAAATACAAGGCAGTGACAGTATAGGTTCGATTCTACTATAAAAGGGTACAAGAACCATATACTCCGTTTTGCGAAATTGGTGACTAATTTCTATTTATGGGCCTCGAAAGATTAGAAAAATCAGTGGGGCGCCTTCAAAAAAGGTACCGTCAGTTTTTGTCTAATATCTCAAGCATACTAAGTGATAGCGCTTAACTTTGTTCGGCAATGATGTAGCTGAGGATTTGCTTAGACTTAGACGACTTACTCAACTTATAGTTACATTCAGACATGGGGAGATTCTAGTACATTTCAATTTCAATTCAAATTGCAGGTAATGTGTAAGTAATTACATATTCTCAATTACACATTACAAATTTTGTAAAATTGTAATTTAAATCAGGGACTAAAGTCAATTGCAACTGATTGTAATTCGTAATTAAAATTAAAAATTTTCCATTACATGTAATTACAAATAATTGTAATTAGGCAATAATCATTAAACATTTTCCATTACATGTAATTATATTTGATTTTTATTCAATTAAATGTTATCAATTCGTCTGAATGTTGCTTTTTTTATATGTATGTAACCGCAGAACTCAGCCATTTCTGAAATGATTTTAAAAATTTCCTTTATTTGAAACGTTATGCTTTCAGGTTGGTCCCGTTCATTATATTAAAAATTAAAGGGTGTCCCATACAACATATATGTTTTTTACGTGTATTAAGAACCGTAAAGGGCACCAAATTAAAATTTTAAAAAATTGCGTGTCGCTATAGCTTCCAACGGCAGAAATTAATAAAAACATAAATTTAAAATTTAAAGGGTGTCCCCATAGGTGACGTAATTTGACCTATTTGAGCCTATTTCTTGAACCGTTATAGACAAAACCTTGAAAATTTTACAGAATGTCGATTACTATGACCGTTATAATAAAATGTATAAATATTCAAAATTTAAATTAAAGGGTGCTCCAATAGATCATTTAATTTGATGTATATGGCCATACTTTTGAACAGTTGTACACAGACCGCTGAAATTTACAAAGAGCCTGTATTGCTAAGTCAGCTATAACCAAAAAGTATAAAATTTGAATTTGGAAATAAAAAGGGTGTCCCAATAGTTAATGTAGTTCTATGTATGTGGCTAAACTTTTTAACTGTTATAGACAGACAGCTGAAATTTTCAAGGAACCTGTATCCCAAAGTCCACTATAGCAAATATACAATTTGAATTTAGAAATTAAAGGGTGTCCCCGTAAATTATGTAATTTGATCTATATGGTTTTATCTCTTCAACTGTAAAACACAAACACTTGAAAATTAGGCAGAATGTCCACTACTTTCTCTGGTATAATAACAAGTATAAATATGTAGAATTATAATGTAAAGGGTGTCCCAATAGTTCATGTAATTTGATATATATGGCCAAACTTTTGAACCGTAATAGACAGACAGTTGAAATTTACAAAGAAGCTTTGTAACTAAGTCCTTTATAACAACAGGTCTTAGTTTAAAATTGTAAATTAAAGGGTGTCCCAATAGTAGATGTTATTTGATCTATGTGACCCTATCTTTGAAACCGTTATACACAGAGGCTTGAATGGTGGTCCCCATAAAAGACGGATGCTGGTGAAAATAGCTTAACTTTTGAACAGTAATAGGGAGAGGCTTGATATTCACATAGTCTTTACTTCTTTTCCCTCTAATTTTTGCGCATATTTTATTTATTTAAATCTAATTCTTACAAATTTCTTTTTACATTTTTAGTTTAGAATTGGTGCCCTTCTATCTGTTTTGAAGTCGGTTTTTTTTTACAAGAATTATTAATTGTAAATTTTCAATTACAAGTAATTGTAATTTTCTAATTACAAGTAATTGTAATTTTTCAATTACAAGCTACATAGTGGTGGGTAATTGAAAAATTCCAGTTACAATTACATATAATTGCGTAACTGCATGTGTAAATAATTACAAACTGTTATTGACATCCCCAAGTCTGCTTACGTTATGCTGAAGTCATATTTAAGTCATAGTTTAGTCAAAATAATCTACTCAGTATATGCACTCAAGCGGTATTAAAGTTTCACACACACTTAAGTCAAAACGTAGTCATAATAAACTTAAAACAATAATGTTGAATCATAAGCAAAACTTCGTCATGTCATATTTAATTCAAAGTTAAGTCCTATTCAAGTTAGGGACAAGTCTTAAGCGCGTCATATTCAGTCATTAGGCAAGTTGTAGCGAAAGCATAATAGAGTCCTAAACTATCATAGTCAAGTATTAATCTATTCATATTCAAGTCTTGCTCAAGCTATAATCAAACCATAGTCTATTGCAGTTCAAAAGGAAGTCATATTTTTTTCATAGTTAAGTCTGAAGTCATAGACGTCACGAAAATGTCCTCCTATTGACTAATAATTCTGACTGAGAGTATGACTATAAATTATAAGAGTTTTTAATAAAAATTTTGAGAGTTTATTTGCAGGGTTGCCAATTTTTGCCTATTACTTAAATTTTTTGGTACGTATTTATTTGAAGCAATTTGTTGATTACAGACTTGACAAATTTAAATTGGCCGAACGACGTCATCTAAGGGGAAAACATGCGCATGGCGTAATCTTCTTTCTTGGATCTTGAATAGTCAGATGACAGGAAAATATTAGTCAGGTCATAATAATATAACCAATAATATTCGTATAATTAAGACATAATCAGCTCAAATTCATACAAAGACAAGTAGCAGTCAAACTAGCGACAAGTCATAATAATATTTAAGTCAATTCAAAGTTAAAGCCAAATGGCGTTTCAAGTTTATTTTTTAAGTATCTATTTATGTATGTACGAATATATACATTTTTTGACATGCAAATGTTTATACATTAATATCCATTATTTTTGCTTTTTTTTTTGTATTAAAAAATAAATCATTCATTTTCATGACATTTATGTGGTTTTTGTTGAGAATCTGAAAACAAAGCAGAAACATTTTGTATCATTTAGAAACTTAAAAAGTTTATATCGTGGGTATCTAATAAAAAGGCCCTAACTCCAATAATTGTAACTTTACAGGAGAAGGTAAAAACGTAATAGAAACTGTGTAATATTGTCAATGTAATTTGTAATGTAAAACTGCTTGTAAAAGCGTTATTTTTTACATTATTGCAATGAATTTGTGTGTCTAGTTGTATTTGTGTGAAATGTATTGGCAGCACTGAAAAACGGAATTTCGTAAAAAAATATGAGTTAGGGCGTTTTTACATAAGACCATGGATATATAGAATGTCACCATAAATGAGCGGTAAATTAAAATTGTATACGAAGTGTGTTCAAAAAGCAAAAAAAAAGATTTCAGATGTTGTGTTTAAAGTTTTGCTCAATTTTCTTTCCTATCCCGAGGCTGATAAAAACCTTAAAATTAAAAAATTTCATTGTATAAAAGGGATAAAAAAACTATATAGTTAAACTTACTTAATCTATGGAAGAACATTTTGAGCGAAAGTAATTGATCGACTTGTCGTTATCGAATGCTATAATATTAAATTTCTATAGAAGTTTTTCAATATCGAATACGGCGACCCCAAACAGTAAAATTACGATTTCAAATTTCGGCACCAGGATTTTATTAATAATTTATTTTTGTTCCTGAATATATTTGAAGGAAGTGAAGTGAAAGGAAGTTTTGCAGTTTGTTGTTCTGTAGGCAACAAACGAAATTTCTTTACAAATTTTTTTTATTTTTTTTTTTTGTTGTTTTTTTCCTAAATCTGGCGACTTTTCAGGTCTTCTTTATAGGCAAATGAAATTTTAATTTCGATTTTTTCTATATAAATAAAATCAAATAGCGTGAGTTGGTGATCGCATCACTTAAGAACGGCTGCACCGATATGTGCAAATTTTTTTATTCTTTTTTTGGGGGGTTTTTACGGAAATAAAAATTGACCAAGCCTACTTTTTAAATAGCTAGAGAACTAAAATAAGTAGATCTGCACCAGTTACCCCCTTATTAATATACATACTTTAGCAAAACACTGGCTGTATTGGAATAGTGGGCGTGGTACCTACCATAAAAAGCGAACAAATATTATCGTCTACCTGGAGATCTGCAATGGATAGAGTCTTGAAACTCTGCACAAGTAACTCTTATACTAATGTGTATAGTTTAGCAAAACACAGACTGGATAGGAATGGTGGGCGTGGTACCTTCTATAAATAGTGAAAAATTATTATTGTGTACCTAGAGAACTACAATAGGTAGATTCTTGAAACTTGGCACATGAAGCCCTCATACTACTGTGCATAATCGAGCAAAATTTAGAATGGATTGGGGTAGTGGAAGTGGTACCTCTCATGCTAAGTAAAATAACATTATTGTGTTAATACGCGTAGTCTAGAAAAGAACAGATTCGATGGCAACAGTGGGCGTTGTAACTTGCATATAAACTGAAACAGTTTTGTCGTGAGAATAGTGTGCGTTTTCGGACTAAAGGTTGGCCATAATTTTCTTCCAAGTTTTTATTGTGTTTTTTGTGGACAGGTGCACCGAAGCGCACCGGGTATTGAGGGTCTTATCTAAATTTTCCTTCATTATGATTTTATATAAATTAATAAAATATCCAGTTACGTCAGTTTTTGAATATTTTATCCGGTTTGTTTTGAATTTCTTTATAGTCACATAAATCGATTATATTTAAAGGGATGTGTTTCTTAAACGATTTAAAATTATTATTTATGAAGCTGTGCCGGCCAAGTCGTAGGCATCCTGACAATATTTTACTCTATTTTGCTTTGAAAGTATTCTACACCAATTGTAAGACTCTTACTTTTATATTGCTTCAGTTATGGTTTATGTATTTCTTTATATAAAGGTACCCTTCCTCGGATAAAATTTTAAAATTTATACAAAATTCTAATATTCTTAAAATTATTGTGAAGCTCTGTAAGAAGTGTTTAAAATATTTTAATAACAATGTAATTCCACAAGGTAAATATACAAATTGTATTCAACTGGCGCCATCTGTTGCGTAATAGTAAAATAAAAATAAATTAAAAAAATGTGTTGAAAATGTAACCGTGTTGAAAAATACCATGTTGAAATATCCCAGTTTTAAACCAAAATTTTCAGTACCTTTAAACCGGAAATTGCCTTTTTCGCTGCGTTATCTCCTTTTTCTCTTAGAAATAAGATATTTTTGCACAAAAAGGTATCCTATATTGGGAACAGGATACTAAGGTACCTTCTCACAAAATTTTGTTAAAATCCATCCAGTAGTTTTTACGTGATGCGAACACAAACGAAAAGGAGACAGACAGACAGACAGACGGATATGAGTTACTATCTTATTATATTATTAAATATAATTTATGATAGTATTAAATTTCCATTTTGGTTATAAATTATATAAAAATAATTTTTGAACACACCTCGTATAAATAAGATTTGCGAATAACTGTAAATAACTGTAAACCATCCGTTAGTCATAAAGGAAATTAATTGTAAATTAATGTCAAAAAAGATATGCACTCTACAATAAGGCTGCTGTCGTAATGAATGCATTTAATTGCACAGAAAAAAATATTTGCACAAATTAAAAGTTTAATTAATTTTTTTATTAAGTTTAATTAATTTTTTAATTGAGTTTGATTAATTCTTTAATTGATTCACTTGATATATTTGTTTCAAACAAAAATATCATTTTTCCTAATTAAATAAATAATTGAGTTAATTAATTTTTTAATTAAATTAAAATCTCCAACTAATTAAAACCTTTAATTGGTGTAAATAAATTTATCTGTGTATATAATTTATTAACGAGTGCAATCATTTAATTCTGTGTAATACAGCATTTTATTTCCCACTGTGTCTTCTAATAAAAGGACAAATGAATCGCACGTGAATTTCTAAAGAAAATTGTTTTATATTCACTTCTTTATTTAATATTCTGCTTAATGCAATTACAATGACATTTCAAATTTTTAAATCTATTTGTCCATGGTTCTCTTACGTGTGGCATGATGACATTACTTTTATTATTTTTTTATTTTTATTGATATTTTACACTGAAATTTCTATATTTGAATTTTATTTTCACTTTTTTTCAGTTGGGCAAATTTTATAACAAAAAACTATATATTTTAAGAGACGTCTTTGTGTTTCAACATTTCCATGGTTGAATAAAATCTGTGTCAATTTTTTTTTTTTTTAATGCAGTCAGTCATTCAGACGTTGAACAAATCAGAGCCTTACATTCACAAACACACCCACACACGTCTAATGGGTTGGGGAAGTGGGTGGTGGAAAGAATATAATTTTTATGTATTATTTTTTATGTTTACCTAGTATCAATTTATACAAAGCGATTATTTTCAAAGGTTTGTTTTATTATTATTTTTTTAAATCATTGAACCTTACAAAGAAAAATGTAAAAAGGTTTTTTATTTTTACAACAAAATGCAATTGAAATAATGATAAAATGCTTATTTATTAAAAATGTTTTGAAATGAGAGACTGTTTTGTGATACGACTTTAAACTGGTGTATGACTTGACTATGATTGTCAAATCATAGTCGACTTAAATAACTATGACAAGACGTCTTGACTAAGGAAGGGCTATGACTGGAGAAAGATAAGACAAAGACTAGAAGGAGAATAAACAAAGACTAGACAAAGACTAGATATAGACTATACATTGATTTGGACAAAGACTATACAAAGACTAGACAAAATAAATAAATTAGTCAAGTGCGAGTTAGACTCACACACGTAGGGTTCCGTACTATGTTCAGTATAATTTAAAAATTCCAGTTGTTTATTTCTTTATGTCTTATGGGACACCATTAAATTTTAAAATTAAAGTAATATTCGCGAAAATTGCATCATAATTAGAACACCCTTTAAATTTTAATATGTAATTGATTTTATAGCGGCCATGGTAATACACTTTCTATTAAAATATCAGGAGCCTACCTATTGTGGTTAAAAAAATAAGGTAATATTTGTGAAAAACACGTTACTAATGGACACACTTCAATTTTAAGTATTTGTTATAGCGGCCGAAGTAACACATCTACTGTAAACATTTCAAGAGGGTATCTATTACGGTTTATAAAATCATGTCACTATCGAAACACCCTTTAATTTTATTATTCATTATAGTGGCCATGGCAACTTCCTTTCTATAAGTATATTAAGAGTCTACTTATTGCGATTAAAAAATAAATCACTATAAGTGAAAAACATGTCACTGTCGGAAGGCCCTTTAATTTTTAGTAAATGTCATAGCGGCAGTGGCAACACATCTTCTGTACAAAATTTCAAGAGTCTACCTGTTACGGTTCAAGAAATAAGGCTTTATACATGCAAATCACGTCACTTGCGGAAAACCCTTTAATTTTTATTATTTTTTATAGTGGACATAGTTATACACCTCCTGTAAAAATTTCAAGATTCCACCTATTCATTCAAAACTTAGGATATATACATGCACATCACGTCAAAAAAACAAACATAGTTTTAATTACAGTCTGCACATTGTAAGTGGTTTCCCCTTACAGCTCAAAAAAAAGACATAAACGTAAATAACACGTCACTTTTGGAACACCCTACGTTTTAGTATTTTTTGCTATTGTGGCCGCAGTTATACACTTTTGGTAAAATTTTCAAGAGTCTACCTATTATGGTTCAAAACTTAGACCTTACACATACAAAGCACACCACTATCGAAACACCCTTTAATTTTTAGGTTTATTTTTTTCAGACTTGTTTATATAGCGAACTAATTTTAATTTAGTGCTTGCATATTTTTAGTGAATTCCTCCTACAGTTCAAGAAATAAGCACATATTCGTGAATAACACCTCTCTATCGGAACACCCTATAAGTTTTAGTATTTGCTAGTATAGCGGTCACAGTTATATACTTTCTGTGAAAATTTCAAGCGCCTACCTATTACGGTTCAAAGGCCTTATACATGCAAATCACACTACTATTGGAACACCCTTTAATTTTTAGGTTTATTTTTTATACTTTTTATATAGCGAACTAAGTTTTAATTACTGCTTACATATTTTTAGTGTATGCCTCCTACAGCTCAAGAAATAAACACATATTTGTGAATAACACCTCTCTATCGGAACACCCTATAAATTTTAATATTTGTTGCTATAGCGGCCAAAATTATACACCTTCTGTAAAAATTTCAAGATTCTACCTATTATGATTCAAAAGTTAGGCCTTATAAGTCAAAATAACACCACTATCGGAACACCCTTTAATTTTTAGGTTTATTTTTTAGACTTGTATATAAGGCGAGCTACGTTTTTATTACAGTTTGTAAATTTTTAGTGTATGCCTCCTACAGTTCAAGAAATAAATACATATTCGTGAATAACACCTCTCTATCGGAACAACCTATAAGTTTTAATTTTTGTTGTTATAGCGGCCATCGCTATACACCTTCTGTGAAAATTTCAAGAGTCTACCTATTATGGTTCAAAACTTATGGCTTATACATGCATTTCACACCACTATCGGAACACCCTTTAATTTTTGGTTTTATTTTTTTATACTTGTTTATATAGTGAACTAAGTTTTAATAACTGTTTGTAAATTTCAAGTGCATCCCTCCTACAGTTCAAGAAATAAACACATTTTCGTAAATAACACCTCTCTATTGGAACACCCTATAAGTTTTAGTATTTGTTGCTATAGCGGCAACAACTATACATCATCTGTGAAAATTTCAAGAGTCTACCTATTACGGTTCCAGAGATAAAAGGCGCTGACAGACGGACAGACGGACAGACATTGTAGCGAAAACAATAGGGTTTCGTTTTTACACTTTGTGTACGGAACCCTAAAAACTAGACACTAGACTATGTCTAAACTATCTCTAAGCTGTGATACGATTATGACTGGTCTATTATCATTACTAGACTATAAAAAACTATGACTATGTTTAAAGTATCACTAGACTATGGCTAACTCTGACCATGCCTAGACTTTGACATGAGTACTGACAGAATATGACTACACTGTAGACTAGAGTATTCGTAGAGTGTGACTAGCATATGAATAACCTAAGCCAACTCTATCTAAAGAATATGACTATACTATGGCTTGAATATATGTACACGAATATATCGATACTATGCCTATACTATGACTTCTATATCACAATAATATGACTATAATATGTCTGGATTATAACTGGACATTACTTAAGTATACTATGAGTTGAATATACTTTACTATAACTTGACTACAACAAGTCTATGACTAGACTATGACCATCACTAGACTATGACTATCACTAAACTATGACTATCAATAGACTATGACTATTACTACACAATGAATAGACTATGACTAGACTATGCCTAGACTATGACAAGTCTATGACTAGACTATGACCATCACTAGACTATGACTATCACTAGACTATGACTATCAATAGACTATGAGTATTACTACACAATGAATAGACTATGATTAGCCTATGCCTAGACTATGACTAGAAATTGACTAGACTATGACTAGACTATTATTAGACCATGACGAGACTATTATTAGACTATGGCTCGACTATGTCTAGACTATGACAAGACTATGACTAGACTAAGACTTGACTAGACTAAGACTTGACTAGACTAAGACTTGACTAGACTAAGACTTGACTAGGACTAGACTATGACTAGACTAATACTTGACTATGAATAGACTATGACTAGACTATTAGTATGACTAGACTATAAATAGACCATGACTACACTATGACTAATCTCTAACTATGACTAAACTATGATTATACCATGATTAAATTATGGCGAGAGCATTGCTAGACTATGACTATATTATAGACTCCAATAACACTATGACTAAAATATAAAAATATATGACTAGACTATGCCTAGACTGTGACTAACATATGATAAGCCTATGACCATACTATGTACTACGGCAATTACAATACTATGTCTATTCTATGATATTATTATGATAATAGTATGACTATAAAATGAATTGATTATGTCTAGGCTTTGAATAGACTTACTTCACTATGTCGTGACAAGACTATGACTAGACTATGATTAAACTATAACCAGACTATAACTAGACTATGACTAAACTATGGCTAGATTGTGGCTAGACTATGGTTAGAATATGTGTGTTTGTCTACACTATTACTACCATATGACTAGACTATAACTAGACCATAACATATTATGATTAGACTATAACTATACTACGGTTTGGCTATGACTAGACTAGATTAAACTATGATAAGACTAGGAAAAGACTATCATTAGATTATCCGTGTTAGTCTGCACTATGACTATGAGTAGACTATTAGTAAAGGCGGCTATGACTAGACCATGACGTCGTTGACATCTCAAAAAAACGAGGCCAAAATAAAAAAACTAATAAAAACTTAATTATGTTCAATATACGAGTATGTATTTGATTTTTAGTTTTGGTTAAAGCGCCATAAATTATTTACACACATAAACAGCATTTGGTTACAAAAGTAATATTTTTTCAACCACTAAACGTTTATTTAAATTTGTTTTTATTTATTAAATACTGTTTTTTTTACTGCGGTTTTAATGATGTGACTGACAGCTAATGCGATTAAAATATAAAGTAGAAAAAAGTTATTTAAAGACACACACACACACACACGCACTGATTCATAAACAAAACAAGCGATAATTTCAATAGATTTCCATCGTGAAAAATTTGAGAGGGGTGAAGCAAATAATTTTGTCAACTCATAATTGACATCTATGTTAAGAAATTAATTGTAAATCAATTATTTATTTAAATTGTAAATCAATTATTTGAGTCTATATATTTAGAAAGTCATTTAGGAAGAAATTAATAAAATTGAAATTACACAATCACGGTGGCCAATTTACGTTTCCTTATCGTATAATAATATCGTATCGTGAATGATACCTGGAATTTTTTTGCCCAGTAATGCGTTTGCTTTTGCGAATATGTGGCAGATGTCTTGTTAAACTCAATTTCCATATTTCCGATTGGTCTCACATAAAGTTATCACGTTTTGATATCGTACACCATTGACTGTGCTAGCATTTATCGCACTATAATTGAAAAAATATTTGCCAATAAACCTTAAGAATACAAAGCCGACCAAACAGTTTTACTCTTCAAAAATGCTTTTCCTTTTGGTAAATCTGTCTTATGTTTTGCGACCTCTAAATATTTAGAAAGAAAGTGTGATATACCCGCTAGGTTGAGTTACGTTCAGCCTCAGCCGACTCACGAACGTGCAATCTTCGATTGTCCAATATAATTCTATGGTTTTATCAACTATTTCTGGCGTGTCGACCTCTTTTGTGTTTATACACATAACGTGTGATCTGAAAAAAATGTGCAATAATGTTTATAAACACATAAGTTTTATAAACACATAATGTTTATAAGCACGTAATGTTTATAAACACATAATGTTTACAAACACATAATGTTTATAAACACATAATGTTTATAAACACATAACGTGTATAATCACATTTTGAATTTTTATATAGAAAATGACAACAAAAAACCATTACTGGGCAAGGTTTGTAGATCGCCTACAGCTTAAATATATACATACATACCTTTTATACAATTAATTGGAATCAGACAGACGTGTATGATCTTTGCACTAATTTCCAATTAAATTTTAACATAATTATAAAAATAAATCACAGTAATATAATTTACCTTCATTTTGAAGAGTTTACTTAGTTTACTTGATAGCTAAGTTTAAAATAAAATTTAACAAGCAAGAATGCTATATTCGGCTATGCCGAATTTTATATACCCTTCACCATAGTAATGTTAAATATTGCCTTACTCTGTTATGTTTCCCAATTTCACAATAATAAAAATACATTCTGTTTTTACTTTTAGAAATTTTTTTTTGTATAAATTTTGTCGAAAATTTTTTTAAAATTTTGTCGAAAATTTTTTTATAAATTTTATCGAAAATTTTATTGAAAATTTTTTGTAAAAATTTTATCAAAAGTTTTTTGTAAAAATTTTATCGAAAATATTTTTGTAAAAATTTTATCGGTAATTTTTTGTAAAAATTTTATCGAAAATTTTTTGTAAAAATTTTATCGAAAATTTTTGTAAAAATTTTGTCGATAATTTTTTGTAAAAATTTTTCAAAATTTTTTGTAAAAATTTTATCAAAATTTTTTGTAAAAATTTTATAAAAATTTTTTGTAAAAATTTTATCAAAATTTTTTGTAAAAATTGTATGAAAATTTATTGTAAAGATTTTATCGAAAGTTTTTTGTAAATATTTTACACAAAATTTTTTGTTAATATCACAGTGCAACACGGAAAAAAATAACCATATACGGACACAACTACGTGATAAAAGACCAAAAAAAAGACCCCTGTCTCCCAGTTTTGCCCAAAGTCCTCCATGTTTTTTTATGGGCCCTCAAAGATGTGGGGCCTCCATGTCATTTTTGCAAAAAAATGATCATTTACTCAAGCTCATATTTTGCAAACCGTTTGGAATTTTGATATACTCTCTGAGGCAAAGTTGTAGCTCTTGTCATAAAGAACAAAAAACTTCATCTTCAGGGTCAAAATCGCAAAAAACATTAAAAAATTCAATTTTTTTTACCTATTTTTCCCTGTTCAGGTCCATAGGTAGCAAACCGTTCAAAATTCAAGGAAATAATCAACTACAAAAATGAACCTAAGATCTCAATAAAGAACTTTCTAGAACATATGAACTTCCTGCGAATGATTCTTAACATCGTTTAGGTAGCGCTTATGTAGCCGCAAAAGTTTTTCAATTTGCCTCCGAGAGTATATCAAAATTTCAAACGGTTTGCAAAATATGAGCTTGAGAAAATGATCATTTTTTTTCAAAAATGACATCGAGGCTACACATCTTTGAAGGCCCATAAAAAAAAAACCTGGAGGACTTTGGGCAAAACTGGGAGACAGGGGTCTTTTTTTTTTGTCTTTTATGACGTAGTGGTGTCCGTATATGGTTATTTTGCCATGACTTAAAAAATTACACAGTGTGTATTAGAACCTTCCTGCTCTCTATATTGCGTTAGAATAGTCAGACTAAAGCACATCGGTGGGTCATATTGACCCACCCTAATATGCTTATTGACTGCTCCTGATACCTCAGGGTTCCCACTGCATGTACACTCTCTCTTTGTACATATATCTTTCTGTATAGGCCTTTAATACAAATCAAAGCAGAAAAATCCTACCATCTTAAAAACAAACAAAAAACGCTCCTCGCAGGGGATTATTGTTCCTCCAAAATCTGTATGCACTCCATACAATATACTGTTCTAATATTTATTTAACAAAAAAAATCTTTAAAACCGAAAAAAAAAAATTAAACAACGTGAAAAAATATAGCTGGACGTGGGTTTTTACCCGCAGCCTCGAATGGAATGGTCTGAAGTTGCTGAAATGCATTAGCGAAATTTTTTAAACTGTGCCTGGCAGAAAGGTTGACTTAAATTATCTGTATCTCTTCTGATGCCTTGGCAAAGTTGATTTCAAAACACAGACTTCTCCATGTATAAGGACATTATGGCAAATGACAAACTTATGACCTTTTCCGCCTGTGGTTAATGATATAAGAAAACATATTTTCTTCGAGTGTTTTTAAAGTTTATTATTGAATTGCTTAATTCGGTTTTAATAATTCTGAAAGTTTTGCGTTTATGTATTTAGTTTTTGAATTAAGTCTACTACTTACCCTGCTTCAAAAACAAAAATTATCATTCAATTTAACCTTCTTAAGAGTGTTATCAACTTCGGCATAAATTAATATTGAATAAATTGCTGTGGTTTTATTCTCTCTCATACATTCAAACATTCAAACATTCACACATTTATCCTTCGTACCATGTGCCACTAACTGAAAACTCAAACATATTGTGGCTGCAAAGACCACAAACCACACGGCCACAAATTTCCTCTATGCAAGCTAGCAACAGTTAAACATGTTGCAGTATGAGCAACAGCAGCAGCAGCAGAATAAAAAAAGGAAAAAAAAATTTAATAATTTTAAACAAATATTTTACAGTCTTATACTCGTACGTTCATTACACCCACGACGTGGAGACACGAAGCAGGCAAGACATGCAACACATTCTCCAAATCTGAAACTTTTAAATCTATTGTCCTCGTCGGGTGGTATAGTGTGGTGTGGTTGGTACTTTTTTTGTTGCTTTTGTTTAACTTTTCTTTAAGCCATTTTGTCATAACTTTATGCCTGTTAGCAAGTCACGTGCAAATGTTGTGACAAGTATTTCTTTTGTTTTTTTTTCTTTTTCTTAAGACTATTTAAGGCTTTTCTTTCTTTTGCTGTCTTTTTTTTTTTTTTTTTTTGAATAAAGGAGTTGGCGTGGAGCATGGCTGCTTAAAAAGATAAATTTGTTAAATAAATTAAATTAATTATAAATGACAAAGAATCGCTGCACTCTTGTTATTTGGAGGGATCATAAATTTTTGTATTCAATTAAAAATTGAGTGGAAGCTTTTGTGTTCGATGAAAGTTTTAAAAGATGTAGACACTTCCCCCATAAGTCTTTACACAACACTGATATTGATATCATAATTGGATTAACAGACAATTAACAGAAAGTGCAACGTAAAATTTGAACTCAAGGCTCCAAGTGACTCACGAATTATAATTTTTGTCTTTCATAAGTTTAATATGATTAAACCTAAATGGCGCTTTGTATCAGAAAATACTTATTTATGGCCTTTGAAATTTGTTCGAAAACTATTTTTATCTAAAGAACAGAAAGAAACGTCTTACGGGGCACAGAGTTTGTTTTTAATATTTTAAGTACATAAGCTTATAGCCAATCTCCTGTGAACAACCTCTAGTTATTTGCTTATTTTTACACCATCCTATAGCTGGCTAAGGAAGTGGATGGTAAGTAGAGCTGGCAATTTCTATTACTTTCAATTACTCGATACAACTCAATACTTTTCAATTGGGTACTCAACACTTCCGTTTACATACTATCAAAGGAAATTTATTGTCGTAGTTGCCAAATATTTTTATAAATTTATTTCGAAAAATACCACCGTAAAAATATCGATTAACTACTTTTGTGTATTGAGTACCCAAAAAAATGATCGAGTAGCGAGTACTCGGTACCCACTACTCAATACTTTGCCAGCACTAATGGTAAATGGAAATTATTTTAAAAATCTAAATAGTTTACAATTAAAATTATTTACAAAATGGATACAGACCATAAACCGATAACCTACTAGAGTTGTATACTTCATGAACGACCTAGTTTAATTGAACTAATGTTACAACTGTCCTAAGTGAACCGATCACCGCACTGAGATCGTATCAGCTTCTTAGTTCAATTCAGCTGATTACACCATCATATAGCCCGTAAGTTCACTTCAGCTCACTAGCTCATTTCAGTTCATTGGTTCAATCAGATCCATAGTTCAGTTCATTAATTCACTTCAGCTGCTTAGTTCAGTTCAGCTAATCAGTTAACTTCAGCTCATTAGTTCTGATCAGCTAATTAATTTAGCCAGCTCCATAGTTCAGCTCCTTAGTTCAGTTCAGCTCAGTAGAAAACTTCAGCTCCTTAGTTCAGTATAGCTCATTAGTTCCTTGGGTCAGTTCAGCTCCTTATTTGAGCTCAGTAGTACACTTTAGCTCATTTTCTCAGTCGGCTCATTAGTTCTCTCAGCTCCATAGTTAAGTAAATTTCATTAGTTCACATCAGCTGCTTAGTTCAGTTCAGCTCATCAGTTTACTTCAGCTCATTAGTTCACTTCAATTTGAGTTCAGATCATTAGTTCACTTCAATCTATTACTTTAGTTCAGCTTTTTAAAGCACTTCAGTTCATTAGTTTACTTCAGCTCATTAGTTCACTTCAGCTCATTAGGTCACTTCAACCCAATAATTTAGTTCAGTTGATTAGTTTAGGCCATTAGTTCAGTTCAGCTCATTAGTTTGCTTCAGCTCATTAGTTCACTTCAGGTCATTTGTTCACCTCAAATCAATTCTTTAGTTCAGCTTTTTAGTTCACTTTAGTTCATTAGTTTACTCCAGCTCATTAGTTCACTTCAACCCGTTAGTTCATTTATGCTCATTAGTTCTCTTCAGCTCATTAGGTCACTTCAACCCAATAATTTAGTTTAGTTCATTAGTTTAGTTCAGCTAATTAGTTCACTTTAGCCCATTAGTTCACTTCAGCTCATTAGTTCACTTCAATCCATTAGTTCAGTTCAGCTTTTTAAAGCACTTCAGTTCATTAGTTTACTTCAGCTCATTAGTTCACTTCAGCTCATTAGGTCACTTCAACCCAATAATTTAGTTTAGTTCATTAGTTTAGTTGAGCTAATTAGTTCACTTTAGGCCATTAGTACAGTTCAGCTCATTAGTTTGCTTCAGCTCATTAGTTCACTTCAGCTCATTTGTTCACCTCAAATCAATTCTTTAGTTCAGCTTTTTAGTTCACTTTAGTTCATTAGTTTACTTCAGCTCATTAGTTCACTTCAACCCGTTAGTTCATTTACGCTCATTAGTTCTCTTCAGCTGATTAGGTCACTTCCGCTCAATAATTTACTTCAGTTCATTAGTTTAGTTGAACTAAGTAGTTCACTTTAGCCCATTAGTTCACTTCAGCTTATTAGTTGTCTTCAACCCATTAGTTCATTTCTGCTCATTAGTTCTCTTCAGCTCATTAGTTTGCTTCAGCTCAATAGGTCACTCCAGCTTATTAATTCACCTCAGCTCCCTAGTTCAATTAAGCTCATTAGTTAACTTCGGCCTAATAGTTCACTTCAGTTCATTAGTTTAGTTCAGCTCATTATTAGTTCATTTCAGCCCTTTAGTTGACTTCAGCTCATTAGTTCACATCAGCTAATTAGCTTGTATTTGTTTTTAGTTTATGTATATACGGAGGTTGATAGTAAAAGTACCCACAAAATCGTTTTATTGTAGAATTACGATTACTCTATATTCTGGCGTTCCCAAATTAAATTAATCTAATAAATGATTGTAGTAAAAACTATTATTTTTGGGATTCCGTTCCAATAGGGTAAAAAGGTATTGTATGTCTACAATCAATGTCTATCATATTAGGTTGACGCTTGAAATTTTTACAGAAGTTGTATTACTGTGGCAACTGTAACTGAACTGCTGATCAAATCAACTAAAAGACCAACATAGTTCAGTAAAATGATCTGAAGTATAAAGTTCGCTGACTTTAATGAACTAACAAGCACAACTCTATAACCTATCCAGCGTAAACAATCTTAGAACTTTTTTCTTCCAGCAACATATTTTCATTTACCTAACTACGTCAATTGACCCATTGTGCTTTATCTTTTAAAGTCTGCTCGAAATTTTAACAAAAAAAAAAAAATATTTTTGCTTGTAATCGTTTGTTTCTTTTCTTGTAATTCTTGTTGTATCTTTCTATAGTCAACGAATTACAAAAGAAAAAGAATGAAAAGGGATTTTTTATGACTAGACAAAACCACAATTTAAAAAAAAAAACTAAAACATGTAGACAACTAAAGCTTTATTTTGTATACTTCGTTTTTTACTCTTTTTATTAGCTTTTAATGTGACATATGGGGGAAATAATGTCATAAATAAAATTATTTTGTTTTTTCTTTTATAAAGTAAATTGTAACTGATTCTGATTGGCATTTTGAGTTGAGTATATCAATTTCAAAATATTAAGAAACTTGTGATTTTAGTTTTTTTTTTTAAATTAATTTAATGCATAAATTTTATTTTATTGCCTAAAATCTATTTTATTTAAAATTCTGTAAAGCAAATCGTAGATTTTTTTAAAGATAATTGTTGATATCATGGTATAACAATTTATTTTTTAAAAATAAAGGGTCCCCAGATATGTTAAATATAATCCCTTGGCAGGAATATGGTTATCTATGGTTTCACAGCGTAAAACATCATACTGTTTCTGTTCAGTAAGTTTGGCAAGTTATCATAAAATGCTTAAATTCAGAACAACGCTTCCAATTTGTGGAAATTTATTTTGAAAAAAATAAATCTGTTCGCTAAGTTCATAAAGCACTTCGTCTATTTTACGGCCAATATAAAAGATGTATTAAGCAAGCAATTCGCTCAGTTATTGATCATCTTCGTACTAATTTTTTTCTCGACTCAAAGCCACCAACAAAACAAAGAGGTGAATATGCCGAGATATCGATTCGTCAACGATCTCAACTTATTGTCCTTTGTCCTTCATCTACATGTAAAATTTTACGAAAGGATCTTGGCATACGTGCCTACAAAATACAGCTCGTGCAAGAATTACAGCCTACCGACCATTGTTTGCGTCGCATTTTTGCTGATTGGACACATTTTAAACTAGAATTTCAATCAAAATATAGTGTTTAGTGATGAAGCTAATTTCTGGTTAAATGGTTATATCGAAAAGCAAATCGACTTATTTGTGGCGAATACAAGCCTCAAGGCGTTAACAAACCACCATTACATGCATTAAAATTGACTGTTTGGTGGGGTTTACACACGGGCAGCATCATTGGTCCTTAATTTTTTTTTTTTTTTCAAAATAAGCCAGAAGTTGCCGTTACGCTGAATGCTGACCGAATTTTTGTTTTCAGAAATAAATCATGAAAACATCATCGATATTTAATCGATTTATTTCAAAATCAAATTTTACAGAAGTGGCCCTGTTCTCCGGCTCTCACGTTGATGAGCTTTAACGTCTCTGGATAACTTTTTATGGCGCTTAGTTTACGTCATTGGTTTAGGCCGACAAAGCAGCAACTTTTGAGGCCTTTGAAGGTAATAGTTAACACACTATTGACGCGCCATAGCAAAAGTAGTCAAACATTGAACATATGCCGAAAATCATATTTAAAAAATAAATGCCGTGAAATTATCTACTGGATTATAATAAAAAAAATCATTCTAACAACATTTCCGCCATTAGTTTGATTAAAGAATTTAATTTCTTTTACGCAGCTAAAAACTACCTTTTAATTGTATAATTTTCTTATTGTAATGGAACGGCGGGCGAAAGGAATTTAAACATAGGCTCAGGCGACAAAAAATGTGAAGACATCAAACCGCGAGGTGTAAATAATCAGTCATATCTTCCTTTCCAAGACTCGGTTGGTACGACCGGCCCTTGAGCGCAAAAGCCTAAAAACTGTTGCTAGTAAATGATCTGCCTTGTATGCAGCAGTTAATCTGTAGTAGACAGCAGTTCCAAAAAACGCATCCTTGCACAGTCGAAAAAAAAGTGCAACGAGGCTCCCTGGCCTCGTCGTCTCACGAACAACTTCTCAACAAACATTTCCAAGTACATTTTCATATTCAATCTCTACAACATAATAATGTTCCAGTGGCCAGGGATTACTTGTTCCAATGTAAACAGGGTTGCTAAGAAAATAGATTCTTAATTTTTCAATTACAATTTAAAAATCAAATATCGTTCACTTCAAATACAAGACACAATTGTTAACAATACCCTTGCTAAGACCTTGTATACTTACGTAGTGGAATCTATTTCGAAAATTCTGAAAGTTACCTCTCAATCTCTTTCTGCTTCTGGGTAGTCCCAATAAGCATTCGTTTTAATTAGACGAATTATTGAATCATAATTCCCTCGTTAAATGTTACAACACAGAAAAAAATATTTTCACCAATTAAAGGTTTTAATTGGTTTCAGATTAAAACTTAATTAAATAATTAATTGATTCAATTATTTGTTTAATTAGGGGTTTTTTGTTCTCTTTTCAACAAATATATATTTGAATCAATTAAAAAATTAATTGAACTTTAATTTAGAATTAATTAAAACTTTTAATTGGTCAAAAGAAAATTTATTCTGTATAGAAATCCGTTGTCGTTCCATTAATAATTATAACAAAAAAATATTACAACAGTTAAATGAACTTATATTTTTTTTCTTAACCTTTATTTATTTTCAGCTAAATCTAACTGCGCTGCAGCTTTTCAGCTTAAAAAGGGATTACGTTATCAGAAAGGATTTACCACTTATTACAGAAATAACAACAAGTTCGTAACAAAACGTTGGTATTAAAAGGTATTATAAAGTAATAGACAATGTGTCTGTATTAAATACAATATTACAATAATCCTTGCTGCAGCACATGTCCTTACTATTTATTAACAATAAATTTTATTAAAAATTTTTGAATCTAAATTTAATAAGCCTTCGGTTCGACTGACGCTATCAAGAATGCACCAAGGTATGGCTCACTTACTGTCAGTTACTCGACTTATCCCGCATCCCGATAGTGACCTTTAATATCCTTCTAGTGAGGTCATGTTTCTAGTATGAGGTTGGCTAAATTAAAGTCGACTGAACTCTGGATGCCCAGTTTCCATATTGCTGCGAATTTTATGATTAAAATTTTTGATCAAATCAAGCAGGATTCGACAGTTTAGGGCCTCGGGGATCTAACTAACTGTCAATAGTTCGACTTATACCTGTTCAAGGTGACAACCCTTTTTAGTGAGGTCTAGGAGGTTGCTGAACGAACCCCAGTTTCAATATAGACTAACCTGCGCTTTATGTTTTCTTTAACACTGGAAATGAATTAACATTTTTAATAAAATCAAACAGAATTTGACAGATTCGGCCTTCGTCAGGCAAATACAAAAGCATTGCTCACCTTAACTGAGTCGAACTAACTGTCACTAGTATGACTTATACATCCTAGCCGTAGCGGCCTTTAGTTTTTGTCTCTGTTAGGAGCCTGGCTTAGTTACGCTCCACTTCCAGCTTCAGTTTTATTATAGTCTTACCTATTCATAAGAATTCTAATTTTTTATAAAATCAATCAGGAACATGATATGGGGGTCCTTATCCTTAAACCATTGTTACGCATTGCAAGAGACTGTGCGATGAGCAAAAAACGCCGACAGGTACCAGTCGACAGTTTGAAATTATAATATAGTGACACCACGAGATCCAAAGAAAGGCAGTTGTAAATTGCCAATCAAACCGAGCACAGATGTGGTCAAGATTTGAGTTTTTAACTCAACTGTAAAATAAGACAACAAATACTAGAAAAACCAGTTTCGAAATAAAATGAAATGAAATCAAATTAAATTAAATAAAATTAAATAGGCAAAATAAAACTTGGTTGAAACAATTATTCTTTGTTTTAATCGCTGGCTTAAATTTCTTATTACAAATTTTTAGTTTCTTCCCAAACTCCAAAGTTAAAGTTCTACAAAAAAATTTTGATTTTTATTTAATTAAAAATGATTTATATCTTTAACAAATTTATATCCATGTTTTACTAACAAATACTAAAAGTTATAGGGTTTTCCGAAATAGGCGTGTTATTCACGTATATGTGTTTATTTTTTGAACTGTAGGAGGTAGACACTTGAAATTTACAAACAATTTACAAGTAATGAAAACTTTGTTCGCTATATAAACAACTATCAAAAAAAAAAATAAACGTAAAAATTAAAGGGTGTTCCGATAGTGACGCGATTTGCGTGTATATGGTATAAGTTTTGAATCATAATAGATAGACTATTGAAATGTTCTAGAGATGGTGTATTACTATGGCCTCTATAAAAAATAGTAAATAAAGGATTGTTAAATTTTAAGGGCCGATGTTGATTTTGAACAAAACACAAATTATTTAGGAAATTATTGTCATTTCCGGCCTTATTTTCAAAAAAAAAAAAAAAAATACGGCCCGATGATGCCGCCAGCCCATAAACCGCACCAAACAATAACTCTTTGTGGGTTCATTGGTTTTTCGACAATCACTCCACCTCCAAATGCGGCAATTCTGCTAATTGACGAATCCACTGAGGTGAAAATGTGCCTCATCACTGAAAATGATTTTCTTCGCAAATTGATCATCCAACGTTGCCATTTCTTGCCACCATTCTGACATTCAGTACAAGTTGTAGGAGCATGGAATGGTTTTTTCACATCTTCTACAGACCCAGTTTGCTTATATTTTTGCATGATTTTTTCTGATTGTACACACATTTGGACGATTAAATTGACCGACAAAATCACAAAGTGCACAATATGCATTTTTATGTGAACGCCCATTTTCATAATAAGCCTGAATAACTTTAACGCATTGCTCGATTGTGTAGCTTTCCATGGTTCAAATTGAGTCAGTCTGAAATTGAGTAATGTCAAATTAAAGCAGACAAAAACTTGACGTTTAGGTGTGGTTCACATTCAGCATCGGCCCTTAAAACTTATCCACTTGATACTAAAGGGTGTTCCGATAGTGACGTAATTTGAATATATATATATGGGTAGACTTTGAAATATTCGCAGAAGGTATATTAATATGGCTTCCATAACAAATATTAAAAACTAAAGGGTATTTCGACAGTGTCGTGATTTCCACGTATATTTTTTTAAATCGTAATAGGTAGACTCTGGATGTATTCATAGCAATGAATACATTCAATGGCTGCTATAACAAATAGTAAAAACCATAATAGGCAGACTGTTTAAATTTTTACTGTAGATGTGTTGCCATGGCCGCTAAAACAATTACAAGAAATTAAAGGGTGTTCCGATAATAACTTGTTTTCACGTGTATTGCCTTATTTTTAACCACAATAAGAACACTCCTTATATTTTCATAAAAAGTTTATTACCATGGCTGTTAAAACAACAATTACTAAAATTGAAAGGGTTTTTCGTTGGTGATGCAATTTTCGCAAATATAATTTAAATTTTTTAGACGTGAATTTATACAGAGTGTGTAATTTTTTTTTTCGCTATAGCAAACGATGTATATAAAAAATAAATATTAAAAATAAAACTAAAACTGTAATATTTTACCGCAATACACCAAAAGTAATAGTTCTGTAATATAGTTTTAGTTTGATGTTGTGAATTGTTTACTTTAATTATTTATTTTATTTTATTTTATTTATTATTTTTAATTTTGTGCCGAATTGTTCATCAATTTTAATAATGATAAGTGAATGTATGATTGTAATGATTGTAAACTAAATCGTAAGTCAAGCTTTAATTATATTTCGTTAAACATATACATATTTCCGACATACGCGGAATTTGCGCTCTATATTGCATTTTAACCGCCGTTCTTCAATATATTAAAAGCATTTTTGTAAAATATATTAAAGGAAAGACGTCAGAAAGCTATTTTCAACGTTTCATCAAATATTTTGATTCTAACTGGATAAAAAACTGGATGAAATATGAACAATTATACATTTTTTTTTTTATTTTAAAAATATTTCTCTTCTTTTTGTTTAAGGAAAAAGCAACGAACTTCTCTGTGTACAAAGAACCGATCCGAACAAGCAACGCCGCAGAAGGCTTTCATAGCCAGCTTAATATGAAGCTTCCAAAACATCGCAATTTTTATAGATTTCTTAATTGTTTATGCGATTTAGCGACGGCTAAGTCACAGTTTCAAATAGCAGTGGAGAATACAGCACTGACACAAAAGTAGAAGACCAAAAATTTATAAACATTCCATTTGTGAACTAAACTTTATTTTTTTGTAAAAGGTACCACGCCCACTATTCCAATCGAGCCTTTGTTTTGCTAAACTATCTACATTAATATACATTTCAAAGATCTGACTATTATAGTGCTCTAGTTTATTAAAAAAGTGGGCGTCAGTCAAAGTTGGCGTGGTCAAATTTTCTTTTCCTAAAAATCTAATTTGGATTATGTTGAATCCGACCTTACTAAAGTGATGCCAACGTACGACATTTGATTTTATTTTATTTTATTTAGATAAATAGACATCTACTGTAACAACAAGTAACGAAAATAAGTTTTATAAAACTAAAAGGGTGTACCCTAGATGTCGCGAATTAAGGGAATTTAGCCTTCTCTTCTAAACCTTATAGGCATATACTTGATATTTACAATGGGTATTTAGTAATATGCTATAGTATAAATTATAATGAAAAATTAAAGGGTGCCCCATAAGAAATTAAAATATTAACAACTTGATTTTTTGAAGTTATACTGTACATAGAACGGAACCCTACGTATGTGAGTCTGACTCGCACTTGACTGATTTATTTCACTTTCATTTTACATGTGTTTTCCAGCTCATAGGACACCTTTTGCCAGTAGCTAGATTTTTCTTTACTTTTCAAATAAGATTTTACAGCGCAGCATTAAATTCTTATGTAAATTTTCCAATTTTAACATATTTTCATATTAATATTTTCGTGATATGTATGGCAAACATTATGTAATATTTCACACTTATTTACTGATGTGTAAAAGATGTTTGTTTTCAACATGTTTTAGTTCTCAAATAGAAAAAAAACCTAAAAAAATGTTGTAAAAACCCAGTTAAAATTTTGTAATTTAGTCTCAGTGGTTTTACTTGTTACAAATTGTAGAACAGCAAAAAAAAAAGTTCATTTGCTGACTCATTTTCAACTAACTACACTTAACTAAATAATTAAATTTTACAAGAGTCTTTTAGAAATAAAAAGTTTTTTTTTAATTTTTTTTTTTATATTTTAGTTATTTCGCCATTTTCCTTTTAACCAAATGAAACAGCAAATGTGAAAATTGGGTTACTGCTTAGAAATCATAAATCATTTTCATTTTCATTTTTATTTTCAGTTTCAATTTTAACACATTCAATTTCAATGCATTCAAATTCATTTTGACGAGATGTAAATGATGTTTCTTATTTTATACATGTGTGTTTGGGTGTGTGTGTGTGTGTGTGTAGGTAGGTATGTAAAATTGATGTGTTCATCTAGATGGCAGATTAAAAAGGGAAAAGAAACCAATCTAAATATGTATGTGTGTTAGTTGGGATTTTTAATTATCACATGACAAATTATCTTCATAAATGATTCCAATATATGTCATTCTCCTAAAAGAAATAAATGTTACTACTCGCACATAAAATAATGTCAAAAGTACATGAAGTTAAGGATGTTGTTTTAATTATCTCTAGGGAGCACACAATCTACACATATACATATAATAAAACAGTAACTTTTGTCCTATCTGTCTGTTTGTGTTCGCATCACATAAAAGCTATTGGATGGATTTTAATGAAATTTCTCCGGGAGGTACCTTAACATCCTGACTCAAATACAGGATGCTTTCATTCTGCAATAATGTCTTATTTCCAAGAGAACTTGCAGGAAAAGCAGTGAGAGTATACAATGTTAGCGATAAGCATACTTAAGGCATATCGGTAAAATTACGAAATTGAAAGCTGGATATTTTAAAGGTATTGCATACTTTGCAGCGCCTTTTATTTCTGAAAATAGGATATTTGAAACACCTTTTGCAGAGTTTTACAATAATTTTTAAAATTTTATATAAATTTTAGAATTTTATTTAAATTTCAGAATATTATATAAATTGAAGAATTTTATCCAGGGATGGGTACCTTTATAAAAATAAAATACATAAACGATAAGTGAGGCACTATAAAAGTAAGAGTAAAAATTTAAGAGTTTTATATAAATTTAAGAGCTTTATGCAGGGATGGGTACCTTTATAAAAAGAAAATACATAAACGATAAGTGAGCGTCTCAAATTGGTGTGGAATACTTTGAAAGAAAAGTATTTCCAGGACGCACACAACGTGTGTAGACATAGCTAGTATGGATTAAAATGTTCAGGATCATTTTTATAGTTTCCATATTCTAAAAATGAATTATGGTTTTCAATTTAGCAATTCCATTTTTCATTGTGCACACTCGAAAAAAATCTATTAAAAATAAATTGGATTTTTAAATTTGTCATACATATGTATAGCTGTGCCCGCCACGTCGTGGGCTTTCTGCCAATATTTTGCTCGATTTTGCTTTGAAAGTATTCCACACCAATTGTAAGACTCTTACTTTTATATTGCTCTTCAGTTATGGTTTAGGTATTTACTTTATATACAGAGGTACCCATCCCTGGATAAAATTCTAAAATTTTGAAAAAATTCTAAAATTCTAAAAATGTATTTTAAAAGCTCTGTAATATGTGTTAAACATATTTTAATAACAATGTCATTCCACAAAGTAAAAGTACAAATTTTATTTAATTGGCGCCATCTGTTGCGCAATATTCCACTTTTAAAAATAAAATGTGCGCAACGGTGTTTAAAATATTGCAGTTCTAACCGAAAATTTCAGTACCTTTAAGCCGGAAATTGATTATTTTCACTGCTTTTGCTCCATTTTTTTGGAAATGAGATATTTTTAGGGGAAAAAGTATTCTATATTGGAATCAGGATGTTAAGGTACCTCCTCACAAAATTTTGTTAAAATCCATCCAGTAGTAGTTTTAGTTTTGATGCGAACGCAAAAGATAAGCAAACAGACAGACAGACATAGAAAACATTTTTTTCTCCGATTAAAGGTTTTAATTAGTTTTAGATACAAATTTAATTTAATATTTTATTAATTAAATGATTTATTTAATTAGAATTTTATTTTTCTCTTTCTTAATTAAATGTGAATTTGTATCAATTAAAAAATTAATTAAAATTATACCTAAAAGTAATTAAAAGCCTTGTTAGTTGCAAAAAATTTTTTCTGTGTAGATATTTATTATATATTTTATTTAAAATTTTATCCTATACATAGATGAGGATCTGTTTTTGACTTTGATTTTTCTAACAGAGAGTTTATTGTTTTAAATCTGACAATAACCGGGGTTGTAACTTTGTAATCTTGTCATGTATACGACAGCAATTTGATAATTGCAATAAGTCCAGCGTCTTTTTATATTCTTTAAATGAACAGCCAGATAACCACCCAGCCATTTTTTTGTTTTTTTTTTTTTTTAATTTAGTAAATGAAAAAGGGCTTAATCTAGAGAGTATGCGGGATGAGTTGACATTTCGTAGCCCAAATAATGAATGTATGCCATTGTAAATACAAGCGTTGGCAACTGTGCATTGTCTTTACACACTTCGAAATTTCATTAAGTTATGGGTACCTGTATAAGTCTATGATCATATTGCACAGTGGGGCAGAATTAAAATATATTGAGCACCATCCACTTGACAGGGGTTTATCTATATAGTCTTAAAGTTGGATACCTCGCACCACCAAATTCTTTTAGAGCTTGAAAAGATACAGGGTAGGCCAAAAGAAACCAAGGGGTGTAAAAGTTTAATAACTTTTTTGTTTATTAACTTTTTTTATTTTTTCTTTCAGATTATATAGACAACACTTGGAATTGTATTATTTAAACCAGAGATCAATTATTTTAACGCAAAGAGCATATCGCCGACATTATTGAAAATTTGATTATGAGTGATGAAGCTCATTTTCATTTGAATGGCTTTGTTAATAAGCAGAACTGTAGGTTCTGGGGTTCTGAAAATCCAAGAGCCATTCATCAACGCCAATTGCACCCCATCAGGTGTACAGTATGGTGTGGGATCACATCTGAAAATGTCATTGGGCCCTACTTCTTCGAGAATGAAGATGGAAGTGTTGTAACCGTAAATGGAGAGCGGTATCGGTTTATGATAGAAAATTTTTTACGTCCTGCTCTTGAAAACAGACCTGGTATGTGGTTTCAGCAGGACGTAGCCACTGCCCATACTGCCCGAGACACAATGGCACTTTTAAGACAAATTTTTGGAGAGCCCTTGGTTTCTTTTGGCCCACCCTGTATAATACTGAAATTGTTCCACAATATTTTAAATATTGTTCGCTGATAAATTGCAAATATTTTTATGAATTTTTAGTTGTTGCTAAAAAATACAAAATTCTGAATACAAAATTCTGAGCAAAGTAACTTGGTAATTTTTAGAACAACTTGCAATTTTCCTACTGCTGGGAAATAATAGTAAATCATGTCTTGGTAATTTTTAGAACAACTTGCAATTTTCCTACTGCTGGGAAATAATAGTAAATCGTGTCTGTAATTAATGTAATTAAAATAAATGTGAACATACAAATTGTAATTGTAAAGAAGACCAAAACAGCATGATTTTCAATATTAAAAAGGTACCTGTGACGTATGATTAATTTTAATAATGATTTATTTTACTATTTTCATCATAATTAGAGGATTTTAGCAGATATTTGAGAAATAATAAACACAAATTGTTCCTTAAACCATGTGTTTTAAATTAAGTTCGCTTTCAAAAATACATAAATAATATTACTAGCTAAAAACAGTGTAAATATTAACAATAAATTATAACACTCGTACTTAAAGTCTGTATTCCTTTAAGTCGATTAGAGAAACCTTTTACTACAACGAAAAATTAAATAAAAGATTTGAATAAGTCATACTCTCTATTGTTAAATACACATCTATATTATAGTTACAATTTAACCTTATATTAAATTCTCTCGTCAAAGAGAAGGAAAACTGTTATCATATGATTAATAATAATTAAATACTTACGGCCACTTTTATAATGTATGATTATAAATTAACATGAACATTAACCTCAGGCTAGGTTAAATTGTATTTCACAAAGTATGATTAACTTTTAATTGACACCATTTAACAAAAAAGTGTCTGTTAAATATAACCGAAAAAAATGTGCCGGTTAGCATTTTAATTGTCAGATTTTGTTCAATAAAAATATTTATTTATTTGAAACCAATTTAATTTTCACAAAAAATAATATTTGTAATTCAAAATTTTATAAAAATATAAAAAAAAATATTAACATATTTGTTACAATAAAAAGTCCTGCTTGAGATTCATCAGGACTTTTCAACAAACGACATAGAGGAAGAATACTGCTATTACTCTTAAAAAAGACGACGGCACACTGAATTCTTGATTTATAAAATATAGATGTAAGAACACACTTTTAATCATATCTGGGTAACTGTGACACAGGCGTTAGTATCCTAATCCCATAACAATATCAATCATTGGCAATGAAGTGGTCGAACGAAAGGTATCTTAAATGGACCCACACTAAACCATGTTTTGCTAGAGACCGTTAACTCCTAGAGCCAAGCAAGCAAACACTAACCCTAAAGACAATAACCGAGGTGATATACTACGAAGCCCATCCTTCAGATTAATATGTTTTATCTATTACCGTAGTTGTTACAAAATAATAGTATAATAAATAAATTATATGCAAAATTTATAAATTTTGCGTTTTATTTAATTCATAAAAAGAATAAAAGAATACATTTTCTTGGTATTAAATAAAAGAGAGCGTAGATTTGAATTCAGCACCCTAAATAACCTAAGATACATTCAGTTCATCCAATTCAAAATTATGTACATATATATATTTGATTTAAAAAAAGCAATTTTGGAAATTCAATCTTCCATTACATTATTTTCCGTAAACAAATGAACACAACATTGCCATACTTTTTCTTATATTCTCTTGTTCAGTAACTGTATGATGACACCCAAGTACGTAACCGTCGGTTATTCAGTGCCTGTTAAACAAACCGACAGTTAGTTAATTTTAAATTAAAAATAAAATAATCATACATTGTGAAAAGGGCCTTTAAAGTACTTAATTTAATTAAAATAAATTTTATTATATCTCTTGCCTGAAAAAAGACCAAAACAGCTTGATTTTCGATATTAAAAAAAGACCAAAAGAGCTTGATTTTCGATATTATTAATATTAATCATACGTCACAGGTAGTACCTGTGACGTATGATTAATTAATAATGACTTATTTTACTATTTTCTTCGTAACTAGAGTATTTTATAAGATATTTGAGAAATAGTAAACACAAATTGTTCTTAAAATCATGTGTTTTCGTTGTTCGCTTTCAAAAATAGTTAAGAATTATTACTAACTTAAAAAAATTGTAGTAATAACAATAAATTATAACACTCGTACTTCCAAGTAATGTTATTTATAATTTTTCTATGCCAGCATTTCTAAGAACTATGATATTTTTATACTTAAAGTTTATATTTCTTTAAGTCGATTAGAGAAACCTTTTACTACAATCAAAAATTTAATAAATGAATTAAATAAATCACACTTTCTTGTTAAATAAACATCTATATTAAGGTTAAACTTGAACTGTATATAAAATTCTCTTTTCAGAAAAAAGGTAATATGATATCATATAATTAATAATAATTCAATAATACACACATAAATTTTAGCTATTTTAAAAGCTGTTGGAAATAACATTGACTTCTAACACTTGCAGCTTCTAGAAAATTTAATTGGAAATTCAAAAAGTTAATTAAAATTTAATAAGACATCATTCTTTTGATTTTACTTCTATTTTCTTGCATAATATATTTTTGTTTTCAACAATAAGAACACATTTTTCAACCTAATTGAATTGTTTGAACTGCCTGCATATGTTCATAAGAACAGTATGTATTTTAAATCTAAACCAAAAATATATTTATCATCGTTAACATAAATATCCGCTTAAAATTGTAATAACTCACACTAAATGAATATCAGTAGAGAGTATCTTTTGAAATCCAACAACAAGCAAACAACAAACAACACAAGCACACTCAAACTAGCAGTCACACACACACTCGCATATGCAATGTAATCCTTTTGAAAGCATAAACTATGAAAAGCTTTCGAACAAAAATTCGAAAATTAAATCCTGTTGGTGGAAGTTGTGGTGTGTCAGTACTCATAACTCATAATAAAAACATTTATCATTTCTTCAATACACAAATGTCTAAATGAATAAACGTTGAGATATTTTCATTTTCATTTTTATGCCCGAACCCTCCCTCACTTGCTTTATATTCAGTTGTATGTGGAACAATTTATTTTGAACAAATACTTTTTCTACTTGTCTTTTGGAGTGTATTTGAGATTCTTCTTTAGATTTTCCAGATACGAGTAAAAAAATCCTTTAAACTTGTTAAAGAAAAACTTTTTGTTTTTTGTTTTTCCTCAAAACACAGTAAAACATTAAATTATAGTTGCTGCTGCTGTTGCTGCTACTAATACTGATGCTACTTCTGTTGCTATTGCAGTTAAGAGAATTGGTGATATATCATCAACATGCAAAGTGACACAAATTTTAAACACCACATTTACAACAATTTATATCCCAGTTTGTCTAACTGTTTGTGTGTATGTATGTAGGTATATTTAGAGTTTAAAGCTACAATTTATTGTAAAATATCAAACAAAAACAAAAAAGGGAGTGACAGTGTTTTCTAAGGAATTTCCCTATAAAGATAATTTTTAAAACATTAATTATTATTAGAGTGTATTTTGTTGTCTATTCTGCTGTGTAATTGCTATTAATTAAAAAACTAAATTTCTACATGATTAAAAATGCCCTCTGGATATTTTTGAATTGTTGTGGGAATAATTTAATTATGGATAATAAATTTCATTTATGGGAAATAATACTATTAGATCAACATTATTAAATTGAATTTGCTGTAAAAACTTTTTATATCGCATTTTAAACACAAAAGTTACACATAAAAAAGTGAAACAAGTCATAATTAATATCAATCATACGTCACATTACACGATTTTTTAATATTGTGACATTTAAACTTAATAGAACAGTTATTAATAATAATTGTAATAATTAATGTTTAGTACGCATAAGACTTGTTGTGCTTAAAAATCAAGTATCCTTTTAAATAATTAATTGATTGAATTCAAATTAAATAAATATAGTATGTTATGGCTTTATTTGTAACAAGCAGGGCCCGACATTTTGTCAGTGTCCTAAAAATATTTTGTTCGATTTCGCTTTAAAAGTAATCCACACAAATTATTTGATTCTTAATTTTAAAGTGCTTCAGAGGTACCCATCCCTGGGTAATTACTCAGGAACTTATTTCTTAAGTTCAAAAATTTATATAAAATTCAAAAATTATTTTAGAGTTCTGTAAATTGTGTTTAAAATAACCCGCTGCGGGAAAAAAGTATTCTATACTTGAACCGTAATACTAAGGTACCTCCTCACAAAAGGTTTTTTTCAAAAAAAAATCCAGCAGTTTTTACGTGATGAGAACGCAGACAGACAGACAGACTGGGCCTCAAGATACTTTCTTCTCTGAACTTAGTATGCTTGTAGAAGGACTAGGTTAGGTTAAATTAAATGATTCACTCGGAGGCAAATAAGGCCCATCTACCCCCCTATTCCCTATAGAACTCCAATACCGCTGGTTCGTAAGAAACATCCGGAGCTTTTCAGAAAGCCTAGTAGGCTGCTCAGTGTCGCATCTCTGAGACAGTCCAGGTCCTGAAAGAATCTTTGGCCCAAAAATTTGGCTTGCATTCTTGAAGAGCCGGGCAGTCTTAGAGAAGGTGTTGAACTGATTCCTCCTCCTCCCCATCCATACAGCTTCTGCAGCACCCGCCACGAATAATTCCCATACGCTCCGACATATTTCCAATCATACAGTATCCCGTTATGATGCCTACAAGAAGTGATAACGAGTTTTTCTCGGGGGTCAGTAGTGCCTTTGTCCTTCTCTACTCAGTTGAAGGCCAAAGAACTCTAGAGAATCTGCAAGTGGTTAATGTAGACCACCTGCGAGCCGTTTCCTTTAGCGACCATTCCCGTAGTGTGTTAGATATTACGGCCAACGGGATGTTGATTTCTCTTCGGGCGTCTAACACATCTAGACTCGAACCGTTCCTCGCATATAGATCAGCCATTTCGTTTCCACAAATGCCTTAATGCCCTGGCACCCACTCTATTCTCATACGATGTCGTTCAAGTAGGGCTAAAGATTGTATGCATGTCAACACCCATCTAAACTTCACTACTTTCGAATCAAGGGCCTTAATGATTATCCACAAAGAAGCACTAAAAATCTAACGAAAACCATCCAGGGCAGATAGGCTTACCATTGACTGTACTTACAGCACAATACGTCTTTGCTGGAGTTTAAACTTTTCGCTTAAAGGCTTCTGTGGAAACAGTTTTAGAATAAAAACTGTTTGAAATGAGAGAAAATATTCTGACATTAACCACCACTGTCTACCTGTAGTGTGGCAGTTTACTTTAAAGAAAGCATTACATGGGAATCTATGGGCTTGTCCGCAGAAAATAAGCAGAGTTTTTGGCGCTAATCGAACCCGCAACCTCTAGACTGATAGACTAGCGCACTATCAATCACACTATGGAGGCACTCTAAGCTGCAAGAGTCATGCGTTCTAAGTAGGATACATATATTTATCCGAACTTCGTAAAGGTTTAATCATACAACATAATGTGCAGCAGCCTTAGGGTACTCTAGCATATGCCTCTTAAGTGATAAGAGCGAAATTTGTCATTTCTTTAAAATAAATTTTAAAATAAAGTATTAATTATTATTAATCATACGTCACCCCGTATACAAAATTTTTCAAGTATTCAAATTTCCCATTTCTTTTAGTAATAAAATAATATTTCTCTCTCCTAACCACTATATTAAAGACAAAAACTAAAGGAAAAGCATTCAGTATTGATAGTTCCACTTATACAAATGTTTTTTTCTTTGCACACTTTCTTTAACAAAACCCCAAGAAAGATAAATACTCTAGAAAAAAAAAAAACTTCATTCTAAAAATGCGTCACTCATGTATGCATAAAGTACTTCAAGAAGCAGTGAGGTTGAAGGCAATACACCATGACAAATATGACAAAGTATTGCAGTATTTTGCTTTTGCTAAACTGTACAAGTACATACTTAATGTAAAACAAAAAACTACATACATACTTGCAATCAACACAATGGAACAAAGACACTGACATGTTAAAGGAAATCACACACATAAATCAAATAAATGTCAACATTTCTTTCAAACATTCACAAGCAATACAATAAGTTTAATATAAAACATGCGTAGCCTTAATACAAAAGCAATATATCCTGCAGTCCATTGAGCAAACAGTTGTATAAAATGTTTGAAGATTTATACTGGCATATGGTTGCTTTGTGAAACAAAATTTACAAGAAAAAGTAAAAAAAAAACATATAAAAAAACAAAGTAAACTCGCACTCAAAATATGCAAATATAATTCTTCCTTTTTAGTAAAACTCTTCGATCCAGTAGTTGGTTGTAAGAAATATAAAAAATTATCAGGGCAAGAGAAAATGAAAAATGAAAATGTTTAAATTATTATTAAACTTCATTTTATTAAAACGAACATTTACCAAAATGCCAAAAGCATTTAATAAAAAATAGTTTCATAAACAAAAAACTGCAAAAAAAGAAAAGGAACAGCAAAGACCGCAAATGCAACTGACTATTGTATTAAGATAAAAGTTATTAAGCAATTAAGCTGATATCAGCTTAATTAAAACCCATTACTCTTAGAAATATTTAAGAATGATTAACAGCATTTTGAAATGGTTATACGGCAAACGAGTCAAATAAATTCAAATACCACGTATATTCGCTTAATGTTATTATTGATAACTTAATATCAAGTTGTAAAAATTAAGCTCTGAGTTCTCTGAACTAAGTATGCTTTTAGAAGGTCTAGGTTAGGTTAAATTAAACGGAGGCAAATAAGGCCCATATACCCCCCCCCCCCCTATTCCCTATAGAACTCCAATACCGCTGTTTCGTAAGAAACATCCGGAGCTTTTCACAAAGCCAGTGGAACTATATTCAGTCCTTTAGCCATGTCGAGAGGTGTCCCTCAGGGGTCGATTCTTGGGCCTCTACTATATTCGATATATGCAAATGATCTGCCGCTACAAAAATCAAACACTCAAAAGTGCATATGTATGCTGACGATGTCTATATATTGACTGCACCATAGCATCATTGCGATCTCAAGTTAGAAATCTTAACCTCGATCTTCACAGAATTTATCAGTGGTCAACTGCAAATGGTCTGCGTCTTAATCCTAAGAAGTCAAAATTGAAGACATCAATATATATCTTGGTGGACAAAAAATTGAGATTGTACATTCTGCTAAAAATCTGGGTGTCGTTTTTAATTGCAACCTTACTTGGTCAAACCATATTGATCAAGTATGTGGCAGAACATATGGGATGCTCAGGAGTTTTTGGCACAGTCAGCATTTTACACCGCCGAAGATTAGAATGACAATAGCTAGAGCTTATCTAATACCAAACCTGTTCTACTGTTCTGAAGTATTTGCCCATTGCAATGCTAATGATAAACGGAAGCTTACTACCACCTTTAACAATATTACGCGCTACGTCTTTAGTTTACCGAGATTTACAAGCGTTTTAAGATACTCAATACTTATCTTAGGAATATCAATGGACAACTATCTAATTTTCAAGAATCTACTCTTTCTACATAAAATAACTATAACAAAAGAACCCAAATATCTATACCTCAAGTTAACATTTACTGCATCCGAAAGAAACAATAGCATCCGTACTTTTAAATATAGATGCAGTGCATCTTTTAATCAATTTTTCGTATACACCATATATCTCTGGAACCACCTCCCATCAAACATACAAACCACCAGCAACACAACAGAATTTAAAAAGCTAATAATGACACACTACAAATGTAACCAATAGTTAACCATAAGAAAATTGCTATTGCATAGGTTAAGGTTGATTATTATGTTCATTAATATATTAGGTTTAATGTAATTATATAAGCTTTCTTTTCATATTTTACATTCAGAATTATATAACATATCTGATTCTAGTGCTGTCATTTATAAGATATTGAATCTTGTTGCATTAGAAATACGAACATTAAAGACAAATACAAATACAAAATACAAATACAAAGCCTAGTAGGCTGCTCAGTGTCGCATCTCTGAGACAGTCCAGCTCCTCAAAGAATCTTTGGCCCAAAAATTTGGCTTGCATTCTTGAAGAGCCGGGCAGTCTTAGAGAAGGTGTTGAACTGATTCCTCCTCCTTAATATCAAGTTTTAAAAATTAAGCTCTGAGGCAGGTGTGAAATATATAATTTAGCAGGCATTTAAAAAAAAATTTTATACACAGGAAAAAATATTTTCGCCAATTAAAGGTTTTAATTGGTTTTAGATTAAAATTTAATTAAATAATTAATTGATTTAATTATTTGTTTAATAAGAAAATTTTTTTGTTCTCTTTTAAACAAATACATATATATTTGAATAAATTAAAAAAATAATTGAACTTTAATTTAAAACTTTATTTGATGCAAACATTTTTTCTGTGTATACAGAAACGAAAATTGCACCAATTAAAGTTATATAAGGTTATAATCAGTTTTAAAATAAAGTTAAATTAATTTTGTAACTCATTCAATTATATATAAGCTTAAAATAAAATTAAAAAAGAAATTGTAATAAAACAATTAATTGAGTCAATTAATATCACTGGCCAACAAATTAGGCAAAAAATTTTGACAGTGGAAACGAAGCATGTTTTTTAGCTAATCTGGTTGCGCTGAATTCGAATCTGGCAACAAAGTTGGGCCTTTTACGTCCAGTTCGTTTTTTATCGCATGCTGGCAATACTGTAAAATACTGCTGTGTCTATGGGATAGTCGCGCTACATTTCATCATTACGTCAGAACAGAGTGGCCAAAAAGGACTGAATATTCAACAGGAAAACAAAATATTTCAAATAAACCGTTAATTGATCCAAATGATGTTCTTCTTCCACCGCTGCACATAAAATTGGGCCTTTTTAAGGACTTTGTCAAGGCTCTGGACAAAGATGGTGCAGCATTTAAATATTTGTTAAAAGTTTTTCCTAAAATTTCATATGCTAAAATCAACGAAGGGATATTTGGTGGCCCTCAGATCAGGAGCCTTATGAATGATCATAATTTTTCGCAATGTGAATCGGTGAAAGAATATGCAGCCTGGGAGTCTTTTAAGGGCATCGTGAAAAGTTTTCTTGGAAACAATAAGAGTGAAAACTACAGTCAAATTGTTGCTGAATTATTGAAAAATTATCATGAAGTGGGTGCACGAATGTCACTCAAAATACATTTTCTTCATTCACATTTAGATTTTTTCCCACAAAACCTAGGTGCTGTTAGCGATTAACAAGGGGAGCGCGCCCATCAAGATTTATTGAAAATTGAAAGAAACTATCAAGGATTTTGGGATAAAAGTATTGCTGGACTCTAATACGTGAAACTGAACCAACGAAATACAAACGACAATCATATAACGCTATTCACTTTTGAAAGCTCATCGATTTTTAAATATAATAATAATTTTTTATGGAAAAAAACAACAAACGATTTTTTATATCTCGAAAACCTGACGTGATAGAGAAAAACCATTTACAGATTCGAATTCAGCGCACCAAATTACACTAGGAACGGTATTTGGTTGCTCCAATCAAAAACCTTGTTGGCTAGTGTATTTTGATAAAATGTTAATCCGAAACCAACTAAAAACTTTAATTGGGGAAAATATTTTTTTCTGTGAAGGTTTTCATTAGTTTCTGATTAAAACCTTATTAAATAATAAATTGATTCAATTATTTATTTAATTACAATTTTTGTTTGTTCGGTCCTAAACAAATATACTGTTATTACTTTTACTGTAAGTCACTTTATTTACTTAACACCACTGTGCAAAAATACAGCAAACTGTTAAACACTCTTAAGATTCGACAACTTAACTCTTTGACTTTTAAATTAATACTGCCATATTACTCGCCAGCACGATTCACTTATATAGGTGATTTAAAAGCACCAGAATGTTCTATTCCAGACAGGTCTGGCAGGTTCGATTGTTATTGCTCTTGTTTTCTATTTGTGTGGTTGTTTATTTCTTTATACCTGTATGTGTGGCTGTTTATTTGTTTATGCTTGTATTTATGTATGTGGCTGTGTATTTAACTGATGAGTGTTTATTTAAGGCGTTACAATTTATTGGTTGTTTCTTTCTTTCATCATTGTAAGAAAACAAACCATTAATGTTGTTGTTGTTCGAGAGTATTGTGGTTCAGAGCCTATAATGAATAAATTCTTCTTTCGTAACAATATTAAAAAAAATAATTGAACTATATATTTCAGATTAAAATATAATTAAATAATTAATTGATTTGTTTAATTAGAATTTTTTTTGATCGGTTTTATTAAACACACACATATATATTTGAATCAATTAAAAAATTAATTGAACTTTTATTTAAAACTTATTAAAACCTTTAATTGTTGGAAAAATTTTTTTGTGTGTATACAGAAACGAAAATTGAAACAATTGAAAACACAGAAAAAACTTTTACGCCCCAATTAAAGGTTTTAATTAGTTTTAAATTAACGTACAATTAATTTTTTAATTGATTTAAATAAATATTTGCTTAAAACGAAACAAAAAAAAATTTAATTAAATAATTAATTGAATCAATTAATTATTTATTAATATTGTAATCTTAAACCAATTAAATCTTTTAATTGGTGAAAATATTTTATTCGGTAAAGGTTTAAATTAGTTTCTAATTAATTTTTTTTTAAATAATTAATTGATTTAAATATTTCTTTAATTACGCAATTTTTCTTTTCGGTGTTAAATAAAAATATACAGTTAAATAAATTAAAAAATTAATTGAACTTTAACGAAAATTGCACCAATTAAAATCGGAAAACTTTTTTTTTCACACCAATTAAAGGTTTTAATTGGTTTTAAATAAACGTACAATTAATTTTTTAATTGATTGAAATAAATATTTGCTTAAAACGGAACAAAAAAAATTTTGATTAAATAATTAATTGAGTCAATTAATTAGTTATTAAAATTTTAATCTTAAACCAATTAAATATTTTTTAATGGTGAAAACATTTTAAACATTTAAAAGTTTAAATTAGTTTCTAATTAAATTTTTATGAAATAATTAATTGATTTAAATATTTCTTTAATTACGTAATTTCTCTTTTCGGTGTTAAATAAAAATATACAGTTGAATATTTTAAAAAATTAATTAAACTTTTATTTAAAAATAATTAATTTCTATTCAGGAAAAAACTTTTTGTTCCAATTAAAGTTTTTAATTACTATCACCTATAAATTTTATTAAATTTTTAATTAATTCAATTATTTACTTAATTAAAAATTTTTATTTATTTATTATTTTTTTTTTTTTTTTTTGAAGTAAGAGTATAATTGAATAAATTAAAAAAATAATTAAATTTCTATATAAAATTATTAAATAAAACTATTGATTGGTACAAATATTTTTTTGTTTTTTCTGTGTATGTGGATTAAGGATAATTTTCCGCTAAAAAAAAACTTTTATTTCTCAACAAAATCCCCTTTAAGCTCAATATATTTAGTCTGGCCTCTTTCCAGCTCTTTTAGTTTCAGCAAATAGAAATATTTCTTAAAACCCTCACTGTAGGCATCTGTTTCAATAGTGTCTTGTTCGGTTGAGTCAAGTCTTTTTCACCCAGCCTTTTTTTTACTTTGCCATACGTAGTATAGGTAAAGTATAGTAATCGTGAAAAAAATCAATGACGAAATTTCAACAGATTTATGAATTTATCAACAGGTCTCTTAAATCCCTCTTGACACTTTTCGCGATGATGTCTGTGGGTAGGTGGGTACGTATACCACTTTTTGTGACTCTACAGACCATACCGTTTGACATATCAAAATTAAATTTAGTAGATGCCTTTAGTATAGGGAGATGAAGAGCTGAATAGTTTTTGGGCATAATCGGAAACCGAAAATAATTATTTTTTGATTCGAATATATTTTGAACTTTTATTCTTTATGTACTATATTCATAAAAATATCTGTTTCCATTAGGTATGATTCAGATTTTTTAATTTGGAAACAGAAAATAATCGCAAGAGACTACCTCTGAAGAGTATGTTGGATGGGGTATCAACTCCTTGCCTAAATAATGGATTTTAGACGTAGTGACTTGACACGTATGGATTTGTTTATTGCCTTTTTTACGCCAGCCATCGCACTTTAGTTATAAAAAATACTATGTACCCGCTCTAGAGACACAGCCTCGTCAAACACTTTCATTTTCTGATCGTAAAATATCATTTCATCGATTTCAATGACTTTTTTAAGTGTGACGATCTCTTTTGGGAGAGTTGAAAGTCTTCAACAGTTATTCTGGCACCGATTCAAATTTAGTTCTTTCCTAGCCATTCTGAGTTATTCAAAACGTGAAAATTTTCATATTTTAGCCCCTTAATGCGCCTTTTCAAACATTTTGAAAATTATTATTTTTATTTATAAATTATTGCCTCTTCTATTTACACTAATTCTGCAAACATTCTCACGCGTTTTTGGTTTCACGATATCCCTGTATCCTGTACGATTACAGCGGAACTCAGGAAATCACATTTAAACAATTAAAATTTGTGTTGCAGAGATCCAATAGTCTTTATACAGCTTTCCTGAGTTTCTGAGATGAGCTTTTTAACGTAACAAATAATGTGCGATCAGCGAATGAACTTCACATTTTTCCATTTTCGTTTAAACTAACTGCTTACCATGGCAGACAAAAACATAGTAAGAGATGCAGCTTGTCGAAATTCGACAGTAGTCGAATTACAGATTAGAGTTAAAGGGAGCAGTGTTACGCTGCGAGTTACTGAGCTGGAAACACAAAAAATTAAGGAATTATCAAACTGTTCTCGTATTTTAATATAAAAATCACTACTTCTTTTTCAATGAATATCTCGAATTTTAAATCTTTTTATTTTAAACAAAAATTGTTCGTTCACCATGACGTATGATTAATATTTATTATGACATTTTTGGCAATATGCAGCATAACTTGTGCAGTTAGAACAAACTTTGAATAGACTCATCTACAGCAGCCTTCTAAGCTTTCTGCTTACAGTATTTTATAGCATCTTTTAATATTAAAGCAAAAAGTTTTAATATCCCCCCAAGCAACACTTTAATTTTTCGTCTCTTGCAAAAATTCTTTCACAAATTAAATTGTCCAAAAAACAGAGACAAAATATATATTTTTTTGTTGATCTACTTGAATTTTAATTTAATAAAGTACTTAAGTTATTTGCCACAAACACTAGCATCTCCATTTTAAACACAAGCCCAATAGAAAAGATTCAAAACAAAAATAACAAAAACTCAACACAGTTTTGCACCAACCATTAAAAACATATGTGTTGGGTCCTTTGAGAAACAACAAATATGAATTACTGTCCTAGACGTTTTATATATGAAAACCAGTTCACAAGCTTTGTATTATATTCTCCTTTTATTTAGCATTTGTTTTAGTTTATTGCAAACTGTGGTATACTGTTGTGTTTAGTGGACAATAGATGTCTGCTTTTATGGTTGTGTATTTGTTGTTTAGAAAATTTAGTTGTGCTACCCGTCTAAAGTAAACAGAAATAAATGAAAATAGAACAATACAGCAGACTTGAAAAGAGCCATCCATTTTCTCTTGTGTTTTGTATAAGTACTGTTCCATTAAGTGGAAACTTTGCATAAATTGAAAAAAAATACATATATTTGGCACAACAAATTAAAAATGTGGTTATAGACCTGAAACATTATTTGATATATAACTTTTAAATAAAACAATTCTAAGTGAAAATTGTAAGAAAGTAAATTTTAGTAGAAAAAATACGGAAAATTTTCATATAAATAAAACTTTGTAATATAAATTAAAATAAGATTAGAGTAATCCCTATACTTATATAATTTATTAATTAAAAAAATGAAAAGTTTAGTAACGATACCTTTTTTCTGTACACTTTAAAATAAACTTTAACCCCCATATTTATAAAAAAAATAAAATATATTTGAAATCTATTTTATAACAAATTTCTTATACAAAAGTTGTTCTAAAATACATTTCAAATAAGTTTTATTTTTTTATTAATATGGGTGTAAGAAAATATGAAATTTGTTTACTCCTGCGTATGATTAATATTAATTATGCACTTTTTTTACATTTCGGTTAATAACTTTAATGTTTTTTAAGCGATTATTGTAATTTCTAAATAAAATTAATTTTAAGATTTCTGTCTTGTTTAAGCCATATGAAATAATATATTATTTTTAGGATATATGCATTAATTCTAATTTATTTTTCTATGCAAAATGACATCTTATTTTAAGCTTATTTATTCCAAGTATTTTACTGCGGTAACTATTACTTTTTCCCAAATTTTTAACAATTTATTGATTCATGCCAAGATCTCTTATCAACTTTAAAGGCCAGAAACAAATCAAGCCAATTGTTCATTTTATGTAAAGCGTATTCTAGATATAACATTCTGCGTCGAATAGCTGCATGATTGCCATGACGGAAAAGTTAAGGCTCCTGTCTGGTCCCATATTTTGACGATTTTTGTTTAATTACTTTCTTTATCCAGCTTTAAAATCTCATCTACTTCCTACTACAAGCTCTTGTGACTTTTGACACAAGTCTTAATCGCGTAAATACCCGATTTTTATACGTTTCAACACAGGTGGAAAATTTATATATAAGTTTGTCATTACGTGTGTAATTGTTACAATATTAATCCTTATAATTAGACAATTTGTTTGGGTTGAAATCAATTTTGCCGAGGGGCTATTTTCTCTGTTTTTAGGTTGGTAGGGTTTTTCTGCTTTGATTTGTCTTAAAGATCTTTATAGAAAACAATACACATAGAGGTAGCCGACAGACCCTCAGGGTGCCCACTAAAAACTTTCAATACAATTTTTCCAAAAAAAATCCAATAAAATTTTAGAAAAAATTTAATAAAAAAGAATTTTATAAAATTTTACAAAACATTTTCGATAAAATTTTTACCAAAAAATATTCTGTAAAATTTGTACACAAACCTATCAATAAAATTTTTAAAATTTTTTTTATAAAATTTTTAGAAAAAACTTTCGACACAACTTTTGGAATAAATTTTTTAATAAAATTTTTAGAAAATATTTTCGATAAATTTTTTAGAACAAATTTTCTATATTTTTACAAGAAATTTCCAATAAAATTTTTAGAAAAAAATTTTGATAAATATTTTACAAAATATTTTCTATAAAACTTTATACAAAATTTTCAATAAAACTTTATAAATATTTTTCAATAAAACTTTATAAAAAGTTTTCAATAAAATTTTTACAAAAACTTTTCTAAAATATTGAAAAAAAGTTTTCGATATGTTTTACAAAAAATTTTTAATATAATTTTTACACAAAATTTTCGATAACATGTTTACAACAAATTTTCGATAAAATTTTTAAAATTTTTTTTTCCGAAAATTTATTGAAATTTTTTTACGTAAAAAATTTATCGAAATTTGTTTGTAAAAATTTTCGGTAAATTTTTTACGGTAAAATTTTCGGTAAAATTTTTACTAAAAAATTTTCGGTAAATTTTTTACTAAAAAATTTTCGGTAAATTTTTTACAAAAAAAAATTTGATATAGATAACTTTTACAAAATGTTTTTGATAAACATCATTTAGCATTGGCACAATTTGCACCTCACTGTTCATGCCTATGTAAACAAAAATAAAAAAAAAATTGAAACAAAAAATTTTAAATTCTTTTAAGATTTGTTTTTATATTTGGAAATCAAATTCACAAGTCATTTACGGTACTTAACAACGTACCTTTAATTACCGTTTACACTGTACGCTATTATTTGTGTAAATTTTATTGCATACAATACGGAGTAAAAATATTTTTCTCTCACATACAAACACACATGCACTTGTGCAAACATACAAATTATAAATGCAACAACAAGAACCTTAAGTGATGTTGAAATAGTTCAAAAAATCAAAACTTAAATTAATTACTTTCAAGTATTTGCTCAAACAACGTTGTGTGCACAGTAGGTCATCTTTGTATGAATGAAAAAAAGCACAATTTGTTTGTTGGTGTATTGTGAAAGATTTTTTTCAATGTTTTGTGAAAATTTCAAATGTCTGATTCGTTAAAATTAATATGTTAATTTTTAAAAAATATTTATATTTAAATGTAATATAAACTGTTGTATACCCTTTACCACAAGTGGAAAGGGTATATATACATAAGTTTGTCATTCCGTTTGTAATTTCTACAATATTAATTTCCGACCTCATAAAGTATTCTGGATCCTTATACACAGAAAAGTTGATTAAGCGATCTGTCCGTCTATCCGTCTGTCCGTGTTCGGGTAGTAATGTGAAAAAGGCATGAGATACTGAAGATTTAAGCCCACCAATCTGCAGGCATAGTTTCGAAATCAGATCATTCCTTTGGAGTTTGCGGGCAAAAAACCACGCCGACATATATTTTTTCACGTTTTTTCCTTTTTTTTGTGTTTTAATGATTCTCTTTTGATTTTTTTTTTTTTTTTTTTGTTAAATAAATATTAAACAGCGACAGTTAGATCGCAAGGAGTGCATACTGATCTCGGGGGATCAATAACCCCCTGTGCGAGGGGCGGTTTTGTGTTTCATTTTAGGTTGGTAAGGTTTTTCTGCTTTAATTTGTATTAAAGGCCTTTATAGAAAGCAATGCATATAGAGGTAGCCAATAGACCCACAGGTTTCACACTGCTAACAAGGAGCAGGTAATAGGCTCATTGGGGGGGTCAATATGAGGAAATTTTTTTAAGGATTTTTTTTGCTTAAGTCTGACCGTTCTAACGCAATATATATTGCAGTAAGTTCGTAATTTTACAAAAAATTAGGCAATAAATTTTTACAACAATTTTAAAAAAATTTTTCAAAAAAGTTTTCTTAAAAAAATTTTACAAAAAATTGTTACAAAAAATATTTACAAAAAATTTTCCAAAAAATGTTTACAAAAAACTTTTTATAAAAAAATTTTTAAATATTTTTTTTTTAATTCAAACAAATTTTACAAAAAAGTTAAAAAAAATAATTTTACAAAAAACTTTTTCGAAGAAAGAGGGTAAAACAATATCTAGCATTACAATGGTGAATGGTATATAAGATTCGGCATGGCCGAATATAGCACTCTTACTTGCTTTTTTTAAGAATTATTTAAGAATATAAAATGTGTATAACGTGGCGTATAATTAATTATTAATTGTAAATATTTCAACATTATGGTAAGTAACAATAAGAAGTACAGGGTGACCCAAAAAAGACTTAAGGATTAAAAATAGTTATATCTTTTTTGTGCTTAATAATTTTATTCTTTATAATAACTTTATTCTTCTGGAAGGTCAATTATTACAACTCAACGAAATTATCGTCGTCCTTTTAATGTCCGAACAGCACCCAGTGACAACATGATTAGGAACTTAGTCTCCCGTTTTGAGGAAGAGTGTCAGATCTTCCAGGAAGAGGAAGAGGTCGATCTGTGCGCAATGAAGCAGTTGTGGAGGCTGTACGGCAGAGTGTAAACGAAGATCCATCTGTCTCTACTTGTCGTCGTCTGCTCAATTGGGAATCTTCAGAACATCCCTGCAAAGAATTTTGAAGCAGGATCTTAAAATGTTTCCGTATAAAATTCAAATGGTACAGCAACTGCTTCCCCAAGATCATCAGGCACGCCTGCAATATACAGTTATTTTTAATCCTTCAGTCTTTTTTGGGACACCCTGTATTTGAAATGTTTTAAAATATGTACTTGATTAATAATTAACTGTTTTAGTTATTTATAAATAAAAATTAAATTTTATATTTAATGCGATTATAACTCCAATCTCAACTTAAATCAAGAAAAAAATAAAAAATAAAAATTATAATTAAAATTTTCATATTTAACAAAAAATTGCATCTTTAAGTTGCGTTTAAGCACTTGTTTTACACATATGCGACATAAGAGGAAATAAAAAGTTGAATTTTTACCATAAATCATGCCAAAATATTTCAACATTTTCCGTAATAAATTTTAGAATTTAACTCTACTGTATAAAAATGTCTCTAAAACTTATGTAAAGAACTTTTCATTTTGTTTTTCCTGCACATAAAAATGTTTTTGCTTTTAACTCATTATTTTTGCAAAGGAAATTATAAAAAATTGGGTTAACAGTAATAGAAAAACAAAAGCAGCACGAGCCAACATGTTTGTTTTCTTTTCGTCTTCATTTTGATGTTTGTTTTTTTTTTTTTTTTTTTTTTTGTAAAACAAAAACGAACAAATAAGTTTCTAATGATGAAAATGAAGCCAGTCGTAAAGATTTTTTTTTTGCTAGATAAATACATACATACATACATGCATAATATTACACACCCTCATTAAAAACACGATAATAATGATTTGTTTTACACTTTAAGAATAACAGGAGTTCTAAACTAAACATTTTACATGTGTTTATACTCTCTTTTCTATTTCATTTCCTGTTAGTTCCCCTAAGAAATAATAAAAATCCAGGGGCTGTAAGTTTACTTAAAGAAACCTATTAGAAACAACAAAACAACAACAAAAAAATAAAATAACAAGCCATTTTTGAAACTTCCTAGTGGCCTACGCGTAGAACATAGTAGCGGTAATTTTAGTCCTAAATACAAAGGAGGCCTAAAGGAAACTAAGGCATGATAAGGATCAACATGTGGATAGATGAACACCGTTTACTACCAGTTATGCATAAAACAGAAATACTCATTCTTACCAGACGTCATATACCCGTACCCGGATTAGATCAACTATGCCATAAACAAGGCATCGAAGATCACAGGACAGCTGAGTCATCTGATGGGTGGATTGCTACCAACCAAGCCGAAGCTCCTGATGGAGGCAAGCAACTGTGTTAACTTCTATGAGTGCAAGATATGGGGCAAAAAAATGAAGGTGAAGAAAACAGCGAAGGTATTGCTGTTTGTGCAAAGAACAGCTGCACTACTGCTAACATCTGCGTAACGTACGGTGTCCGCAAGCCCTATACTAGTGTTAAAATTAATTACCCTAATGGACCTTCACATAATAGAACGAAAGAGGATATGGCTAACAAAACAAACCAACGATACAGAAGCCAGAAGAGAAGAGCTAAATAAAGCTTTGTGTTACCTGCGTAGTTAAAGAAATAGGAAGATAGTGAAGACAGTAAGATAGGTAAGTGTGTGATAGTAAGAGTGAGTGACAGTAAGATAGGAAAGCATACAGACATTGACTAAGACTAAGGAGGAGAGAAAAGTAGCCGTAAAGGCTGTATTGGTCGAGACATGCCGTTATTAATTATCTATGTCTTGCCAAGTGGGATTGGGCCAGAAAACACCGCAGCTCCTTAAAAAGGAATTAATCCTGTTTGGTTCCAGTATTGAAACACCAGGTGCTAAAGATGTCGATGTTCCAGTGCAGGACATAAACAGAGAAAGTGTTCAACTATTTCCTCTGCTTCCTCATCCTGACAGCTTCTACAGAAGTCATTGTAAAAGAGACCCATCCTTTTACTAAGTCACGTAGCTGCATTTTCGGCAGCCGAAATAACGAAACTGTTTTCTTTTGGCCAAATAAGGGCCATATTGTCCTTGTAGTCGACTCACAGGACCATCTGACCTGAGCCAGATCGTAGATAGCACAGCTAATGCGGTGCCAGCAAGCCACAATAGATGTCTATGGCGTCATCATGTAGCAGTGTCCCGTTTTTGGCTAGTTCATCAGCAACATAGCTGCCTGGATCAGTCCTATGTCCCCGCACCCATTTGAGGGTGACTGTCGAATTTTCCGCCATTGCATTCAAGATTGCCCGGTATTCGAGGACGATGTGTACACACCTTTAGGGGACATGATAGCGGCTTTACTGGCAGTACAAAACCAGATATATCTATTTGATATTCTGTGATACCTTAGCCAATTCGTCGCCAAATTCTAATTCCAAGAACGGTGTCGGTGTAAAGCAGTCCAAGAGCACAGGAATAATATTTATTCACGGGACCATTAACGGTCGAAAATATTATCAATAGTACGATATCAGGTGAGAATAACTGGCGAGCAGCTGCTAAATATTGCGAAACAATCTTGCGTACCAAGAGAACAGATCTGGACGATGCAGAGAATGAGATAAACTCGGGATTAGTTTAATTGCTGCTGGACTGCCGTGAATAAAATCGAACGTCAATAACCTGCCGAAGAAAAGTGGCGCCTGGACGCAGGCGAACGAAATGACGGTCTAAGGCCAAGCAGGAAACCACCCCCGAAGTAATCCACAAGTTGTCCCGGGGTGTATATCATTCCCAACAGTTGACGGGGGTTTGAAAAGGGGGTTTCTTAGACAGTACTTCACACTTGTGGCAAGTCCGAATGGTCCCAGGATGAGAAGTTTTTCAGTTGATGTTTTAATAAGGAGTTTCCTTAGGAGCAAGAAAAATCTATGAATTCATACTAACAGCTTTTTTTCAGCATGATGTCATTATAAAAGGACACTTATTTGTAAAAGAGATTGGTCAAGCAGTGTCGGTTGCGGATACTTGAAATCGCGGTATGATTATCTTTCTATTAGAATTGAATGATATGGATGTGACATGTGGTTTCAACTATGATGATCATGTTGAAACGACACATTCTCGCACTTGGTGGGGTAAATTAGCGGAGGTCCATTATCGTATTTAAAATAAAATGCCAATGTTTCGTCTTACGTTGTAAAAAAATATTTATTTTAATTTCTGTTAAATTAAATTTTGAAAATGCACAAGATTCAGAGTTTGCCGTAGAGTAGATCCTGTTAATAGAAAGCGCTTCCTATTGGGCTGGCATACGAGCTACCAATAACAGTTGACTTCCTCCACTTTACAACGAGAAGTTTGACGGCATACATACAATATCTATACCGGCCGGCCCAGTTCACTAGCAAGTACCGAAGGATGTGTCATGTAAAAAAAGGCAAATTAAATAATAAAAAGAAGCCTTAAATTCGTGTACGTCGGTTTAAGTATAAGACAGTCACGCCAATCTGCAAGCCACCTAGTATAGTACCCGAATTGATTTATTTTGGAGGCTATGAGTAGGAATTGATCCTTTATTTGAGCAGTATACGGTCTTCTACAATACTAGAGCTCTCCTCAGCTGAGCAGGTCGTAGCATTTAACGGAATATGCACTATTAAAAGTGATGACTGTTGACAATCTTGAATTAGCTCATCCAATACTTCAGCCAGAATTGTATTTCCACGTACTTGAGAAAATACTCAAATTATTTCGAAAGATATTTTACTCTAAAGCGTATGATAGATAGTGTAAGTAAAAAAACATTCTAGCTGATTCATGCTCTTTTGCAATGTTAATATGAGTATAGACGGTATAGACAGTAAACTGCGTGTACGCCCGAGTAAATGCATTTAACTGGGTGCACTCTGGCGTATGATTAATATTTATTATGAATTTTTTTTAAATTTTTCCTAATTGCTTCTCCAAATTTATAGCTTTTACAATAATTTAAATCCCGAATGAATATAAACTTTAACGGTTATTGATTTAATTATTTTAAGCAACTGTTTTATTTGGCAATTAAAAGCAATTGGGAAAAAATATTTTCTTTAAAAATATATTTAAAAATTGCAAATTGTGAAAACAGGTCACGTTTCTTTTATAGGTTTAACAACTAAGAGACACTATTTAATTTATTTATTATTATATAGAAATTTATAGCAAAAATCACATAATCCTTTTCATATCCTCGATATTGAACAAGCCTATTTTATTTTTGCACACCACACTAAATATTATTCACAAATTATTAGATTTAAAACCCACTCACAGTTTTATTTTAATATAGCAAATATTTGCCACAATAACAAGTTGTGGTATAAACAATAGCCGGTAAAAGGATATTTCCATTTAAAACACACATGTGTTCTAAATGATGTTTAAATACCGTCTGTGTTTATTTAGTTCATATGTCCTTTGAGAAACTATGTATAAGTGAATAACAGCCCCAGACATTACATTCTTTCAACTAATAGTTATGGCTTTTATTTTATTTTATTTTATATTTATTTTTTATTACACTAAATTTTATTTTGTAGGAGCTGAGGGATTTTGCTTGTTTCTGTCTGCTTAATATTTTCACATATTTGCTTAAAACATTTTGCTGTTTCCGCTTTATAATAAATGGAAATAAAAAAGGCTTTGAAATGACCATTCATTTTAACTATATATAATATTAATACTGACAGCAATAATGCTAAACTTAAATGTAGGATTTTTCAAAAAAAAAAAATAGGCAAAAGGATGAGCGAAACAAAAACTATAGAAACGGTTGTCATATGAAAACACTTTTTCATAAATATATAGGGATTGGTAAATCAAAATGTTTACTACAGTATGTCAATTTTATATTGAGTATGAATCCTAAACAATTAAAAATAGGTTCTTTTAGTTAAAAAAATATATATATTGCAAGCATAAAATAAACATTTATTTGTATATTGTTTTGATAGAAACTACAATAAAATATATTAAAGTTTTATATTATTTTAATGTTCAATTAGGCCTTGGCCTTATAATTTGTCACACAAAATTGCTGGGTTTTCATTGTTTTTAAACCGTTTTAAACATATATAATATTTGTGATACTCTGACGTATAATTAATATTTGTTATGAAGTTTTTTAAAAAATTTATAACTTCTCTAGTTTCCTACAATTTTTTTAAATCTTTGAGCAAGTTTGATGAAAATTGTTTAAACTTCATAATGTTTAATAGAGGAGCTAATGCTAATGTTTAATAGAGGAGCAGTGAAAAATGATCTTTGTTGAAAATGCGTTCTCGTCTTCGATAAAAAAAAGAATTGTGCTACTATATTCTTTAAGGCTAGCGATTCTAATAGTTCGAATCCTTTTTGTGGCTTTATCACACAAAACTGCTGGGTTTTTGTTGTTTTTAAACAGTTTTTAGACATAAAAAAATTTGTGAAACCCTGACGTATGATTAATATTTATTATAAATATTTTTAAAAATTTAATAACTTCGCTAGTTTTATAAATTTTCAAAATCTTTAAACAGGTTTAATGAAAAATTCTGAAACTTCATAATAATTTGCTTAAGTTTAATTAAGAACCAGTGAAATTTATGTTTTATTGAAAATGGCAATAAATGCATTCTCATCTTCGATAAAAAAAAGGGGATTGTGCTACTATTATTCCTTAATTCTATCGATTCTAATAGTTCGAGCTCTTTGGCTTTATCACACAAAACTGCTGGGTTTTTGTTGTTTTTAAACAGTTTTAAACATATAACAAATTTGTGATACCACGACGTATGATTAATATTTATTATAAATATTTTTAAAAATTTAATAACTTCGCTAGTTTTATAAATTGTGAATATCTTTGATCAGGTTTAATGAAAAATTCTGAAACTTCATAATAATTTGCTTAAGTTCAATAAAGGATCAGTGAAAATATTTCTTTATTGAAAATGGCAATAAATGCATTCTCATCTTCAATAAAAAAAGGGGTCCTGATAGTATTTTCCTTAAGGCTAGCAATTCTAAAAGCTCGAGCTACTTGGCTTTACCACACAAAACTACTGGATTTCTGCTGATTTTTAAACAGTTTTAAACATATAACATATTTGTGATACCCTTACGTATGAGTAATATTTATTATGAATTAAAAAAAATTATTAACTTCTCTAGTTTTCTACAAATTTTAAAAATCTTTGCACAGGTTTAATGAAAAATTGTTAAACTTTATAATAATTTGCTAAAGTTTAATGAAGGAAAAGTGAAAATTTTTCTTTATTAAAAATGGCAATAAATGCATTCTCATCTTCATCTTCAAAAAAAAATGGGAAATGAGCTTGGTTTTCTTAGTACCATTTATTTACAGGTGTACCCAGTCCTTTTTTTTAAACTGACAAATAACTTTGATAGCAAAGCCCATGTCTATCTCCAGGTCAACTGTATTAGCGTTTTAATATACTCGTAAATAAAAACAGTGAAATGGATTAAGGAATGGTATAATTTATATAGCCATTCTGCTGGTATCCAAGCCGGTCGAAAACTATTACTAAAACATTGTTTTTTCTACTGCGACCTACAAGTTGATAAAATGTTAATATTTGATTATTAAAGCGACGTTTTGCTGTGGGTCCCTCAATTTGTGCATTTTATTTAAAAACAGAATTTCAAATTCAAATATCACCCAATAAGGCCAAACTAAACTATTTTCAAAATGTTAAAAATTGTTTTCAGCAGCTAAAATTTGTTGAGTGGTCTTGATTTCGTGTACTCTCCTTTTAAAGCAGGCAATAAAAATGAAGTCTTTTTTTAAACAATATAAAGAAATGCTCTTTTGCAGTTTATTTATTTGTTTTTAGGATTTTTAATAAAAAGAAAATATTTTGTATACTCTGACGTATGATTAATAATAGTTATAATATTTTTTATCATTTAATAACATCTTTATTTTTAAGGAATATGAAAAAATGTGTGCTCTTTTCTATTTTCTTTGTTTGATTCTAAAAATTTAATAAAAGAAAATATTTTGTGTACTCTGACGTATGATTAATAATAATTATGCTTTTTTATAATTTAATAGCGAACTCTCTGTAAATCCTAGAAAATTGCTCCATTTTTAAATGATTCAGCAGAGGGACATATATTGGTTTTTATAAAAAGCTAATTTAAACAACTTAATTTCTTTAAAAGTTTGTGATTTTATAATTGCAAAATACAACGTTAGGAAATATAGAATATTTAACTAATGCGAATCCAAGCCTGATGAAAAATATTTCCTAAACATTGTTTTCTACAGAGAACTGCAAATGGACAATATGTTAATATTTGATTTTTCCAGCGATGTCTTCTTCCGGGCCCCTTAGTTTGTGCGTTTTATTTAAAAACAGAATTCCTTAAACTATTTTCTTCAACTTCAAAGTGACAAAATGTTAAAAATTATTTTCAGCAGCTAAAATTTATTGAGTAGTCTTGAGTTGGTGTACTTTTGTTTTCAAGCAGTAATAATAAATTAAGTCCTTTGTAATAGATGTTAAAATTTTTTTATCAGCTACAATTTATTGAGTGGTCTTTAGTTTGTGTACTCTCCTTTTAAAGCAGGCAATAAAAACTAAGTCTTTTTTGAAAGCACTATAAGAAGATGTGTGCTCTTTTCATTTCAATTCATTTATTCGTTTTTAAGATTATAATAAAAGTAAATATTTTATGTACTCTGACGTATGATTAATAATAATTATGAATTTTTTTATAATTTAATAAAAACTTTATTTAAATCCGGGAAAATTTCTCTGTTTTTAAGTGATTCAGTACAAGAATCACCAGTTTATTTGTTTGTTTTTACGATTTTTAATAAAAAGAAAATATTATGTGTAATCTGACGTATGATTAATAATAATTATGAATTTTTTTAATAATTTGATAAAAACATTCTGTAAATCCTGGAAAATTTGTCTGTTTTTAAATGGATTAGTATAAGATTACATTGCTTTTATAAAAATATAATAATTTAAGCAAAATAATTTCTTTAAAAGTTTGAATGAAAGCTTGTGTACTTTGTGAGTTTATAAATCGCATGTCGAAAAATATTCCCTAAACTTTTATTTTCGACAAATAACTGCAAATTATCGAAATTTTAAATTTTGATTTTTCCAGCCATGTTTTGTTGCGGGTCCCTCAACTTGTCGCATTTTTATTTAAAAACAGGAATTTAAAATCTAATATCAACCAATAAAGCCGAAACTTTCGAAAAAGATTCCTTGAAATATTTTCTTGCACTAAAGATCACTTTAAAGTGACAGAATGTTAAAAATTATTTTCAGCAGCTAAAATTTATTGAGTAGTCTTGAGTTTGTGTACTTTTCTTTTCAAGCAGTAATAATAATTTAAGTCCTTTGTGATAAACGTTTAAAATTATTTTTATCACCTACAATTTATTAAAAGACCTTGAGTTTGTGCACTTTCCTTTTAAAGCAGATATTAAAAATGAAGTCTTTTTTATGGCAACATAGAAAATTGTGTGCTCTTTTGCAGTTTATTTGTTTGTTCTTAGGATTTTTAATAAAAAGAAAATATTTTGTGTACTCTGACGTATGATTAATAATAATTATGAATTTTTTTTATAATTTAATAAAAACTTTATTTAAATCCGGAAAAATTTCTTTGTTTTTAAGTGATTCAGTATAAGAACACATTGCTTTTTATAAAACAATGATAATTTCAGCAAATTAATTGCTTTAAAAGCATTAAAATTAAACCAAACTTAAATGTTTAAATTAAAAAAAAAATGTTTGTTGCAAAATTAAATTTATAAATATTAACACGCAATAATATTTGAATAATTTTATCTCTTTCAACATCAATTTAAAAATATGTATTTACTTTGCAAACCTTGAAAACATTATTTTCTTCAGTCATACTATTTAAATACTCGTATATAAAATACTTAGTTTTGCCCTTCCGGCTTTTAACTAACCGAGTAAAATTTTTCACCATTTCCTTTATGTCTAGTATTTCTTTCCGTTTTAATTTAACTTGTTGTATTTCTCTTCGAAATGTTGTAGTTGTAGTTGTACGTTTTACAAGTTGGCCATAATCTTGCATTTAATTAACATTTTTTCATTCATTCATTCATAGCCAGTGTTGTTTTCTTCATTTCGTTTTCGTTTTTTGTTTTGTTTTTTTACTTCAACGAATGTCAGGCAATTAGTCAGTTTTCAACATTCAAGGATATTTTTATGTAGCACAGCGTTTAAAAACATTTAGAAAAATGTTACGAGTATGATGATGAGTTCATATAGTTGCTGAAACATTTACTTAACTACACATTCGACTGGAACATTCATTTTGAATGTGAATACATTTGGTTTTCTTTTTTGTTTTAATAAAAGGCGAATATCCTTGTGAGGAAACATGTGTTTAGTATTTTTACATTAATTATTTTAATGTTTGGTAATAACGAGAGCAAAATAAATTGCTTTAATTATACTTTAGTGGTTTAAATATTTTAAAATTTTATATTTTATTTAAAAAAGAAATTAAATCATTGAAGAATCTTAAAATTTCAAAAGGTATTCAACTTTGATCCTATTGGATAGCTGTAGCGAGAAAATACTGAAATAGTGGTCTAAAAATACAAATAGTTCAACGACTGTTCCCTGATAAAGCTGAGCATCTCATATGACTAAAATACAGACGGGCGTCTTTTTATTTTTATGCGATCGTCATTTCTGCTCGATATCCAGAAGACCTATATGAACCAAACTGAGCCTCTTGTCTTGACTTCAAATCAGTCAATTTCATCTGAATCATAGGCGCTCAGCCTTTCACTGTTACACTTAACTTGGCCAAATTTATGACATAACTTGGGGCTAAATCTAGAAGGTAAAGGAAAATATATCAGAAAATACCTTGTATAGGCAGACTGTGGTCTGATTTCACAGAAGAAAAAAATATTTTCTCCAATTAAATCCAATTAATTGGTTTCAGATTAATATTTCATTAAATAATTAATTGATTCAATTATTTATTTAAGAAGGAATTTTCAATTAATTTCTTTAAAACTTTGTGATTTTATAATTGCAAAATACATTAGAAAATAAGGAATATTTTACTAATGTGAACCAAAGCCTGTGGAAAGATATTCCTAAAATATTGTTATTTCTACAGACGACTACAAATTGCAAAATGTTAATATTTAATTTTTCTAGCGATGTTTTGTTGCGGGTCCCTCAGCTTGTGGGATTTTATTTAAAAGCAGGAATGCAAAATCTAATCCAATGAAGCCCAAACTATCAAAAACTATTCCTTGAACTATTTTCTTGTACTAAACATTACTTCAAAGTTACAAAATGCTAAAAATTCTTTTTAGTAGCTAAAATTTATTGCGCAGTCTTTAGGTTTTGTACTATTCTTTTAAAGCAGGCATTACAATTTAGGTCTCTTGTGTTAAATGTTAAAAATAATTACTTCACCTACCATTTATTGAGAGGCCTTGAGTTTGTGTTACCTTTCTTTTAAAGCAGGCATTAAAAATGAAGACTCTTTTTATGACAACATAAAAAATGTGTGCTGTTTTGCAGTTTATTTGTTTGTTCTTAGAATTTTTAATAAAAAGAAAATACTTTGTGTACTCTGACGTATGATTAATAATAATTTGATAAAATGATAAATATGTATATACATTCAAGTATATATTTCTGTTTAAAATAAAGATATATTTGATTAAAAAATTAAAATTTTTAAAAAATTAATTGATCTTTAATTTAAAAATAATGAAAACCTTTAATTGGTGTAACAATTTTTTTCTGCGTTAGTTTGCTGTAGATCCCCATTTCACCCATAATAATTAATTGTAACAACGAGGACCATTTATGGAAGAACAGTATAGTTATGAACCACATCCAGTTTGTATAAAATGTCGCTGTCACAGAGCTGGATATTCTGTGCATTCAATTTAAGGATATGTGTAAGATAAACATGGAAATAAATAATGATTTGATTGTTGCAAGTCTTTGCCAAAAAGCCGCAGAATACCAGTGTCTTCTCCTAAATTTTATCATTTTGATGACTAAAAAAATTTAAGGCTTCGTTGAGCTCTAACTGACGAAGATTACGCTTAGGGCATATGCATAATCTTAATAAAAAAAAACATTCGAAGTAAACTAAAAAAATTCTTTGACATTTAAACTAGACTCCCCGGGGGACATATCGTCTTGCAACAATAATACTATAACGCTAAAGCTTCCAGAGTATATGGGAGTACCAGTCGCCGAAGCTGGCACACAGAAAACATTTTTTGCAGCACCAATAAAAGGTTTCGATTACTTTTAAATTAAAGTTCAATTAATTTTTTAATTGATTCAAGTATATATTCTTGTTTAAAACAGAACAAAAAAATCCTCATAAAACAAATAAGTGAATCAGATAATTGTTTAATTAAATTTGAATCTGAAAACAATTAAAACCATTAATTAATTGGTTAAATTATTTTTTTCTGTGTAGCTGGTATGAAACTGGAAGATAAGAACGTTCGATCTCTAACCAATGTCCAAACGACTGAGACTACGGAAACCGGTAACCGCACGGAATGTTTCCCACATTCCCTGTGACTGGTTGTGGGTGAGGCTCTTCAGAGTGTAACGTGGTGGCTGTGCCTTGGTCGTAAATCGAGAGAAGGGCTTCTTAGTCCGGTGTGCTGAGGCCCATCTATGCAAGCCTTTGATGGTATGGCAGCAGTTTAGATAGTCTTCAACTTTTATACAAGAGGTATGAGCATGGTTCCGCCAGCCATGTTCTAAAATTGCTACCAGTTGAATCGCTTTGTGCAACAAGGGTGTTGGTAGACTCATCATATTCACCCTAGTCGAATGTTTAAACTTAAAGAATTAGTTCAGCCAATTAAAGCTTGAATTCGGGCAGCATTAGACCCCCCCCCCCCCACTGTATTTGCGAGGTTCGTTTGATAGTTCTGCAGCTTTTTGTTTTTCCAGCGTACTGGACTACTGTCGAATTTTAAGCCAGCTGCCTTCATTAGTCTGGTATCCATTGAAAGCAGGTAGTCTCATCATTTTAACGCAAATGGCAAAAAGTCATTTTCGTGAGCTAATTAAACACTATTTTAAATCATCACTGAAACCAAAGAAATGCTTGATGGAGTGTCTGCACCATCAAGGTTTAAAAAGCTGTATACAAAGTTCCACTGCTGTCCACATGACCATAAGTTCAGTTAGCCCAAAAGAAGTCGTCAAGCCAGAATATTTAGATATAAAGAAGTTATCCGTTCGCGACGAATTTTTACTCGTTCCAGCATGAACACCAGGTTCATGAACTCGACTCTTTTTTGTTTCCAAGAAGAATTTAAAATGAATAATTTAATGGGTGGTAAGAGATTTAGGTCAAACGGATTGAAACAAATGCCTATTTTGAGGTCCTTAAAAATCTTGTTATTTGGCAAGAATAAAACTAGAAACACGCTTGAATAGAAACACGCTTAAGAATGAAAACTTTGTTGAAAAATAAAATGAGTTTTTGGGGGGAAAATGTTTTTTAATAAATTCAACTAATTATCAAATTTTCGTTGGCCACAAATTGACTTTGCTGAAAATACAACAAATCTTTAACGAAAACCTCGAAAAAGTAACTCGATATGTACAAGACCTGTAGAAAGGGGCTACGCTTTTTGGATCCCAGACAGCAAAAAGACGTTGCACATCCAGTTGTTTGATTTTATATTCTGACATAGTTCTCAGAAGTGTTATTGATACGCATTACGCTTATTTTTGAGATATTGATTGATTGATTGATTGATTGATTGATTGATTGATTTGCAAACCTACGCGATTTGCTAAATATACGAGGTCAATAACTTAATAGCAATGAGACATAAATCGCTTGCAAATTATGGGTCTTCTAGGTGTTTATTGAAATAGCATATTATGCATCTTTTTTGGTGATAGTTTAATCACAATTTCATATAGCACGACTTTAATTTAAAACTAACTAAAACCTTTAAAAACGATATTAAAAAATAAAACGATATTAAGTGCCCTTCAGCTTTTTGATAGGTATTACTGTTTTAGAGACAGGGGGACAGAGATTTTAGTGAAAACAATATGCTTACGTTTTTAGGCTTTGGTTAGGGAACCCTACAATCATCTCGAAAGCGGACAGCTTTATAAATTTTCATATATTCCAATTCCCACTGATAAATACTTTTCAAAACATTCACTCTTTAAATTGCATCAAGTTTTTATTCCCTTTTCATCATTCTCTTTTCTTCTTAATTACTTCGGATAACTATTAAATTTTACGTCAACAAGTTTGGAAGCAACGCATTTCTTGTTCAAAAAAAATATTATTAAAAAAAATAAAAAGTTTAAAAAACAATTTTTTTCATACTTAAGGGAGAATGAATAAATTTCATTTATAAAAAAATTTTCCTGACTTTTTTCTCCCGTTTTCAATTTTTATTTTCCTGTAAGTTTTTCGTGAGTAATACACTTTCATTAAATTAAAGAAAAAGGAAAAAAAATACTTTAGTTAAAGTTAAAAACAATAGTGATGGCAAACATGTCAGAGAATTTTTTATTGGACTGTAACAAATTGTAAAGGGTGTTTTTTATAGAGGTATAGAACTATAGAAGTATCTTGCCGCTGAATCTATAAGTTCTTAAATTTTTTATTCTTTTGCACTTTAAAATTCTAAATCGATTCAACCGTAATACGTTAGACCAGTCTAGACCATAACTCCATCAGCTCTTCTGTGATAGCGTTTACAATTAGTTCCTCTTTTCTCGTATAGTGATTACACATCTATCTAATGAACACTATAAACACCGACACATGGAGAGAGAGGCCGCACAGTGTCGTGACTTTATATAACGAGTGGCCATAAATAGAAAACGTTATTGTAAAGAACTGAAATTTGGCACATATATTTAGGTTGGCAAAACGTAACAAAATTAAAAATTTAAAAAAATTCGGAGCAAGGATTCGTGTCCTTCCCGTATATCCTGGAATTTATACGTGTCATAAAAGTTAGAAAAAAATGCTATGATTCGCTTAAACTATACATATCTTCACTATGCAGTAATACAGTTTCAAAAGATATATCTTCTATATTATCATCCTCCACATTTTCTTGATATTTATTTTTCCAAATCCATTTTTTGTTACTTTAAAATTGTGAAAAAATTATCAAAATAATTCGACTTTAAAGCCGTGTAACTTTTTATAGGTGTAACGCACAAGAAAAACCAAACCACCTCTGGAATCGTGGGAGTCTCAGCTTTCATTTCATGTTTTATTGATAAATTTGAAAGTTTTTTTTATTTTTTTCCTTTATAATGTTTACTGTGCGACTTTAAAAAAATAACAATTATTTAAATTGGCGCACTTAAGCGCAGCAACATTTTTTTTTTTTTTTTTGTTTTATAACACACTGTGTAATTTTTTAAGTCATGTCAAAATAACCATATACGGAGACCACTACGTGATAAAAGATCAAAAAAAAAAAGACCCCTGTCTCCCAGTTTTGCCGAAAGTCCTCCAGGTTTTTTTTTATTGTCATAAAGAACAAAAATTGTTCACATATAAAATCAAAAAAATTTCGTCTTCAAGGTCAAAATCGCAAAAAAAATGTAAAAAATTCAGGAATGATTCTTAACACCGTTTATAATGTTGATGGCCCTTGACTTGCAAATCGCACTTTTGCGGCTACCTAAGCGCTACCTAAACGGTGTTAAGAATCATTCGTAGGAAGTTCATATGTTCTAGAAACTTGTTTATTGAGATCTTAGGTTAATTTTTGTAGTTGATTGTTTCCTTGAATTTTGAACGGTTTGCTACCTATGGACCTGAACAGGGGAAAAAAGGTAAAAAAAATTTATTTTTTTTAAGTTTTTGCGATTTTGACCTTGAAGATGAAGTTTTTTGATTTTATATGTTCACAATTTTTGTTCTTTATGACAAGAGCTACAACTTTGGCTCAAAGAGTATATCAAAATTCCAAACGGTTTGCAAAATATGAGCTTGAGTAAATGATCATTTTTTTGCAAAAATGTAATCGAGGCTTCATATCTTTGAGGGCCCATAAAAAAAACCTGGAGGACTTTGGGCAAAACTGGGAGACAGGGGTCTTTTTTTTTTATCTTTTATCAGGTAGTGGTGTCCGTATATGGTTATTTTTTTCCGTGTTGCACTGTGTTATTTAACCCTACGAAGTACATGCTCATTTTTATTCCTTTTTTATACAAAATTGCATTTATTTCAAACCACAATATTGAAGAACCATATCTTTGAAAAAAATTATTATTTTAATCTAATTTGTTTTTACGCTTATTAGTAAAAGTGTCTTTTATTAAATACCATTAGCCATTTTTTTAATTTCCATAATTAGATTTTTCTATATATGGACAGGCTCACAACACTGTGGGCCGTAGCTAAAAAAATTTGATTTTCGAAATTGTGATTCTTTTACTATATAATCTAGAGTATCTAGGAGCAGCATGATTTGTTTGTCCAGTTTCAAGGATACTCCTATAATTTTAGGCCTACTGTTACACGAATGGAGGTTTCACCGAATAATACACTTTTCTAAATGAGCGATATATAATTGTAAAAGGGGAGAAAAAAAAATTATCAAATTTTTTCTCTGCTCTATGATGGTCAACTAAGCCACACTTCCAGTCAAACTAGGCAAACAAAATATTAGAATACTTTATAATGTTATAAGTTAAGAATTTTAAATAAGCATTGAGAACAGCTATGAATACGAAAAACGCTCTGGCTTCCTCTTCCTCACTTTTCAAACTAGACGTGTTAAAGTAACGACTAGAATAAAAATCATCTGCCTATCCGATTACAACACCGCAAAGAAGGAAAGGATTAGAGTACGTCTTTGATAACAGATAACAGCAACGAATTTTTCCCTAATATCATATTTTTCTTGTGTATATAAATATAGATGGGTAGTCTCCTCAATAGTACTCAATACTTCCGTTTACATACTATCAGAGGAACTTTATCGTCGTAGTTGTCAAATATTTTTATAAATTTATTTCTAAAAATACTACCGTAAAATTATCGATTAACAACTTTTGTGTTTTGAAACCCCCAAAAAATTATCGAGTATCGAGTACTCGGTACCCACTACTCAATACTTTGCCACCACTAAAACTTTGATGACGAATTTCCAATTAAAAGCCATTTTTCGTTGTAAGATTAAAAAATACTGCACAACATTTTTTTTAATATAAAACAACTGTAATTTATTTAATAATGTTGTTGTCGTTGTTGTTGCCGTTCATAGAACTTGAGCAGAAAAAAGAACAACAGCAACAAAGGAAATGTCTCCATTGCACATAACGTGGGCAAAATAAATTAACGTTGCAAAACATGCGTGTAAACCGTTTGTTAACAGAATGAACAAGCAAAAGCACACTCATACTAAAACATTCATGAACACGCACATACACACACACCCACCGTGTTGACAAACTTATGGCAAGAAAATACAAAAAAAAACGAGCAAACAAAAATTTGTTAAATACACCTACAGAAATAAATTATAAAAGACAAACTTTAGGTTGAGTTTGAGAAATAAAAGTATATACAGTGGTGGTCAAAATAGTTCAGTATAAATTTTAAATTTTTTTAGCGAAAACGAAAAGCATATGAAATTCTATTTTATTTATTTTAAATGATATTTATATTTTCTTATTTTTTTTAAATTTTTTTTCAGCTAAATACGGTTTCATTGCAGCCAAAAAAAAAGTATTAAATGAACAAAACGGATTTACCACTTATTACAGCAACAGCGAGCTCATAAGATCACCATTTTTTATTAAAAGGTATTCAAAGTAATAATTTGTTAATAAATAAATTTATAATAGTCCTTTAATTTAAAAAAGTAGTAGAAATACTACTTTTATAAAACTTTGCAAAAAATATTTTTATGGCATTAATATAGAATATGCATAGAAAAATTAACAAAAAACCAAAAAGGAGTAAATTTAATACTTTTTAAAAAAGTAACAAAATAATTTTTTTTTTCAAAAAAAACATATTTAATTTAAAAAGTACTAAAAATACTACTTTCAGAAAAAATCATAGGAAGCCAAAATTTAAAATTTCAGATTAAAAACTTTAAAATGTGTATAAAAAAGGTATTGAAAATACTACTTTTTAATAAATGTACTTAAATACTTTTTATTTATTTAAGTACTTATTTATTTCTTTATTTATTTAATTATTTATTAAATGTTACAATACAATTAACTGGCACGAGAAGATTTGGTGAGAATCAAACACCCACAACCTCTAGACTGATAGACTTGCCGGGGCTCCCAACTCATTTTGCACCAACTCTCCTTTTACAAAAAAAAAAAAACGAAATGTTTTTAATATTACTAAAATAAAAATGAAAACAAAAAATAAATAAATAAAAAGTAATAAAACAAAAATTAACTAAATACTATTATTAAAAAAATAGTAGTAGAAATACTACTTTTATTAACCATTCACAAACAACTTACTTATATGGGATAGAAATATAATAAACAGAAAAATGAACAAAAGTGTCAAAAAGGAGTAAATATACTACTTTTTAAAAAAGTAAGAAAACATTTTTATATAAAAAAAATTGCTAAATATTGTAATTTTTTTTTTTTTGCTTAAATTGTTAGAATTATCGGATATTACGTAAAAGATACCAAATTCAAAAAGTAGTAAAAAAATACTTTTTTCAGAAATAACTTCAGATTAAAACCTTTAAAATAGAATACAGGTAAAATAGAGTTAACTGACATAGTAACGAAGGCTTTCACTCGTTGTACTAAAATACTCAGAAAATTTGGCTTTCACTCAATTGGCTTTCACAAATTTGGTAGGATTCGAACCAACAATCCACCCCCCAAAATTAATAGGCTAGCACATTAACTACTTGCATACTAAAAAAATATTTTAAAATTTACTGAAATAAAAACAAGAAATAATCAAAAAGCAACTAAATACCATTATTAAAAAATAGTACTAGATATACTACTTTTAAAAAATATTCACAAAAATCACTTCTATTGCTTAGGAATATAATATATGTACATATAAAAACGTAAAAAAATCCAAATACGAGCCAAAAGCCAAAAAGGATTAAAACCACTACTTTTTTAAAATAGCAACAAAAATATATATATTTTAACTGCTTAATGCTGTACATTTTTTATTTAAATTGTTGAAATTTACGTAGAACTCGTAAAAAAATACAATTTGCAAAAAGTAGTAAAAAATACTCCTTTTTTATTAAAAGTTAAAAATGAAAAATAATATTCCAATAGTAACGTTTAAGTAAAGACAGAACAAAAGAAATGTATTTTAAATAATTTTTCACTTATATTTTTAAATTACTACTATTTTAAATAGTAACAAATATATATGTATATATATTTCTAAACTGTTTAATGCTGTACATTTTTAATTTAAATTGTGGCAATTATTGAAGAATTCGTAAAAAAAATACCAAACTCAAAAAGTAGTAAAAAATACTACTTTTTTATAAGAAGTCAAAAATAAAAAATAATCTTCCAATAGTAACTTTCAAATAAAGACAGAACAAAAAACGTATTTTAAATAATTTTTGCCTTATATTTTTAAATTACTACTTTTTTTAAATAGTAACAAAAATATATATATTTTTTAAACTGCTTAATGCTGTACATTTTTTATTTAAATTGTTGCAATTATCGAAGTATTCGTGAAAAAAATACCAAACTCAAAAAGTAGTAAAAAATACTACTTTTTTATAAGAAGTCAAAAATAAAAAATAATCTTCCAATAGTAACTTTTAAGTAGACAGAACAAAAAAAAACGTATTTTTTTAATTTAAATTGTGGCAATTATTGAAGAATTCGTAAAAAATACCAAACTCAAAAAGTAGTAAAAAATACTACTTTTTTATAAGAAGTCAAAAATAAAAATAATCTTCCAATAGTAACTTTCAAGTAAAGACTGAACAAAAAAACGTATTTTAAATAATTTTTTTTCTTATATTTTTAAATTACTACTTTTTTTAAATAGTAACAAAATATATATATTTTTTTAAACTGCTTAATGCTGTACATTTTTTATTTAAATTGTAGCAATTATCGAAGTATTCGTAAAAAATACCAAACTCAAAAATAGTAAAAAATACTCCTTTTTTTATAAGAATTCAAAAATAAAAAATAATCTTCTAATAGTAACTTTCTAGTATAGACAGAACAAAAAAAATGTATTTTAAATAATTTTTGTCTTATATTTTTAAATTACTACTTTTTTTAAATAGTAACAAAATATATATATATATATTAAAACTGCTTAATGCTGTACATTTTTTATTTAAATTGTTGCAATTATCGAAGTATTCGTAAAAAATTACCAAATTCAAAAAGTAGTAAAAAATACTACTTTTTATAATTTTCCCACTGTACTTTATATGACTTCTTCATCATAATATTGAAAATTAACAAATTTAAAAGTTGACAGACTTTAAACAAGAAAACTAGAACTTAAATACATTTTTCCAAAGAAATCACAGCGCCAACAACAAAAGCAAGAAATTGCGAAAATTTCTGTTGAAACTCTTGCTGCCTAACAGTTCTTAAACATTCTTACTCTTAATGCTCTTTTATTAGTGCTAAGAGTGTAATGAGAAAACTGCTGAAAATTTTGCAAATTCTTTATTGAAGATGATGGTGTCGTCCCAAAAGGGAACGAGTCTGGATGTGTGCAAAAGAAGTGCAAAGAAAAATTTAATGAAAAATTAATAAGAAAAAAAGGAAAAACTTTGAAATTAACAAATGTCACGACACTATAAACGAGACAGAATGAAATTACAAAAATCTCAAAAAGTACTCGCAATGAAACTAAACGAACAGAATTCAACTGCAATTAACTATTCAGTGATTTGGCAATAACACTAAAATGTTGAACACTTCGCTAATTTCATTAATATAATGATAACAAAAAATTAACAAAAAATCGCTGAGAAAAAATATTTAAAGTAATAAAATTTTAAATCGCAAAGTATTCTTGTTAATAAATAATGTTTCTTAAAAAGTGATTATTTTATTTAAAATTAAAAAAATTTATTCCATAAAGTAGTAATAATATACTAATTTTTTAGACTTACAAATACGTATTTTTTTTACAAAACTTGCTTAAAACTTTAATAATTGTGTTCTATTTCTCAAAAAGTAGTAGAAATACTAAGTTTTTAAATGTGCCAATACATAATTTTTGTTACCGAAATTTCAACAAATTATTGAAAATAACTCAAAATAAAACTTCAATAAAATAACCGATTACAAAATGAAGTACAAGTACTACTGAAAGTAGTACAAATACTAAAAGTAGTACAAATACTAAAAGTAGTAAAAATACTACTAAAAGTAGTAAAAATACTACTAAAAGTAGTAAAAATTCTACTGAAAGTAGTAAAAATACTATTAAAAGTAGTACAAATACTACGTTTTGTTAAAGGTAGTAGAAGTAAGTTAAAGTAAGGTACAAATACTACTATTAGCTAAATTACACGATGACATTTTTCATGAAATCAGTTGCATGAAACCGGTTTTGTGATGGTAAGAGGTGTAGAAAGGCAAGGAAAAACAAGAAAGTTCAAAAGAGAATTGAAGAAATTTCATGAAACGAATTCATGGTGTAAGTTACGTATATTTCTTAAAAGTAGTAGTAGATAAACTACTTTTTCTTAAAAGTAGTATTACTTTTTGTTCAAATAGTACTAATACTACTTTATGTTAAAAATAGTACAAATACTACTTTATGTAAAAAGTAGTACAAATACTACTTTTTGTTAAAAGAACTGCAAATAGTACTTTTTCTTAAAGGTAGTATTACTTTTTGTTACAAGTAACACTAATACCACATTTTGTTAAAAATGGTACAAATACTACTTTTTGTGTAAATATTACTTTTTGTTTAAAGTAGTACAAATACTAGTACTTTGTTAAAAGTAATACTAATACAACTTTTTGTTAAAAATGGTACAAATACTACTTTTTGTAAAAAATGGTACAAATACTACTTTTTGTAAAAAGTGGTGCAAATCAGGTATGTGATGAAAAACGATCGTTTTCAAAGGGTGTGATGAATTTCGATCGATTTTGAGCATTGTTTTTGAGCCCATCTCTTAACATTTGGGTTTGAAAAGTATACCAGAAAATAAAAATCAAACCATAATGAGGAATTTAGACAAAAATATTTAAAAAATTAAAAATTAGTAAAAACTAATTTTTATACAAAACGACAAAATCGTTTTAAAATCGTTTCGTTTTCAAAATCGTTTTCCATCACATACCTAATAATTACTTTTTTTTAAAAGTAGTACAAATAATACTTTTTGTTAAAAGTACTACAAATACTACTTTTTCTTAAATATAGTATTACTTTTTGTTAAAATAGTAAAAATACTACTTTTTGTAAAAAGTAGTGTAATTATTAAAAGTCGTTTTAAAATCGTTTCGTTTTCAAAATTGTTTTCCATCACATACCTGAATATTACTTTTTGTTAAAAGTAGTACAAATACTACTTTTTGTTAAAAGTACTACAAATACTACATTTTCTTCTGTTTGTTAAAAGTAATACTAATACTACTTTTTGTTAAAAATGGTACAAATACTACTTTTTGTAAAAAACGGTACAAATACTACTTTTTCTTAAAAGTAGTATTGCATTTTTTTAAAGTAGTACAAATACTACTTTTTGTTAAAAATTATACAAATACTACTTTTTGTAAAAAGATTGCAAATATTTTTTTTAAGTAGTACAAATACTACTTTTTGTTAAAAGAGTACAAATGCTACTTTTTGTTAAAATGCAACCAGAATATAATTTTTGCAAAAAAAACCGAATTCAAAACAGATAGAAGGGCACCAGTTATAAACTAAAACTGTAAGAAGTAATCTGTAAGAATTATATTTAAACCAAATAATAGATGCGCCAAAATTAGCGGACAAAAGTAAAGACTATGTGAATGTCCAGAATCTACCAAAATTTAAGCTATTTTCACCAGCATCCGTCTTTTATGGGGACACCATTCAAGCCTCTGTCTGATTTCAAAGATAGGGTCACATGGATCAAATAACATCACCTATTCGGACACCCTTTAATTTACAATTTTAAATTAAATAACTGTTGTTATAGAGGACTTGGCCACAAAGATTCTTTGTAAATTTCAACTATCTGTCTATAACGGTTAAAAAGTTTAACCATATATATCAAATTACATGAACTATTGGGACACCCTTTACATTATAATTCCAAATATTTATACTTGTTATCATACCAGAGAAAGTAGTGGATATCCCGCCTGATTTTTAAGTGTTTGTGTTTAACGGTTCAAAAGATAGGGCCATATAGATCAAATTACATAATTTATGGGGACATCCTTTAGTTTCTAAATTAAAATTGTATACTTTCTATAGTGGAATTTGCAACACAAGTTTCTTGTAAATTTCAGCTGTCTATCTATAACAGTTTAAAAGTTTGGCCACATAATATAATTACATTAACTATTGGGACACCCTTTTGTTTCCAAATTCAAATTTTATACTTTTTGTTATAGCGGATTTAGCAATACAGGTTCTTTGTAAATTTCAGCGGTCTGTGTACAACTGTTCAAAAGTATGGCCATATACAACACATTAAATGAACTATTGGAGCACCCTTTAATTTAAAATTTTGAATATTTATAAATTTTATTATAACGGTCATAGTAATCGACATTTTGTCAAATTTTCAAGGTTTTGCCTATAACGGTTCAAAAGATAGGCTCAAATAGGTCAAATTACGTCACCCATGGGGACACCCTTTAAATTTTAAATTTATTTTTTTATTAATTTCTGTTGTTGAGAGCTATAGCGGCACGCAATTTTTTAAAATTTTAAATTGGTGCCCTTTACGGTTCTTAATACACGTAAAAATCATGTATGTTGTATGGGGACACCCTTTAATTTTTAATATAATGAACTGTTTTTAAAATGGGACCAACCTGAAAGCATAACCTTTCAAATAAAGAATTTTAAAATCGGTTCAGAAATGGCTGAGTTCTGCGGTTACATACATAAAAAAAGCAACATTCAGACGAATAGATAACCTCCTTCTTTTTTTAAGTCGGTTAAAAAATAATCTTATTAAGAATTTTAGACACTTGAAAATTAAACAGAATGTCTGTTACTATGGCGCTATAACGACAAAATATAAAGGTGAAGGTACAAACTGTAGGGTGATCCAATCAAAGACTTGAACTAAAAATAAGCAGATGCCTGATTATATATAATAGTTGATTTTTATTTATTAATTTTTTTTTTATGCTTAAAGTTTAATTAATTTTAAATTTATATATTAATTTCCATGCCTGTACATATGTCTAAAATTTTGGTTTAAGCACATAAATTCAATGAATTTATAATATATATTATATGAAATTAAAATTATTTTTTTGGTTTTAATTTTATGTGGATATGAAAATACTATAATAAGTACATTTTCAAACAAAATACAAAATTTGAAAAAAAAAATTGAAAATGTACGTTTTTGCAAAAAGTACTAAAAATACTACTTTTTAAAAAAATGAAATAAAAATCAGCGTAGACATATTTAAAATGTCTATTCTACTTGCTCAATACTTAAATTAAAAAAAAAATAATATTTTTGTTACAAACTTGTTAAGGAGATATTTAGGAATGCATTTTTAGAACATGTAATTTTAATATTTAAACATTTGTGCTTATTACAAAAAGTAGCAAAAAATACGCATTAGAACTTTTATAAAAGAAATTTTTGAAAAGCATAGAAATGCAACTTTTTTACATTTTAAATTGCAATCTTTTTAAACATTTAAACACACAAAAGATTCCAAACATTTAACATATTAAAATAGTACTTTTTTAAAAATTCAGTTTATATTCGTATACAATTTTGTTACAAAAAAAAAATTTTATTTCCTAAAACAAACTTTTAAAATAAAATGTTGTCAATTATATTTCATTATTTGTTATTGCTGTGCAATTAATTTATCAGATCAAAAATACATTTAATTTGTCAATGAGTCAACTCAACAACACATTTAAAAAAATGTGCACAAATGGTTGTTTGGACTAAAATAAATTTTTTAACATTAATTTTATTAAGTCTTTAGGGTAAATGTGTTAGTGTGAACTTGTTATACGTCACTTCAATATGTTCAGTTTTATCCATTTTTTTTTCTCTCTTATGCAATGATTTTTTCCCCACTTACACTACGTGCCTCTCAACCGCTTGTGTTCAAATGCATATTTACACTTAATACTGTGATGTGATGACAATTTTCCACAAAAACAAAATAAAATATGCCACTTTGTTTTTATTGTAATTTTAATACAAACTGCGACGTCATAAGTGGAGCGAAAAATGCACACACAGTTCGTAAGGATTTGAGACAAATTACAAAAATAGTAAAAAGTACTTTTTTCCCTTTACTCGGGATAAAATAGAAATGAAAACAAAAGTGTTCATCAACTTTATGTGCTCTTTAATCAAGACCACAAATTTCTTGTATTAATCTACTCTTCTATAAAACTTGTACTAAAAATCCATATTAGCACTCCTACTTTTCCGCTTCACCTACCGCTTCAAATACTATTCTTCTTTCACAATTCACATTCCATCAACTTCAACGCAAAAAAAAAATTACCCATAACTATAAAATGAGTAGAAAATTTAAATGCATTGTCGGTTTCCTTTTTTTTTTTGTGCATTTTTGAACATCATTATCCGGTTCGTTTTTGATTATCGTGTAAAAGTAACACATTTTTGGCATCGCCTTTAGCACCATAAAACTTTCACAAACGAAGGCAAGTAGAAACACGCACATCACCACATAAACAACGAAAAAAGCTTGTAATAAAAAAAGTATGGAAATTTGCAAACTCGAATAAAGGACTTAGGGCTCAGGAGGAAGTGTGAGTTTTGTCGTAGTTGAAAAATCTTTGTCACATAAAATTATGCAAAACTTAATAAAAAAAAGTACTTTTGCGTTACAAAAAAAAAAAAAAAGGTTAGCAAGGAGTAAGCACATACTGTGTATTGTCAGCTGTAGTAAGTGTTACAATGAAATCAGTTTGTTTAACATATTTTGAAAGAGAACACTTTTTGGGGGGGTAAAGAAACAGAGTGAAACATAAAAAGCAATACAACTTTGTGGTATAAAGTTTTTTTCTCTTCCAAAAAATCCAAAAACGCCTCTTAACAAGACAACTTAAAAGAAAGAATATTCAAGAACAATACTTTTAAAAATTTAAAAAAATAGTAGTAAATTATTACTTTCTTAGAAAAATATTATTTTAAGTGATTTAGTATAAATATAAAGATGCTTAACACTTAAATAAAAAAAAATAAATTCCTTTTTGCAAAAAAAAAAAATTATAAATTACTTTTCTAAAAAAGTAGTAAAAAATACTACTTTTAAAAAAGTAAAAAATTTTACAAAACTCTATTTGATGAATTTTACATTTAGAGCAGCAAATAATTTAAATTCCTTAAATGTTAAAGTAAAATAATTATAAAAAAGTTCTAAAAAATAGTACCTTTTTTAAAAATAATTAAACCGTCCTAAAAAATATTAAAAATGATATTTTTTTAAAATGCACTCAAATACTTTTCATAAAATAACACGAAAATACTACTTTTAAGTACTAACTTTTAGTACTAAAAATATACTTTTTAATTACTTAAAAATATTACTTTTAGATAATACTATAGGTATTACCTAAAAATAGTATATATAATAATATATTTTTAAAAAAAATAGTAATTTTCCTAGCTAGAGCTAAAAAAGTGAAAGGTATTAAAATTTTACTATTTAAAAAAAATTAAACCGTTAAAATACTCCCTCTAGTAAAAATAAATTAAAGTACATTGATTAAATATAGCTCTTAGAATACAAAATTATAAAACTGGTTCTAAAAGAAATCTTTTTTAAAGAAAAAACTTCAAGAATAATACTTTTAACAAATTAAAAAATAGTAGTAAATTACTACTTTTAAAAAAAAGAAAGTTTCAAGCTGAAATATAAAATATCTTAACAACTAAATTAAAAAAAAATATTAATAATTCTTGCAAAAAAAAACCGACTTCAAAACAAATAGAAGGGCACCAATTCTAAACTAAAAATGTAAGAAGTAATCTGTAAGAATTAAATTTAAACCAAACAAAAGATGCGCCAAAATTAGAGGGAAAAAATAAACACTATTGAATGTCAAGCCTCTCCCTATTACTGTTTAAAAGTTAAGTTATTTTCACCAGCATCCGTCTTGTATGGGGACACCATTCAAGCCTCTGTCTATAACGGTTTCAAAGATAGGGGCACACAGATCGAATAACATCACCTATTCGGACACCCTTTAATTTACAATGTTAAATTAAAGACCTGTTGTTATAGAGGACTTGGTCACAAAGATTCTTTGTAAATTTCAACTATCTGTCTATAACGGTTAAAAAGTTTAACCATATATATCAAATTACATGAACTATTGGGACACCCTTTACATTATAATTCCAAATATTTATATTTGTTATCATACCAGAGAAAGTAGTGGACATTCTGCCTAATTTTCAAGTGTTTGTGTTTAACGGTTCAAAAGATAGCGTCATATAGATCAAATTACGTAATTTATGGGGACACCCTTTAATTTCTAACTTCAAATTGTATACTTGCTATAGTGGACTTTGCAATACAGGTTCCTTGTAAATTTTAGCTGTCTGTCTCTAACAGTTCAAAAGTTTGGCCACATACATAGAATTACATTAACTATTGGGACACCCTTTAAGTTCTAAATTCAAAATTTTATACTTTTTGTTATAGCTGACTTAGCACTACAGGTTCTTTGTAAATTTCAGCGGTCTGTGAAAAACTATTCAAAAGTATGGCCATATACATCAAATTAAATGAACTATTGGAGCACCCTTTAATTTAAAATTTTGAGTATTTATACATTTTATTATAACGGTCATAGTAGTCGACATTATGTCAAATTTTCAAGGTTTAGTCCATAACGGTTCAAATAATAGACCCAAATAGGTCATATTATGTCACCTATGGGGACACCCTTTAAATTTTAAATTTATTTTTTTATTAATTTCTGCTGTTGGGAGCTATAGCGGCACGCAGTTTTTTAAAATTTTAATTTGCTGCCCTTTACGGTTCTTAATACACGTAAAAAACATGTATGTTGTATGGGGACACCCTTTAATTTTTAATATAATAAACTGTTTTTAAAATGGGACCAACCTTGAAGCATAACCTTTCAAATAAAGCAAAAAATTTTAAAATCGGTTCAGAAATGGCTGAGTTCTGCGGTTACATACATAAAAAAAAAAAAAAGCAACATTCAGACGAATAGATAACCTCCTTCTTTTTTGAAGTCGGTTAAAAAAGTACTTTTCTAAGAAAGTAAAAAAATATACTACTTAAAAAATAAAATACTACTTTATAAAGATGCTTAACACTTAAATAAAAAAAAATAAATTCCTTTTTGCAAAAAAAAAAAAATTATAAAGTACTTTTCTAAAAAAGTAGTAAAAAATACTACTTTTAAAAAAGTACAAATTTAACAAAACTCTATTTGATGAATTTTAAATTTAAAGCAGCAAATCATTAAAATATCCTTAAATGTTAAAACAAAACATTTTTAGAAAAGTACTAAAATAGTACATTTTTTAAGAAGAACTAACACAGCCAAAGAAAACTATCTTTAAAATACTACTCTTTTAAAATGCACTTAAACACTTTTAATATAATAAAACTAAAATACTAATTTGTAATACTAAATTTTAGTACTAAAATACACTTTTGACTACTATTATTTTTTAGTACTAAAATTACACTTTTTAAAAACTTAAAATAACTATTTTTAAGTAATGCCTATATAATATATTAAAAAAAAATATTATTTTTCTTAAAGAGCTAAAAAATGTAAAAAGTACTAAAATTTTACTTTTTACAATTAAACGGTTAAAAGAAACCCCTATATAAAAAAAGCTTCTTTTACAAGTAATAAGTGCAAAAATTATTTTTGCATCCACAAAATATTGTATTTTAAGAAACTACTAAAATATTCGTTTAAAAAATGACAAAACTACTAATATTTAATAATTGCCAAAAGTAGAATTTTCAAGTAGAAATTTCCTGATTCTAAAATAATACATTTAAAAAAAAAGTAGTAGTAGAGTAATATTTTTTGCAAGAACTAAAAATTGTTTTCTAAAGTGTTAAAAAATATTTTGGCTTTGAAAGTTTTTAGTTACGTAAGTAGTTGCTTATGATGCTGTGGAGACCTTAGCCTTAGGCAAATGTTGCCAATTACCATAGACTCTCTGTTGAGGAAGAATGTCGACATGTGTCAGTCGTCAGTATGTAATCACTACAGTTGAGAGTAAAAAGCTAGTGACAGCTCGATACTCAATGAAAGTAGAAAGGAGTAGACGTAATTTACCAGTCGTCCCAAAATCATTGAGGAACGAAGTAGGTCGAAAATAGACCCATAAAATTAGTGGTCTGCTGCGGTATCCCCACTATAAAATATAAAAATACAAACTTTTATAAAAGTACTAAAAATACTATTTTTGGGGCATTGCTTAAATGCAACTGAAAATATTTGAAACTAGCTGTGCCTACACAAGTTGTGTGCGTCAGGACGCAATTATTTGTTCGATTTCGCTTTGAAAGTAATCCACATAAAATTTTAAGACTCCTTCGTATTTACTTCATATAAAAGTACCCATCATGCGAACACAAAAAAGAAAGACAGACAGACAGGAAAGGAGTTACTATCCGGATAATAATTGTAAGTTCACACGATTCTAAGACGTTTTCTGTATATTTTTCTGACAATATTGTAAGATCTGACAACCGTCTGTACAGAGCTTAATACTTTCCAAAAAAGTTTCAAAAATTTTTTTAAAATATTTTCAATACAATTTTTACAAAAAATTTTCAAAAAACTTTTTTTTAATAAAATGATTTCCTATAAAATTTTTCAAAAGATTTTCAATAAAATTTTTACAAAATAGTTTCAAAAAATTTTATAGAAAATTTTTGCAAATTTAGGCATATCAGGTGACGATATATACCGTACACGAAATATTGCTGATTAGTGAAAAAAGCGCAGTTCTTTTTTTAATGCGTTTGTCTCTTAAACTAAATCAATTTTGTACCTATGTCTGTAAAAATAAAGTGACTATGGTGAAGGGTATAGAAGATTCGGCATGGTCGAATATAGCATTATTATTTTTTTTTTTCAAAACAACAAAATTTCACTATTTTAATAAAAACGATGTTATTTTAAGCTGTCAAGCTGCCTAGTTGAGCATGTGAGAACACTTAATTAAATTGCTCAATTAAGATTAAATTGTCTAAATTAAGAAAACCTGCCTGTCCCACGATGTCGCTCGATGTCGATCGTTAGCAAAAATACATTTAAAACAAAAACAAAATGTTTGAATTTGTTTTTATTTTAAATGTAACGAGTGATTTTTTAAGAGCTTGAAAACGCATAAAATTTGCAAAATCTCATCGGTTCTTTATTTGAAACGTTAGATTGGTCCATGACATTTACTTTTTGAAGATAATTTCATTTAAATGTTGACCGCGGCTGCGTCTTAGGTGGTCCATTCGGAAAGTCCAATTTTGGGCAACTTTTTCGAGCATTTCGGCCGGAATAGCCCGAATTTCTTCGGAAATGTTGTCTTCCAAAGCTGGAATAGTTGCTGGCTTATTTCTGTAGACTTTAGACTTGACGTAGCCCCACAAAAAATAGTCTAAAGGCGTCAAATCGCATGATCTTGGTGGCCAACTTACCGGTCCATCTCTTGAGATGAATTGTTCTCCGAAGTTTTCCCTCAAAATGGCCATAGAATCGCGAGCTGTGTGGCATGTAGCGCCATCTTGTTGAAACCACATGTCAACCAAGTTCAGTTGTTCCATTTTTGGCAACAAAAAGTTTGTTAGCATCGAACGATAGCGATCGCCATTCACCGTAACGTTGCGTCCAACAGCATCTTTGAAAAAATACGGTCCAATGATTCCACCAGCGTACAAACCACACCAAACAGTGCATTTTTCGGGATGCATGGGCAGTTCTTGAACGGCTTCTGGTTGCTCTTCACTCCAAATGCGGCAATTTTGCTTATTTACGTAGCCATTCAACCAGAAATCAGCCTCATCGCTGAACAAAATTTGTCACATTTGAACATTTCGAACCGAACACTGATTTTGGTAATAAAATTCAATGATTTGCAAGCGTTGCTCGTTAGTAAGTCTATTCATGATGAAATGTCAAAGCATACTGAGCATCTTTCTCTTTGGCACCATGTCTGAAATCTCACGTGATCTGTCAAATACTAATGCATGAAAATCCTAAGAAAAAAATCTTTAGACTCTAAAAGGGCGGTGTGATTTTATTTAAACTTCACATTACTATAGAAGAGGTGTAGTCGAGATTAAGTTTTGCTTTTAAAACATATAGTCTTTAGGGACAATTTGTCATATTGCCTTAAAGTAGGGCACCTTGGGTATATGAAAAATTTAAACAAAAGTTAATTTCTTGTTTTTAAATCGATTTAAAATAATTTTTTGAAATGAAAACTTTTTTAGGCACGTTGAGGACTTTTTGGTTGAACAAAAATTATTACACCAACAATCGTAACCGTCGTCACCATTATCAGAACCGTAACCGCGTCACCTAACATTTTAGTTAAAGAAAAATGATCATCGTCACAATCGTCACCTAATATTGGTTTTCATACATAGGTGTGGTCCTTTTGGTTGAAGAAAAATTATTGAACTCGGAAAAAATGAATTACAAGTTACTTAGTTTTCACTTCTATTGGCAGTCCCAACGACTTCTGTGCAACTAAGCTGCATGTGAAGCAATGCGCACTGCTCCAACACAGGCAATGGAGGCAATGCTGGGTTTGCTGTCGTTGAACTTATTCATCGGGTGGTCAATGGCGGCAATGTCAGCTTTGCAATGAAGAGCGTTGCCATTTTGCATAGCTTTGGGCCGAACAACGGCCTTAAGAGCATCCAAGAGCTAGTTAGTAAGGAGGGAAGCTCAAATGCCGATGGAATGCATGAGTAAAAGAAAGATAATCGAAAGACGGCATCGGACACTCATTGCGGAAGGCGTTATACACAATATGTGTATGGAGAACCACATCAACTCAAGTGCAAGCAATTGTATAATCATCTGAATTTGTCCTAATGTCTGCATCTAGCTGAGTACGTTTCCGTTTATTAGGCAGCATTACTTGACCTGCTGCAAGCGTTGGATCACCTGCTGCAAAGTCGAATGCAGGGAAGAAAGGTTCTCATTGACAACCGGTCGGTTATAAAACGCATGAGGCAGGTGAACGAGTAGTACAAACTAGTGCTGGAATGTGTTTTAAAACTTAACAGATGTGCCTCGGTTAATGAGGTAACATTGATGTGGGTTAAGGGGTGCGTAGGCACAGCTGGGAATAAAGCAGCAGACCAAATAGGAAAAGGCGGATCTGCTGTGAATTTCTGTGGACCAGGACCCAGAGTATCGCTGGATACTGGCATAATGCAAGCTAAGCTTCTACATTGGGCGAACTCATTGAACCTAAAAATATAGAAGGAGACCACTACTAGAGCCCATGTGGGCGGAAATGCCAGCCAAGTACTCAGATATAATAGAAGTACCTTAAGCTACATAACTGCTTTAGTAACAGCTCATGGAAACTTCATCTGGAAAAGATGAAAATCGAAGATGATACTAGCAGACTGTGTCTGTAAGAGATGGCAGCGCACAGTGAATGTCCAGCACTGGCTAGCATAAGTCTCAGGATCACTGATAGAAGCCTGTTAAATGTGGATGCCGGGGGGGACCTGAGCCTTGAACAAATGCTAGCAATTACTAGAGACTGCGTGATGAGAAAGAAGGCCGACAATTACCAGTTGACAGTCTGAAATCACTAAAGTCAAGATTAAAGGCTGGTTGCATAAAATCAAAAAAGGACCCATTCAGGAAATGATCTACTTCGATATTCCCCCTATATTAAAATAATAAAAAATAAAAGGCACACTAGAGCAAAAGAAGCTTTTAGGAAAAATTTTAAATCTCTATTAAATATATTTCTAATTTATATTACTAGCTGTGCCCGCCACATTGTGAGCGTCCTTGCAATATTTTGTTCGATTTGGCTTTAAAAGCAATCCGCACCCAAAACCCTTATTTTTTAAGTGCGGCCTTAAACCATGCTTCAGCGCCATCTTTTATTAGTTAGTGCTTCAGTTAAGATTTATGTATTAAAATCACTATTAAAATCACTGCTTTTTCTCCACTTTCTCTTGGAAATAAAATATTTTTTCGGAAAACAGTATTCCATATTGAAATCAGACTACTAAGATACCTCCTCACAAAATTTTGTTAAAATCCATCCAGTAGTTTTTACGTGATGCGAACGCAAAAGAAAAGCAGACAGGCAGGCGGAAATGAGTTACTATTTTATTATATGTATAAATTATACAGAACTTAATATGGTTCTAGTGACCATTACACAACCGTGTTTTTTTCTCTGCGTTGGATCCTCACATACTAGCTGCGTTTTCTTAGCATTTTTCTGTTCCTCTAAGCTGCACAGTAGAGCAAAATTAAGCTTCCAAGGCAATTTTCAAACTCTATTCCCAATTTTGTTATTTTAATCTTAGTAAGAAGTATTAATTTATTTGCTTTCCTGGAATAATATTTGCTTGAAATCATGCTAAAAAAAAGCAAATTATCTTATAATCTACTGTTTTTTTTTTTTTTTTTTTTTTTTGAAACACAACAATTTAGTTATTTTCATGATAAACATACTTCAGCAACAGCAGGCATTAAACAGCAATTGCAGCATCTTAGATAAACAGAACTAAATTAATAAAACATGAACAACTAAAGCAGTAACTAGACCAAAAAATGGCACAATCATTAAAATCTTAACAAAAACACAAACATCCGCTAAATAACATCATCTCTCTCTCCTCATTTTTTGATTTTTTTTTTAATTTACAAAAATATAAATATTTAACAATAACACAGCATAAACAAATAAGAAAACAACTGAATAAATGAAACAAAGCAAAATAAATCCTTTAAACAACAGACACAATGGCAACCAAAACAAAAGAAAAGAACTGTTCATTTAAAATCCGGATTCATTAAGCTTAAAAATTACTCCTAAATAAAAAACAGAATAATTAGTTTAATATAACATAGTGCAACACGGAAAAAAATAACCATATACGGACATCACTACGTGATAAAAAAAAAGACCGCTGTCTCCCAGTTTTGCCCGAAGTCCTCCAGGTTTTTTTTATGGGCCCTCAAAGATGTGGGGCCTCGACCTCATTTTTGCAAAAAAATGATCATTTTCTCAAGCTCATATTTTGCAAACCGTTTGGAATTTTGATATACTCTCTGAGGCAAAGTTGTAGCTCTTGTCATAAAGAACTAAAATTGTGAACATTACACACTGTGTAATTTTTTAAATCATGGCAAAATAACCATATACGGACACCACTACGTCATAAAAGACCAAAAAAAAAAAGACCCCTGTCCCCAGTTTTGCCCAAAGTCCTCCAGGTTTTTTTTATGGGCCCTCAAAGATGTGGGGCCTCGATGTCATTTTTTAAAAAAATGATCATTTCCTTAAGCTCATAATTTCCAACCCGTTTGAAATTTTGATATACTCTCTGAGGCAAAGTTGTAGCTCTTGTCATAAAGAACAAAAATTGTTAACATATAAAATCAAAAACACTTCATCTTCAAGGTCAAAATCGCAAAAAACTTTAAAAAATTCAATTTTGTTTACCTTTTTTCCCCTGTTCAGGTCCATAGGTAGCAAACCGTTCAAAATTCAAGGAAACAATCAACTACAAAAATAACTTTCTAGAACATATGAACTTCCTAAGAATGACTCTTAACACCGTTTAGGTAGCGCTTAGGTAGCCGAAATGAATTTAAAAATTTTCGGGAAATTTTTCACTTTTGCGGCTACCTAAGCGCTACCTAAACGGTGTTAAGAATCATTCCTAGGAAGTTCATATGTTCCAGAAAGTTATTTATTGAGATCTTAGGTTCATTTTTGTAGTTGATTGTTTCCTTGAATTTTGAATGGTTTGCTACCTATGGACCTGAACAGGGGAAAAAAGGTAAAAAATTGAATTTTTTAAAGTTTTTTGCGATTTTGACCTTGAAGATGAAGTGTTTTTGATTTTATATGTTCACAATTTTTGTTCTTTATGACAAGAGCTACAACTTTGCCTCAGAGAGTATATCAAAATTTCAAACGGGTTGGAAAATATGAGCTTAAGGAAATGATCTTTTTTTTTGTAAAAATGACATCGAGGCCCCACATCTTTGAGGGCCCATAAAAAAACCTGGAGGACTTTGGGCAAAACTGGTAGACAAGGGTCTTTTTTTTGGTCTTTTATGACGTAGTGGTGTCCGTATATGGTTATTTTGCCATGACTTAAAAAATTACACAGTGTGTAACAAAACAGAGTAATTACACTGTTCTGCAGAGAAATCCTGCTTTAAAAAAGAATAGGATGAATAGAGAAATCCTTTGCAAAAATTATGGTCTAATCTGGGTTAACGAAGAGTTGAAATGTTAAACGAAATGAGAGATATTTAAGGTATATACAGTGAGGTGCACAAATAAGTACAAGTTTGTACTTAGAGCACTTGTTATGTCATAGAAATAAAAGTAATAAAGCAAAAATTCAAAAACTTTTTTTGTACTTAACAAAACAGTGTAAAATTCAAAACCTAAAGCATCAATTTCTAAGAAAAAAAAACGAAAGAAAACGAAAACAACTCCAATGTACTCAATTTTGCACCGTTGAAAAATTTTGCAGAATACGAATATTTTTAATACTTAGTCCAAAGCCCTTTATTTTGTAAGACATGATTTATGCGATTTGGCCTACTCTCCACCAATTTCTGTACAACTTCTTTTGGAATATTCATCCAATCACTTTGAATCCGCTGCCAAAGCTCGTCTAAATTGGTATTGGGCTGTTGGTTCTGTCCCAACCGTCTCTTCACGATTGACCACAAATGCTCAATCGGATGTTCTGGATCACTATCCTGCTGAAAAATTACTTCTTCTGCAGGATAGGCACTCTTATCTAAAAAATCGGGAAGATGAGTCTACAAAATCCTCAAATAGTCTTCTTTCTTCATTGTATTATCAATTTTTTGCCGTGGTTTAAGGTCCAATCACGTAAAGCAACCCCATACCATGAAGTTTCCTCCACCGTGCTTCACAGTTTGCTTCACATGTCGCCTTTGAATTTTTTCACCAGGGCGGCGCCAGCAATATTGAGTGCCGTCAGATTGGAACGGTTGCATTTGGTTTCGTCTGACCAGATCGCACGTTTCCAGTCGTCCACTGTCCAAGTTTTGTGCTCTTTAGCGGCAAACTTTAACCAGGCCTTTACATTTTTTTCCGACAATGCAATGTCGCGAACGGCTCTACATGCCGTCCACCGACTAACACGTTTTCCGATTGCAAACGAAACATCTTTTGGTGTTAAAAACTAATCTCTTTTGATTTCTCTTATCATTAGACATGCATCCGCATTATTTAGAAGTTTTTTACGACCTCTAACTTGAGACTTGGGAACAACGAAACACCGATTTTATACCCTTATGACCTCAGATTGACTCACTTTAAGTTCTTTTGCAATTTTCCGCGTAGAACAGCCTCTTTGAGTCATGGCCCGGATGCTCAAAAAGTGCTCAAAGTATAAAAATTTACAGAGATTGGCTGAGCCATGTCGGTCGGTCAAAAAGGTCAAAAAGGTGAACGGACCATATGGAAGAAGACATGAAAATTTTTCTTAAAACGAACCGGAGAAAGCACGCACAAGATCGAAGTGCTAAGAAATCACTCCAAGACCAACAACAGGTTGAAATGCTTACTTATCTAAGAACACAAGTGCACCAATTAATAAATTTTTTAATTAATTCACATATATAATGGGTGATCCCTTGCGAGGTTCCCTACTTTTTTTAAAGAAAATTCAAATTTAATGGAGAATGTTTATTATCATTTGAAAGAACATTCTTCGGCATTTATGTTTTGAAGATTATTTCTATTAAATGTTGGCCGTTGCTACGTAGCAGATGGTCCATCCGTTGAGTCCAATTTTCGATAAATCGTTCGAGAATTTCGACTGGTAACTGGCGAGGACGCGTGATGTTTTCCTCCAAGGCCTGAATCGAAGTGGGTTTGTCCGCATAAACTTTAGACTTTAAATATCTCCACAGCAAAAAGTCTAACGGTGTGATATCACACGATCTTGGTGGCCAATCGACCGGGCCAAAACGTGAAATTATGTACTCACCGAAATATTCTCTCAATAAATCCATTAATTGATGCGATGTGTGGGAAGTGGCGCGGTCTTGCTGAAACCAAATGCCGCCGAGATCACGAGCTTCAATTTCAGTCATCAAATTGTCGGTTATCATGGTACGATAACGGTCGCCATTGACGGTTACCTTCGCACCGGCATCATTTTTAAAGAAATATGGACCAATGTTTCCACCGGCCCACAAAACTAACCAAACAATTGTTTTTTCTGGATGAAGTGACAGCTCTAGAATCTCTTTAGGTTGCTCTTCGTCTCAAATGCGGCAATTTTGTTTTGAGCCAGAAATGGGACTCATCGCTAAACAAAATTTTCCTCGAAAACGTCGGATCTTCTTGCAACTTTTCAAGAGCCCTTAGAGCGAAGCGATTCAGGCGTAAGTCTTTCCATTACTAAACAATACTAAACAAAAATAACATAACAGCATGACACGACTCACACGTGATCTGTCAAAAAAAGGCTATTGAAAAAGTACCACGAAATGGGTCACCCCTTATTTGTTAAAAAAACAGAACAAAAAAATTTCCTAATTAAACAAATAATTGAATCAATGAATTATTTATTTAAATATTAATCTGAAACCAGCCTTTAAATAAAGAAAATATTTTTTTCTGTGTAAGTAAGAAGGCATTTCTTATAGTGCATTTAATATAAAGTCAAATATGGTATAAGAAACATGGTATTTATGAGCCCGTCTCACGCTTTTTTGCAAAAAAAAAAAATAAAATATATTACATCCTAATTTTAAAAGAGCACACATACACGCAGAAACTTCAATAAACTACAACAATAACAATGCACACAACACCCACTGATTGCTCTTAAACGAGTTTTTGTTAAAACGATAAAGAAAACGACAAAACAGCAAGAAGATTTAGAAGAAAGTGTTTTTGTTAAATCTTTTTGAAAAAATAGTTTTTAGTAGCAAAAGTTAAGAGAAGTTAAGAGAAACAAACAATGAAAAACTCACTTGCAAACACGCACACACACACGCTCACACATATACACTGACAGAAACAAAAATGAAACTATGCCAAGATGAAATACTTCAAACAAGGATGATGTGCAAATAAACATCATGTTTTTTGTTCTCATGCAACAACGGAACAAAAACAACAACTACAACAATTAAATGGTATATGAAATGGCAAATGAAAGTGGGGAAAAAGCAAATAAAGAAAAAACAACAATTTATTTAAGGAGTCATTTTTATAAAGTCTAGCAGTAGTTAGTAGAGGGAGAGAATGGGAGAGAGATGAGAGGAAAAAAGTAAAATAAAGTAAGTAAAGTTATCAAAAACACATGCTGAATTTGCAATTAAAGATAACAAAATGTATTAAAAGACAAAAAGAATATTAAAAAAAATTGTTAAATATCGAGTGGTTAAATTTTAAGGGCCGATGTTGAATGTGAACCGCACCTAAACGTCAAGTTTTTTTCTGCATTTAATTTGACATTTCTCAATTTCAGACTAACTCAATTTGAACCATGGAAAGATACACAATCGAGCAACGCGTTAAAGTTATTCAGGCTTATTATGAAAATGGGCCTACAAATTCAAATGCATATCGTGTACTTCGTGGTTTTTTCGGTCAATTTAATCGTCTAAATATGCGTAAAATCGGAAAAATCGTGGAAAAATTTGAGCAACCCGGGTCTGTAGGAGATGTAAAAACACCAGTGCATGCTCGTACAGATGGTACTGCAGAAAATATTGCTGCTGTTCGCGATAGTGTGGCTGAAGAGCCGTTCACCTCAAATCGTCGTCGTACCAAACAATTGCAGCTCTCACGCTCGTCGTTGATGAACATTATGCACAAAAACTTGCATTTAGACGCTTACAAGGTGCAATTGACTCAAGAACTAAAGTCTCTTGATCATTCCAAACGTCGTCAATGATCAGAATGGTGGAAAGAAATGGCAACGTTGGAAGATCAATTTTCAAAGAAAATCATCTTCAGTGATGAGGCACATCTTCACCTCAGTGGATTCGCCAATAAGCAGCATTGCCGCATTTTGGGCAAATGATAATCCAAGAGCGATTATCGCAACACCAATGTACCCACAAAGAGTGACTGTTTGGTGCGGTTAATAGGCTGGCGGCATCATTGGGCTATATTTTTTTCCAAAATGTGGCCTGTCAGGCAGTTACTGGTTAATGGTGTTCGCTATCGTGAGATGATAACGAACTTTTTATGGCCCGCATTAGAAGATATGGATGTGGACGATATGTGGTTTAGAAAGGACGGTGCCACTTGCCACACAGCTAACGAAACAATGGCTCTTTTGCGCGACAAATTCAATGGCCGTGTTATCTTACGTAGTGGCGATGTCAGTTGGCCGCCTAGATTATGTGATTTGACACCGTTGGACTTCTGTCTTTGGGGTTATTTGAAAGAAAAGGTGTACATCGATAAGCCAACATTAACGGCATTCGGCACATTAACGGCATTGAACCTCAATTATGTTGCAGCGTCATTGAAAATTTGGAGCATCGGATGGAGATGTGCCGACGAGGTCGCGGCAGCCATTTGGCCGATATTTTGTTCCATACCTAATTGAACCACACCAATATTATCAAAATAAAAAGAAATGAAAATAATTTCCTAAATAATTTGTTTTTTATTCAAAATCAACATCGGCCCCTTAAAATTTAACCACCCTTTACAATAACAATTTCAATTTTGGAGGGATAATGGAGGATAATCTTTTTACTCATTAATAATTATGTGGAAAGGATACTGTATCAACTATATTACTCTTTTCCATCAAAATTTCAATGTCCAGAGTAGCATTCCATGGCTTCCAGTATTTGTTATGCTAGCAAGTAATAAGCAGCTACAGTAAACATGTGTTTCTGTCTCATAACTACAAACGCTGTTGGCTAGAATTGTCGGCGTGTAGTCAGCAAATCAATTACATTCAAGACGACAGCTACATCGTAAACTCTGATATTTTTCAAGAAATATTTTTATTACGTCAAAACAAAGGTTCATTTATCAGGTAGCGTTACTACAGAGGGGAAATATTAAGGCGAAAATTTTTCTGGATCTTGACAGTTAAACTTACAATTTTTCCCCTTAAATGGAAGTTGAACTATCAAACTTCATATAAAAAAAATTTAAAAATTTTCGCCCACTGGTAGATGGGGGATCTAAGCCTTGAACATATTCTAGCAATTACAAAATTGCTTAAAATCCCTTAAGTAAAGATTAAAGGCTTGTTGTAGCACGTGACCTCTCTGAGGGTAAGGTTGCCGTAATAACATTTCGGTTGTCTATAATCATAGAGGACGGAAGGGGGTCGAAAAGGGACTCGTTAAGGAAGTAGTCTGCTTCGATATTCCCCCTGCATTATTTGTATTTTTTCGGGTGCATTAGCAAAGTTGATTTCAACCCGAACACAGACGGACAGACTTAGAGTCGGTCGTCGCTAAATCAACTTGTCTATTTATAAGGCTCCAGAAAATATATATTTTATGAGGTCGGAAATTAATATTCTAGCAATTACAAAATTGCTTAAAATCCCTTAAGTAAAGATTAAAGGCTTGTTGTAGCACGTGACCTCTCTGAGGGTAAGGTTGCCGTAATAACATTTCGGTTGTCTATAATCATAGAGGACGGAAGGGGGTCGAAAAGGGACTCGTTAAGGAAGTAGTCTGCTTCGATATTCCCCCTGCATTATTTGTATTTTTTCGGGTGCATTAGCAAAGTTGATTTCAACCCGAACACAGACGGACAGACTTAGAGTCGGTCGTCGCTAAATCAACTTGTCTATTTATAAGGCTCCAGAAAATATATATTTTATGAGGTCGGAAATTAATATTGTAGAAATTATAAACGGAACGACAAACCTATGTATACATATATTTTCCACCTGTGGTTGAGGGTATAAAAATATATATCTTCAACTCAAAAAATTTAATCGATTATTCGTTTCTTTTATTATCGATTATATTTCTATATAATCGATTATTAAAAAAAAATAAAAACATGTCAAGAAAATTTTCCAATTAATCGAATAATTTTTCGATTATTCGAATAATTTTTATTCGAATAACTATTCAACTCTAAAAACCCTTCTTTGCTTTGATTTTATTTAATAAGATTTCTTACAATAAAAATTCGTTCAATATGTCAGGTCAAATAGAACATATTTGTGTGACAAATTACAAAAACTGCATTTATTTATCTTAACGAATATCAGTAACAAATTACAACAACCACAACTGCATCAATATATATTTTATTAATGAAAATGTCATTATTTCACATTTTGAAATTTATTTTATTTCTTTCCGCAGCTCAGTTCATTTATTTTATTTAAAACACAGTTGCAGTAGTGATGCAACACTAGTAAGAAGAGAGCGGTATTGCGGAAGAAAATGAATAATATTCGTTTAAATGTAGTATGTGTGTCACATGTTGACTGCTTTTAAAAATAGCCAAGCAATTAACATCAACTAAAGCTGCTACTTCTGCTGCATTAAACATGTGGCAATTTGCCAATTCCCTGTCTTTGCTATATAAAACATGATTAAAAAGATTCTACTTATTCCTCTCTCCATCTCTCTCACTCACTCAGGCGTTTTATTTGATTTTACCACCAAAGAAATGTATAAAACATAAAAATAATAAACGAAAAAGTCAGTTGAGAGGATTAAAGTAACTACTTGAATGCATTAATAGTGTGTTTTAAAATACACTGCCTCAGAGTTAACTGGGACTTCATGATAAAGTTTAAAAATTTTCTTTTGAAAATTTAAACCAGTTCATAAAGAACCGTTCATTTGAAATTCAAAGGCGTATAATTAGAAATAGTAAAGGAAAGAAATTACGAAACAAAATCATTTTCTCGATTTCTTGATTTTTGATTCTCGATTTTTGGGTTAAATTCAAATGTTTATGTTGGTCAAATTTAAATTTTTTTTTTGGTAAATATCCTTACTGAAATTAATATTTTTAGTGAAACTTCAGTTTTTTTGTGAAACTTGGATTTTTTGTAAAATTTTAATTTTTTGGTGAAATTTTGATTTCTTAGTAAATTCTGAATTATTTGATTTTTTTAAGAAAACTTTAGATTTTTACCGAAAGCTTAATTCTTCAAAAAAAATTTAATTGTTTCCCATTTTCTTTTCCCATTTCTACAGGGACTTTTTATTTAAATCTGGCAACCTCGATTTTATTACATATATCAGGGTTTTGGTTTAATGATTTATTCTTATCAAATTCTTTATTTAAAATTTCAACTTTTTAATTTTTCGATAGATATTTCTTGGCGGAATTAAATTTTTTGTGAAATTATTAGTTTAAGTTGAAAAAACATTTTTTTGGACAATTTTTACCTAAAATTGGTGATATCTCATACATTTTTTTAATTTCTGATTTTTGGTGAAACAACGATTATTTTTTATAAAATGATTATTTTTGAGTGAATTCTTAATTTTTGCTGAAATTTTGACTATTTAGTTACATTTGCAATTTGTTGACCAAATTTAGATTTTTTGTGAAACCTTATCTGTTTTTAATCGGCCATCTATATAGGTTTGTAATTATCTATTTCACCTAAAATCGCTAATCTTAAATATAAATACTTAAGACTTAAAAACAAAAAATATATTGTAACAATTAAAAGACAAATTAATTTATTCGGATAAATTTTATTCGAATAAAAAAACATTTTTTTGAGTAACTGTAAATACTTTTAAATACATTTTTAATTAACGAAAAAAAACTAGTACCTTTTATTCCGACAATCTTTTAATTTTTTGCCAATTTGCTGCTACTTTTTTCGCCATGGTGACAGTAATACGTCTCTTGTGAAACTTTAGTTTATAATTTTTAAATTTTTGTGAATTTTGTAACTGTGTTGAAATACCGATTTTGTGGTAAATTCTTAATTATGGAAATTATTTAGTAATTTGTGATTTTTGGCGTAATATCGACTGCTTAGTAAAAGCTTTAATTTTTAAGGTGAAATTTCAATTTTGTGGTGAATTATTCGATTTTTTAAGTAAACTTACGATTTTTGGCGGAAATTCGATTATTTTATAAAATATTGATTATATTGTCATATTTCGATTTATTGCTTAAAACTTGATTTTTTTTTTTGTAAAATCCTGCTGTAACATTAAGATTTTTAAAAAAAAAATTTTTTTGTTAGTGAGGATTTTAATTTGTTTTTGGAAAATTTTCATCTTTCTGCTTAAATTTCTATTGTTTTTTTGTTTCTTTTTTTTGTCAATTTTCGAGCTCGGTGAAGTTTAATTTTTTCTTTTGAATTTAGTGAAATTTTGTTTTTTGAAAAAACAATATTTCTTAGGTGAACTGTTGAATTTTTGCTGAAATTGTTCACAGGTATTCCGCATTTTTTGTGAAACAACTATTATATAGTGAATTTCGGTTTTTTTTTGTCTATTGTTTTGACAAAAACACAATTCCTTAGTTGAATATCGGTCTTTGGTAAAATCCCATTTTTTTTTTTTTTTTTTGTAAAATTTTGGGTTGGGTGATAATAATAGTACCTTGATTTTTTAGTGAAACCTAAATTATTTGTTGATTTATAGTGAAATTTTTATAGTTTTGGTTTGGAATATGAATTTGGGTGGAATCTCGATTTTTATTATATGAATCGCAAATATATACTGCAGTAATAATGACAAGATACGAAAAATATAAAAAATAAAATAAAAAATTTTATTCGAATAAAAAATGTATTCGAATAAAATATTTATTCGGATAAATATTCAATTTTTATGTAAAACCTTGATATTTTTAATTAAATTTCGTTTTTTGATGGAATTTGGATTTTGGTGGAATTTCGGCGTTTTTTAATTTAACTGATAAATTTTATAAATGGGATGGTCCGAAAATCCATTACATCAAAAACAGGGACACACATTATGAAATCGACTTATATACTGTAGTATATATACTGTAGTAACAAAACCAAAATATCAAAAATTTATAAAAAATAAAACAAAAAATTTTTATTCGAATAAAAAATTTATTCGGATAAATATTATTCGATTTTTTTGAAATATCTTTATATTTTTGGTTAAATTTATATTTTTTGATGAATTTTAGATTTTGTTGGAATTTCGGAAGTTTTTAATTAAACTTATAAATTTTATAATGGGATGGTTCGAAAATAATTTCATCATTACCAGAGACAAACAGACATTGTGAAATCGGCTCTTTTAATTAAACTGATAAATTATATACATAAATGAAATGGTCCGAAAATCTATTACATGATTACCAACAACAAACCGATATTGTTAAATCGACTAACCAACCTATAAGGATCCTAAATATACGAATCGAAAATATATATAAATATATCTAAAAAGATACAAAATATATAAAAAATAAAACAAGAAATATAATTCGAATAAAAAATTTATTCGGATAAATATTCGATTTTTGTTTTTTGTAAAATCTTGATATTTTTAATTAAATTAAGTTTTTGGAGTTTGGATTTTGGTGGAATTTCGGCTTTTTTAATTTACTTGATAAATTATATAAATGGGATGGTCCGAAAATCCATTAAATCAGAAACAGGGACAGACAAACATTATTAAATCGATTTCCTAACCTATAGGGATTCTAAATATGCGAATCGCAAATAATGTAGTAACAATAAAAAGATACAAAAGATAAAAAAAAATTAAATAAAAACCATTACTTGGATTAAAAATTTATTCGGTTAAATATTATTCGAATAAAAAATTTATTGGCTAAATTATTATTCGAATAAAAAACATTAATTGCATAAATTTTCTTAACCATTCTAATCTAACAGACAATTTAAAACATTTCATTATTTAACAAAAGTATTATTTAGCAAAAAATAGCTATTTTTCTCTAACGGTTTCTTATTTTTATAAAAAAATAAAATTTTTTTTTAATTTAATTGATAAATTATACAAAAGGGATAGTTTGAAAATTCATTATATCGGGAACAGGGACACACAAGCATTGTAAAAACGACTTCTTAATCTATAAGGATCCTAAATGTACGAATCGCAAATTTTATACTTTACTAACAAAAGCAAGATACTAAAAACATAAAAAATTAAATATTAAATATTATTCGAAAAAAAATTATTCGGTTAAATATTATTCGAATAAAAAAATTTATTCGAATAAATATTACTCGAATAAAAATCAATAATTGAATAATGATTATTTAACAAAAGTATTTTTTAGGCATAAAATAGCCCTTTTTGTCTAACGGTCTTTTTATTTTTATTTAAACTGATAAGCTACGTAAAGTGCTATAAGGCATTTTATATTGAAAAACAGAATCATGACTCCCTGACAAAAACATATTTTTCAGCTGATCTCTAACACAAATCTATTTGATATAGGAAGAAATTAAATTTAGAGTCTTTTACTCCTTCATGTTCCACAATTCCTTAAACTAAAAACTTAATTGTATTGAATTTTCCTTAATTATTTTTTTTTTAATTTTTTTAATTAAGTTTCAATTCGGTAAATTTAAAAAAAAAATTTCTGCTGCTTTTCATTATCCTCAATATCGTATGCGTGCCCTGTTCAAGTGATTGGCAGTGTATAAATAAAGTACATGGAGTAGTGATATCGACCACAAGTAAAAAACTGATTACAAAAGAACGTTAAAGTTTCCCCAAAAAAAAAAAAATATGCTCTATTAAGTTTTCTTGGCAATACGTTGTAGCATTACAAAAACCCCAATGCATTTTACCTGCATCTTAAATGTCTCCTCAGAATCACAAAGACTAAAAACAAAGTAAAACATTTTTATTTTATTTGAAAAACTATTTTTTAGTCTGCTCTCAAATTTAAGTATTTTATTCTGCAGCATGCACCCTTTAAGAGTCACAGGCAATATATTCGTATATAGTCAATAGAATCTAGTGCAAAATGTTTAATCTCTGTAAACGTTTGATTGTGAACGTTGTGTTTGTGTACACAAGTCAAAATGTCCTTACCTTGCATTTTGGGTTGGCTGGCTGACTGACTGGCTCATTAGTTGCATGTGTGTGCGAATGTGTGTGTGTTCTTTTGTAAATAATAAGTGGCATGTAATGGGTGATTTTTTTGAGGTTAGGATTTTCATGCATTAGTATTTGACAGATCACGTGAGATTTCAGACATGGTGCCAAAGAGAAAGATGCTCAGTATGCTTTGACATTTCATCATGAATAGACTTACTAACGAGCAACGCTTGCAAATCATTGCATTTTATTACCAAAATCAGTGTTCGGTTCGAAATGTTCAAATGTGACAAATTTTGTTCAGCGATGAGGCTCATTTCTGGTTGAATGGCTACGTAAATAAGCAAAATTGCCGCATTTGGAGTGAAGAGCAACCAGAAGCCGTTCAAGAACTGCCCATGCATCCCGAAAAATGCACTGTTTGGTGTGGTTTGTACGCTGGTGGAATCATTGGACCGTATTTTTTCAAAGATGCTGTTGGACGCAACGTTACGGTGAATGGCGATCGCTATCGTTCGATGCTAACAAACTTTTTGTTGCCAAAAATGGAACAACTGAACTTGGTTGACATGTGGTTTCAACAAGATGGCGCTACATGCCACACAGCTCGCGATTCTATGGCCATTTTGAGGGAAAACTTCGGAGAACAATTCATCTCAAGAAATGGACCGGTAAGTTGGCCACCAAGATCATGCGATTTGACGCCTTTAGACTATTTTTTGTGGGGCTACGTCAAGTCTAAAGTCTACAGAAATAAGCCAGCAACTATTCCAGATTTGGAAGACAACATTTCCGAAGAAATTCGGGCTATTCCGGCCGAAATGCTCGAAAAAGTTGCCCAAAATTGGACTTTCCGAATGGACCACCTAAGACGCAGCCGCGGTCAACATTTAAATGAAATTATCTTCAAAAAGTAAATGTCATGGACCAATCTAACGTTTCAAATAAAGAACCGATGAGATTTTGCAAATTTTATGCGTTTTTTTTTTTTTTTAAAGTTCTCAAGCTCTTAAAAAATCACTCGTTACATGAACTTTTACATCAGTCCTTGTTGCGTGTGTGTATGTGTATGTGTGTGTGAGCGTTAGTGTATAAACATTTTTTATCATTCATGCTCTATAATCAACTATGTAGCATTATGTAGTTGCTTATGGCCTTAATATAACCCTCATCAATATTTTAAAAAATGGCATGAAAATTAAGAAATTTTAATCAACAAAACATGAAGACAATGTTAGAAAAATATTGTTAAAAACTATAAAGTTTGAGAGGAATTTGAAGGGAAAACCAATATAAAGAACAACATTTTAAAAACAAATAAAAAATAAAAGACTAACGGCCCTTTTCACAATGTATGATTCCCAAATAACATGAAGAATAACCGCATGTTAACTTAAATTGTATTTCACAAAGTATGATTAACTTTTAATTGACACCATTTAATAAAAAAGTTTCTGTTAAATTTAACCGAAGAAAATGTGCCGGTTAGTATTTTAATTGTCACATTTTGTTCCATAAAAATATTTATTTAAAAATTAATTTTCAAAAAAAAAGGTTTCATAATTTAGTTTATTATTTTTATATAATTTTTTCCCACGTTTGTCATATTAATGGGTCCTGCTGGACTGGTGAATAGCCTTTTTAATTCTGATAGATTTTATATCTGACGAAAAAGTGGATTTTGCGGAGAAATACTATTATTGCGCTTAATAGAGACTGCTTGTAATTATATGTACATGGGAAACTGTGTATTTTTTTAAGTCATGGCAAAATAACCATATACGGACACCACTACGTCATAAAAGACCAAAAAAAAAGACCCCTATCTTTTCCTAGGAATGATTCTTAACACCGTTTAGGTAGCGCTTAGGTAGCCGCAAAAGTGAAAAATTTCCCGAAAATTTTTTAGCTACCTAAGCGCTACCTAAACGATGTTAAGAATCATTCCTAGGAAGTTCATATGTCCTAGAAAGTTGTTTATTGAGATCTTAGGTTCATGTTTGTATTATGGACCTGAACACGGGAAAAAAGTTTATCAAAATTCCAAACGGTTTGCAAAATATGAGCTTGAGTAAATGATCATTTTTTTGCAAAAATGACGTCGAGGCCTCACATCTTTGAGGGCCCATAAAAAAAACCTGGAGTACTTTGGGCAAAACTGGGAGACAGGGGTCTTTTTTTTTTTTGGTCTTTTATCACGTAGTGGTGTCCGTATATGGTTATTTTTTTCCGTGTTGCACTGTGTAATCTAATGATACCTTCATCATTGGCACCGATGTTGTCAAACTAAATGTGGTTGATAATATTTTGTATACACGTTTCCTGATGCAATCCAATGGTGTTAACCAAAATGGAATCACGGACTAGTTGGGATCGTTTACACATGTTTTGCCAGCGAAAGTTGACCCTCAAAAATACTGATAAAAGAAGAGGCATCAGTGAGTGGCAGCTATTACTTTCTCTTTTGACATTAATGCAAGAAAATGTCGCCAGGATTCTTAGTGGGTGATTGGATTGAAGCCGAAACAAAAAGCACGGATGATCACAAACTACTCCTACACAGGCCGTCGTGATACATATAGATACATATGTAAAAGCACATATAGATTTAAAAAAAATTATTAAAAACGTAAACTCAAAAAATTAAAACACAAACGCAAAGAATAAAAACTGCAATCAATAACAACAAGGTCGCAAAAATCTAAAGTGTTCCAATTACCATGGATAATCCTGAAATACATTTGTCAAAAATTTAATCAGCAATGAGGCAAAAATATCTGATCAATTTAATCAACATTTTAAAACTGGGGAGCGTAAATCTGCAATTGCTATAGAAATATTTCTGAAAATCAGTTTTATACACAGCAAATTTAAGTTATTTTATTCTTTAAGCGATATTTCAACATTCCATAAATTTTTTATTTAGAAATAATTTTGTATGTATTTTTGTCTTATCCCCCAATCTAATGAAGCAAAAATTGCTAAAATAAAAAATTTCAATTTAAAAATCTCTAAATTATGATGATTTCCTTTTGTAGGACTTGTAATAGTGTTTCAAATAAAGAAATATCTGCTATCAAAAAAGCGGCAAACTGGCTAAGGTATCACAGAATATCGAATAGGGATATCTGGTTTTTTACCGACAGTAAAGCTGCCATTATGTCCCTAAAAGGTGAGTTCAGCACATCAAATCTCGTCCTGGAATGCCGGACATCCTTAAATGCGATGGCGGAAAATTCAACGGTCACCATTAAATGGGTGCGGGGACATGGGACTACCTTAGGCAACAATGTTGCTGACGAACTAGCAAAGAAGGGAACTCTGCTTCATGATGGCGCCATTGACTTCTATTGTGGCATTCCCCTCTTTGCATGCGGGCAACGAATAAACCGTGCTCTTTATGACCTGGCCCAGGCCAGATGGTCCGATGAGTCAACTTGTCTGACGGCAAGGACGATCTGGCCCTTACTAGATCAGAAGAAGACAGATTCATTACTTCGGATCTACGGTCAGTGGGCATTGTCTATTCGGAGCCCATGCAAGAAGAATGGGCCTCCCTTACAACGACTTTTGCAGAAGCTGTCAAGATGAGGAAGAGGAGGAAACGGTCGTTCACCTCCTCTGCCTATGCCCTGCACTGGAATACCAACGACTTCAAAATCTTGGACAACGGTATTTCGGGAGCCTATCTTGTGTTTCACTACTGGAACCAAGAAGAATTAATTCTTTTCTGAGGAGCTGCGGTTGGTTCTCCAACCCACTCCCACTCGGCGAGGCATGAATACGCTTGTTTGCTGTCTCGGCCAATATGCTATCTATGGCGACCTCTTGACACTTATATTTTTCTTAACTCATCTCTCTCTTTTCTTTACCTCCCCCCATCTTACTTTTATTTCTTATTTCTCTCCGCAGGTAACACAAAGGGACCAATACGTGGACGCAAGTGAGCTGTGTACTACAGCTGCCTGCTTAACCTAACCTAACCTAATAGTGTTTCAATTATATTTTTCATATAGAAGATTATTATAATAGTTGCGTAGTTATTATAATATTCAAATAAAATAAAGTTATGGTTATTAAATAAAACGGAATGCAGATTTGAATTCAGGACCCCAAATAACCTAATAAACAACATCCAGTTCAAAACCTTGTGTGGTTGTGTTATTTGTTTTCAAAATTCACCCAGTTTTTTTAAATCAAATCCTCCATTGTACTATTTTTCGTAAACAAATGAATACAGCATTGCCATACTTTTTATATTTTTCTTTTGTTAAGTAACACTATGTAACATGCTGTAGCTTAAGTGGTTAGCACGTTGATTACTAAGCAATGGTCACGAGTTCAATACTCAGCCGAGGCAACATCAATTTTTCTGATATGTATTAATTTTGCTTTATAATAATGCATATGACAGCGCCCTCCTTCGCCGGTATTAGCACATAACACTAAATCGTCGGCAAAGTAAAATAATTATAAATTGGCTATGCTAGCTTTAAACTAATTCGTCTAAATAACACCAGAGGCACTACAATACGGTTCTCAAAATAATTATAACGTGCAATTACAGTGTTGCCAGATGCGAAGCTTTACTATCACACTAACCATCTGTCTTATCTACTCCTATCTCTTTCCGAAGGAAGTCACACATTTAATATAGGCATTAATTGCCTGAGTGTTACTTCTCTTTATTAAAAAAAAAAAAAAAATACGTTATACCTGCAAATCACGCCACTGTCGGAAAACCCTTTAATTTTTACTGTTTTTTATAGGGGTGATAGTAATACACCATTTGTGAAAATTTCAAGAGTCTATCTATTATGGTTCAAAACTTAGGCCATATTCATGTAATCACGTCACTATCGGAGCACCCTTTAATCTTTGGGTTTATTTTTTTTATACTTAGTTATATAGCGAACAAAGTTTTAATTACTGTTGGTAAATTTTAAGTGTATGTCTCCTACGGTTCAAGAAATAAACACACATACGTGATTAGCACGTCTCTATCGGAACACCCTATAAGTTTTAGTATTTTTTGCTGTAACGGCAACAGTTATACATTCTCTGTCTACCTATTATAGTTCCAAAGATAAAAGGCGTTGACAGACGGACGGACAGACATAGTAGCGAAATCAATAGGGTTACGCGTTTACCCTTTGGGTACGGAACCCTAAAAAGCTCGCATTTATCCAAAGCTCAGGTTCCCCATGGCATACACATTTAACAAGCTGTTACGTTGCATTACATTTAAATATCTTGGCCCCTTCCAGGCTCAGATTCGATCCGAGTCCACAAAAAGGTAGCATTTCGACCTTGATTGTACTTGCTTTAGGCAACCTGTCTGCCAGTAAAGGGTGTTTTTTATAGAGGTATATAACTTTAAGTTGGCATTACTTTTCAAGATGGCGACCGATTTAACAGCTGTCAAGTGATTTATTCTCTGTTTGGTTTGGCAATTCATCATGAATATACTCATACCTGAACAACGTCGTCGAATGGGCCCAAAATGAGATTACCGTTGTTCCCGATTTGCATAAGCGAATTTTGTTTAGCGATGAAGCGCACTTCTGGTTGAATGGCTACGTCAACAAACAAAACTGCCGCATTTGGAGTGAAGGTAATCCTCAAGTGTATGTCGAAACACCGTTACATCCAGAAAAACTGACTGTTTGTTGCGCTTTATGGGCTGGTGGAATCATTGGTCCGTACTTTATCAAAAACGATGGTGGCCAGAACGTTACAGTCAATGGTGATCGGTATAGAGCCATGATTACTAACTTTTTCATTCCTGAATTGAATAACCATGATGTCCAGGAGATGTGGTTTCAACAAGACGGCGCACAATGTCACACAGCTCGTGCCACAATAAATTTATTGAAAGACACGTTTGGTGACCGCCTAATTTACGTTTTGGACCTGTGAATTGTCCTCCAAGATCTTGTGATTTAACACGGCTAGACTACTTTCCTGGAGGGGTATGTAAAGTCATTGGTCTATGCGGATAAGCCACAAACGCTTGACCATTTGGAAGACAACATTCTCCGTGTTATTGCCGATATACGGCCACAAATGTTGGAAAAAGTCATCGAAAATTGGACGTCCAGATTGGACTACATCCGCGCCAGCCGTGGCGGTCATATGCCAAAAATCATATTTAAAATGTAATGCCACAAGATTATCTTTCGGATAAATAAAATTCATGTCAATCGAATAATCCATCGTTGTTTTATTGCAACTTAAAGTTCTCTACCTTTATAAAAAACACCCTTTAGTTATTCCTACTAGAATAACGTTTCTATAGCTGATGTTATCAGTAATAAGCCGTCATCGTTGATCCAATGTTGGTAATGATCCAATGTTCCCTAACTATGGACGGACCGTCGATTAAGTTCTACAACAAACAGTTGCATGAGTAAGCTCATCTGATGGTTGTGCTCATAAGCTCATAAGTAGGTGGTCATACAAGAACTCAAACTAGTTTACTGAACACATCCCTACTCATGCCGTACTATTAATAAGCAAAACTCTATGGTTTTTTTGTATTTTTTAAGAAATAAAGGCCTTACAATGAGCGTAAGTAATGTCTGAAGTAATGCTCTGTTTTGACCGTGGAACAGCATTGAAATGTGTTCGGCAACATTTTATCAAAGCGCTGTGAATTAAAGAAAATGGGCATTATTTCATGTGGAATTTTTCAAACAACAGCTTTTTGTAAAACACTGTGGTATACTTAAAGACAATAAAATCGTAAAATTCTTTCAAATCGCGAGATAGACACCACATCTTAAATGTCAAATTTTCCTTGCTAAGTACTAAGCTTCACACTCGAACTGTGTTCGTATTTCACTCGAGGTATAAAACTGCTTCAACTCGCCGAAGTTCACATTTACATTTACTCATACTTATTCAAACTTGCTTATAGAAAGTCTGCAAGTTCATCATATTTAGCTCATTGTTCTTCGGTGTTTACTATTGTCCACTCATCGTTACTCGTGGGTAATGAACAGACATGCATTCAATGAAATATGATAATAAGCGTCTTATGAGCATCGCTTTTTGTACTCATGCAGTGCTTTATTGTTTCAGCTACGACTATGATCTTCTAAACTTTAACTATGCAGTGCACGATTGTCGATAGAAAGCTTATCGTTAACTACCAATTGAATTTTCTTCTAATAGGATCAGCAACGAAAGTTTCACTGACGGAACACCGGGACACTGAAAATTCAGGTTTAATTTTAGAAGTCCGTCTCTTCTTCACCGAAAGTTTAATGGCTCCATTTTTTAATTTTACAAAAATTAATAAAAGCTCTTAAAAGCATAACAATATTTTTTTAACCTTTTTTTCCAATTAAAGTTTTTATACGTAAAGCATGTTTTTTTTTTAGTTTACATTTTATTAGAATGAAATAAAAAATTCCAACAAACTTTAACAAATATCAAACGAAACTGAAATATTTTTTCAAGGTTTTTCTCTCTGTTCAGCAAAAGTTTTTAAAAACAAAAACTTTCTGCTAACGTTGCAACAAAAAAAAAATAATTACTGATTGATTTCGCTTTTGCAATCACTTTTTTTTTTTGGTTTTATGTAATAAACATTAAAAAATATTTTTAGTTTTTCTATCGTTCTTGTATATTTGAATAAAGTGAAAGCAAATTAATGCAAATTTTTCTTTCTCTCTCTTCTTTGCAGGTAAACAAAACAAACAGAACTACAGACGTAAGTTTTTAATCAAATAATTATGAAAATGTGAAACTAAAACAATTATTTAGTAAATTTGATTTACAAAGTTTTTAAAAGTTGCACTCGAACTTATGATTATGTAAGCTACCCTCACATAGTGCACAGTGGGGCAGAATCAAAATATTTTGGAAATACTCTGGGCTAGGCCGTGTGATCCAAAATTTGGCATGAGCAAAGCAGAAGAGAATCTGGGTTTAAGTTTTAACACTGGACACCATCCACTAGCCAGGGGTGGCGCTATTGGTACCTCGCATCTGCAAATTTTTTAGAGCTTGGCAATGCTAAGAGATTCCAATTTGGCATTTCTTAAAATTTATTTAAAAATATGAAATATACAACAAAACTTATATTTATAAGTTGAACGATTTAAATGAAATTATCAATTCCCAAAATAAAGACCAAGAATCCCAAAATTAGAATTTTTAGTATTTTTCCCCATAAAGTCCACATATGGACAAGATCTCATAAAGTACTTTAGTAAAGTAAAGCCACTATTTTTGTGGGTTTGTACAGGTCATACCGTTTGAAATATCAAAATAAAATATAGTATGTGCCTTTGGTATATGGTGATGAAGAGCTTTTTTGGGCATAATCGAGAGGGGGAAAGGGGTAGTTTACTTACCCCTCAAATTTTGTGAACGCTCTAAAGGTCATACAGTATGACATATTAAAACGAAATTTAATATTTGCCTTTGGTATATGGAGATTAAGAGTTGTATAGTTTTTGGGCATAATCTGGAAGGGGCAAGGGGTAGTTTACTTACTCCGCAAATTTTGTGAACGCTCTACAGGTCTTACAGTATGACATATTAAAACGAAATTCAATACGTGCCTTTGGTATATGGAGATGAAGAGTTGTATAGTTTTTGTGCATAATCTGGAAGGGGCAAGGGGTAGTTTACTTACTCCCAAATTATGTAAACGCTATACAGGTCATACCGTAAGACATATCAAAATAAAATTCAGTATGTGCCTTTGATTTATGGAAAAGAAGAGCTGTATAAATTTGGGGCATATTAGGGAAGGGGAAAGGGGTTGTTTACCTAACACTCCAAACCGAAAATATCTAAATAATTTTTCGATCTGAATATACTTTGAACTTATATTCTTTATGTAATATGTATATTCATAAAAATATCTGTTTCCATTGGGTATGGTAAAGTTGAGTGTAGGCCACTCCAGATTTTTTTTTTTTTTTGGACGAAATATCGGAAAATTAAAAAAAATATTCATAGATGTCGTATTTTCATTATGCTGTGTTTCGTCGTAAATCAATATTTATCTGAGGTTATTTTAGAATACGTTTCGTTTTTCAAAAATCACCAGAAACTTGTCTTTGACTCATTGACTCATTGACTCATAACACAATAGTACTGCATTTGAATTCGTTTGGTTTGTTGAACTAGAATACCAAGGGATTCTTGTAAGATGGATATACAGGGTGTTTTTTTATAGAGGTATAGAACTTTAAGTTGGCATTACTTTTCAAGATGGCGACCCATTTAACAGCTGTCAAGTGATTTATTCTCAGTTTGATTTGGCAATTCATCATGAATAGACGCACGCCTGAACAACGCTTGCAAATAGCGCAAAAAACCAAATTACCGTTGTTCCCGATTTTCATAAGCGAATTTTGTTTAGCGATGAAGCGCACTTCTGGTTGAATGGTTACGTCAACAAACAAAACTGCCGCATTTGAAGTGAAGGTAATCCTCAAGTGCATGTCGAAACACCGTTACATCCAGAAAAACTGACTGTTTGTTGTGCTTTATGGGCTGGTGGAATCATTGGTCCGTACTTTATCAAAAACGATGGTGGCCAGAACGTTACAGTCAATGGTGATCGGTATAGAGCCATGATTACTAACTTTTTCATTCCTCAATTGAATAACCATGATGTCCAGGAGATGTGGTTTCAACAAGACGGCGCAACATATCACACAGCTCGTGCCACAATAGATTTATTTAAAGACACCACCTAATTTCACGTTTTGGACCTGTGAATTGGCCTCCAAGATCTTGTGCTTTAACACCGCTAGACTACTTTCTGTGGGGCTATGTAAAGTCATTGGTCTATGCGGATAAGCCACAAACGCTTGACCATTTGTAAGACAGACAACATTCGCCGTATTATTACCGATATACGGCCACAAATGTTGGAAAAAGTCATCGAAAATTGTACGTCTAGATTGGACTACATTTGCGCCAGCCGTGGCGGTCATATTTAAAATTTAATGCCACAAGATTTTCTTTCGGATAAATAAAATTCATGTCAATCGAATAATCCATCGTGGTTTTATTGCAACTTAAAGTTCTATACCTCTATAAAAAATACCCCTTATATGTTAACATTTTAGGACCATATCAGGACCCATTTTATACTTGCTGTTTATTTGTAATATACCAACCGAGTCCTCACATTGACATTTGTTGACTACACAGCTCTTTGAAATATTCATTAAACTTCACTTTCTTTTGGATATCAGATATTTTTGCGGAAAAAAGTATCCTATATGAAAAGCAGGATTACTAAGGTACCTTCTCACAGAAATTTGTTAAAATCCATCCAGTAGTTTTAACGTAATGCGAACAAAAAAAAAGCAAGACAGACAGATAGAATATTAGTTACTGTTTTATTATATGTATAGATTTAATGTAATTGCACTGAAGTATTAATTGCTACCTTAAGCTCTAAATAATACACTAAATTAAAGAAAATATTTATTTTTAATAATTGCAGTTATCTCATGTTCGTTCCACAAAGGCAATATAACTCCTTTCTACGCAATTGAATTATAAAGAAGGACTTTGTAATCTCTGCTTAGTCAATAAGCCAATTATTTGGCACTATTTTAACATCATTTATGTCAATCATGACAAGCTATTAACAAAATATTTGAATCATGTCAATATTAAAAATAATCATACGCCTCAGGTATTCAAAACATTTTAACTATTCATTGCCATTTATTTAATTCATTTTACAAATATAAAACAATCATATAAGAATTATTTTCAATATTTCACGATATTTACAATTCAATTTAGAACATGGCTTGAATAAATAGAGAATAAAAGTGAATGAACAAAGATGTACTCACAAAAAGTTCCCACTGCTTAGAGACTCACGCCCATCTATTTGTATAAATAACCAAATTATTTCTAGCAGAGATTGTAATGATTATGAGTTTTATTTTAAAAATTGGGTTTTAATGATTATTTCTTGATTTTTATTTTCTACTCAAAGAATAAAAATTACTCTCTGAGCTTTATTTAATGCTTAGAACATAACGATTATGTACTAAATTTTATTTTCTGCTTTGGGAATAAAAATTAATCTCTAAGTTTTATTTTCTGCTCAGAGAATAAAAATTATTGTCTGAGTTTTATTCTTTGCTCGCCATTTAATGATTGATGTTTAAGTTTTATTTTCTGATTGAAGAATAAAAATTACTTTCTGAGTTTTATATTTTACTTTGAAAATAAGGATTATTTTCCAAGTTTTATATTTCGCTTAGAAAATAAAAATTATTTCTTGAGTTTTATTTTTTACTTAAAAATAAAAATTATGAATTGCTTTTGTTAATTTGGACATATGTAAGTATATAAATAGTACTTTTTGGGACTTTTTTACTGAAACACATATCTCACTGAAACTCTATCGCAAATAACGATGCTAATATTATTTCTATGTGTTTCAGTAAAAAAGTACCAAAGTAAACGTTTTATCCCCCAAATATTTAAATAAAGAAAAAGTACCAAACACTAGTTTGATACTTTTACTAGATCAAAAGAATGCCAACTGAACTAATTTCTATTTTTTTTAGTTAAAAAGTTTCAAAAAGTACTATTTATATACTTAAATATGTCCAAATTAACAAAAGAAACAAATAATTTTTATTTTTAAGTAAAAAATAAAACACAACAAATAATTTTTATTTTCTAAACGAAATATAAAACTTGGAAAATAATCCTTATTTTCTAAGTGAAATATAAAACTCAGAAAGTAATTTTTAATATTCAATCAGAAAATAAAACTTAAACATCAATCATTAAATGGCGAGCAAAGAATAAAACTCAGACAATAATTTTTATTCTCTGAGCAGAAAATAAAACTCAGAGAAAAATTTTTATTTTCCAAGCGAAAAATAAAACTCATCAAGTAATCATTGATGTCTGAGGAAAAAATAGAACTCGAAAAATAATTTTGATTTTTGATTTTTTTCAATAAAACTTAAAAAATAAAAATCATTGGCGGAACGGACAGTCCCTTTAAAGACGATTGCAATGGTGTACTCCTTGTACATGTAGCATATCCCTAACATAATGATTTTTTTCTTTTAAAATGTGATGGATAATCATTATTTGCGATCCCTGATTTCTAGCTGTACGTCTTAATCGATGCTTTACTCGAAAGGCACCAAAAAAAAGATTGTATGAATGATCATATGCTCTCTGTTATAACGGGTGGCGCAAAAATAACCTTCCGATGTTTTTTGGCTGTAATTTAAAAAAAAATGAAAAACTTTGATTCTTCTTGTGGATTATTTTTATTTGGTCTTTTATTTTTTTTTACATCAAGTCGAGAATATGATGTCATGTAAATGGCCGCCGCCACAGTTGATTGTCATTTGAGCCATTTTTATGGCATTTTCCATCACTTTGGCCAAAACTTCCGGCGATAGGTCCTCACATTCTTGACGGATATTGCCTTTAAGAGCTGCAAGAGTCTGAGGCTTGTTGACATAAACCCGCGACTTCAAAAAGCTCCACAAAAAGAAGTCTGCAGCAGTGTTTCACCAGTAGGCGTGGAAATCTGCGACGAAATTCACGTTTTATCAAAGTCACAACAAGTTATTGGTCAAATAAATAGTCACCATTGTTTATTAACGTATATTTCGCAAGTGTTTACTACACAAATGTCAAAACAGAATTGACATTAGGGGCCAATCGCAAAATTTATAGCATTTTCTGATAGGAGGATTACTTTTGCGTCACCCGTTATAACAAAAAGTCGAACAATCGCACAAATCTAAACGTTAAATTGCGAAACATGAATGCAGTAAATTATCCCAAAAAATCTTGAAACTCTTTCAATTCCCGTAACATACTAAATGAACCTGAGCCTTGTTTCTGAACTTATGATCTAGAGATAATAACGAACTTTTTAATTTAAGAAAAATTTGGCACTTTAGCTACAGAAACGAGGTACTCATACTCATACATCAGTGCCATGACCCACAAATGGTAACAGCAACCGTCAAATAAACAATAATTTGTTTAGAACTGGCTGGACCTAACAAGTACGTTTGTTTTTTCTTTTAGTCTTAAGATAAGAGTAAAGTGTATTGATGTAAATGAATATAAAACAAAGTTTTTAGTGGCCTTTCTGGCAAAAAATTCTATGGTTCCATTACCCGCCTGATAAAGACTATTAATAGCAGAATGTTTTTGTTTTTAGCAATTGTTTCTTCTAAAAATGATTTGGAAAAAAATATTTCTTTCTTTAAAAAAAATACAAAAATTACTAAATGCCGTTATAAACTTTACAAAAATTTTAATATTCAAATGTGTAACTGCATTTGTATATGTGTGTGTGTGTGCATATATGCGACTGTATAAACAAGTATCAACTTATGATGACATACAACGGTATTACACTTGAATGCTTGTACTTTCAATGATCTGAAATTTAAGTAACTACTGACAGATAAATAGTTACCAGAAACAAAAGAAAAAGAAAAAATAACGAAATTAAAAGAGTAAATTGTTGGAAGGAAAACAAACAAGTTGCAAATGTATCTCGCTTATAAAAGTTATATTAAGTTAAATAAAATATAATTTTATTTAACATCATATTAATACAGACTTGCTTTTTCTTTAATTTCTTAGTAAAATTCCAGGCCTTTTTCTTGAGTGCACTTAAAAATTTTCTATCAACAGTTTTCTTAAAAATTTCTTGAGAATATTTTTAAGTGCATTACGGTCACGTTAAGGCAATAGGGTTTTTGCCTTTGAAATTTCCAATTTTTTGTGGAATACTTGAAAATAGTTTTATATGATGCTTTTATAATTTGTAAAATGGCTTCATATTGTAAAATAAATAAATTAAATAATTTAAACTAAATAAATAAAATTTAATCGTTAAAATGTTTTGAGTACCTGAGGCGTATGATTATTTTTAATATTGATCTGATTCAAATTTTTTGTTAATAGCTTGTCATGATTGACATAAATGATATTAAAGCAGTGCAAAATAATCGGCTTAATGTCTAAGCAAAGATTGCAAGGTCCTAATTTATAATTTAAATGCCTAGGAAGGAGTGATATTGCCTTTGTAGAACGAACATCAGATAACTGCAATCATTAAAAATAAATTTTTTCTTTAGCACTAGCTGGTCATAATTTAGTTTATTATTTTGGACTTAAGATATCAATTTATACTTAAGTTCAATTACTTTATATCTACATATATAATAAAACAGTAACTCATATTCTGTCTGTCTGTCTTGCTTTTTTGTGTTCGCTTCACGTAAAAACGACTGGATGGATTTTATCAAAATTTTGTGAGAAGGTACCTTAGTATCCTGTTTTCAATATAGTATACCTTTTTCCACAAAAATATCTTATTTTCAGGATAAAGTGTAGAAAAAGTAGTGAAAGTACGCTGATTTTTTTTACCATATTAAAGGTAATGCATAGTTTAAGCAAAGGCCCCCAACCAAAAAAAGTGGTTAAAATGAAAATGCATTGGTTTGCTAAATATTTAGCAAAGTGACACAAACCTACCTTGATGAAAGCTGGTATGATACTGATTTAAAATTTTAACATGTTTTGTACTCTTTGTAAGATTCTGTTTGAGATGTGCTCACAGATCCTTAGGGGTTTGTGTGGGGGCTCTTGCTTTAAGGCATCTTTTATTTTTGAAAGCGGGATATTTTAAACACGGTTGCGCAACAGATGGCACTGTTTTAAAATACTGACAAAATATGAATTAAAAGCGGGATATTTTAAGCACGGTTGCGCAACACATAGTGCTCTTTTAAAATAATGACAAAATATCCAATTGAATAAAATTTGTATTTGATTTGTATTTTTACTTTTTGGAATTACATTGTTATTAAAATATTTTAAAAACCTTTTACACAGCTTTACAATAATTTTTAGAATTTTATATAAATTTTAGAATTGTACGCAGGGATGGGTACCTTTATATAAAGTAAATACTTAAGAGTCTTAAAATTTGGTGTGGATTGCTTTCAAAGCAAAATCGAGCCATATATTTTGTTATTCAGTTTTGGAGCATAGATTTGATAAACATTTTGTTTTAAACACCTGTGTCGTATGATTAATATTAATTAATTTCTTTCTGGGCCGTTTTGTCAACTAGTTAAAAATTATTTAAAAAAATGTGGAAAAGTTTGAGATTTTGTTATAGAAAAGAATTTAGGCGCTCAGATAATAAGAATTTTTTCCAAATAACATGAAAAATTTATTTAAAATTTAATTTTAATAAAACAAAAATTTAGAAAAATTTTATGAACCTGATATTTTTTTACATATTTTGAATATATTTATACAGCTTTTTGTAAATGCATATTTATTTTTATGGACTTTCGATTGCTTTTTATTAAATTTTTAATTTTGCTGAATAAAATATTTTAAAAATTATTTATTTTTGAAAATTTAATTATTACACAGGGCAACAGCAAAAATATGCTCGAGTAACTACTATATACATTTGATGTATCATGGCTACCTTAGTACAAAAATGGTAAAATTTTTAAATTCTATGGATAGATTTTTTTTTAAAAAATTTTTTTTTAAAATTGCAATTTTTTTGAGACGTTTCTTCAAATAATTAATGATAACTCAAAAACTACTAGTCCGATATTATTAAAATAAATTCAGAAAAATTAAGATTTGCATAGCCTTTAATTCGTCTATATATCGCGTTTCAATCGGATCAATAGTATCGGAGTTATAATAAAAAACTTAAGAAAAAAATATATTTTTTACGTAAAAATGGCAAAAATTTTCGTTTTAAAAAAATCATAAAAAATCGAAAACGGCAAAAAACTTCCAGATTCATTTTTTTATCGCATAGCGACATATAATAGCAACAAAATGAGATATCGACCATAAAAATCGATTGATTTTTTTCGAATTTATTCACATTTTAGTGAATTCGCTCATTTTCACAAAATTTTAGTTTTTTGCTTGATATACGCATTATAGCGGGTTTTCAAATGTGTGAAAAACATAAATTTTCCAATTTCAAAGGGTGCATGTCGGATTAATGTTAGATTTGATGAGAAACTTCCACCCACAAAATTTTAGTCGAATTCGACAACGTTAACACGTAGCGCATAGGCCCCAAATCTGAAAAAAAGCGTTTAAATCGAAAATAATTGACAAATTTTCAGTTTTTGCAACATTAACGCTATTTATTTCCCCTTTTGCAAAAAAGTGGATCCTGGTACTTAGGGCAAACACAATGAGATTTACAATAAGCTACATATCTTTTAAATCGGTTAAACAGTTTTCAAGTTACTTGCCGAAGGCAATTGACAAAAAAATGTAACTAAGTCAAATCGATGGAATAGATCGAAAATGCATTTCATTGTTTTATTCATGTATTTTCTTTTATTTTATATTTTATTATTTAAATTTATTACAACATATAAAATAAGGAAATAAATAAATAAATATTATAAACTACAAACTTTGGAATTTTCTTTTATGACATTTTCTATTATTGAATAACGAAGTGTTGCTCTGAATACTCCAGCAAAAATCTGCCATCATGTGTGCATCCCAGCGACCCTGGTATCTTTCCTCCATTGTCCGAATATCTTGGTGAAATCGTTCGCCCTGTTCCTCACTTAAGTCTCCTAGATTTTCAGGAAAACGATCTAAGTGACTGTGAAGGTAATGTAACTTGATGCTCATGTTGCATCCAAGATTCTGGAAGTGAGTTAACATCTCTTCAACGTGCGCAACATAATCATCATCCTTGTTATTTCCTAAGAAATGTTGAATAACCCATACAAACGAATCCCATGCATTTTTCTCAATTTCTGACATTGAACTGAGAAAATCGGTATCTTTGACCAATTTGCGAATTTGTGGGCCGTCAAATATTCCTGCTCTCAGCTTTTCCATACTCAAACTTTTAAACTTCCTTGAAATATACTGGAAACATTCACCATCTTTGTTAAGTGCTTTAACAAATTGTTTCATCAGACCAAGTTTAATGTGAAGAGGGGGTAATATGATGCGATCTCGGGGCACCAGAGGTACATTTATAACATTCCTCATACCTGGGTCCAGTGTTTCCCTATAAGGCCATTGTTTTCTCTTCCAGTGTTCTGACTTAGCTCTGCTGTCCCATAAACATGAAAAACAAGGGTATTTGGTATAGCCACTTTGTTGACCTAATAGGAAATTTACCATCTTAATATCAACACAAATTACCCAGTTATGTTCATTATACTTTATCTTCTTCATGACCAATGCAATTACAGAGTATTCTTCTTTTACCTTGGTTGAATGTGCGATTGGCAAGGAGTGAAATTTATTTCCATTGTGCAAAAGGACACACTTCAAGCTGCGTTTTGATGAGTCAATAAATAAACGCCATTCGCTTGAATCATATCTATGTAAGCCCATGGCAGTCATCAAACCAGGAATATCCGTGCAGCAGACAAAATCGTCCTCTTCTGCAAAATAGTGAAGTAAGCCTTTTTCTCGGGTACGGTAATACGAAACTTTAGTTTCCTCCGTTATGAGATTTGATTCCTTCATCATTTCTCATTCATCCAAAACACTTTGGCAGTACCTGGATATTGTATAGTGGTTTCAAAAGCATCTAATTTTTTTATTTTGTTGCGTTGTGTAATAGGAAGATATCAGTCAATTTTAGCGAAATTTTATATTTTATTGTTAAAAAAGAAAAAAATAAAAAATTTTAAAAGTAAAATCTTTTTGTAAATTGTCTTCGGCAAGTTCTCAAGGACATATAATGGCCAGTGAAAATTGTAATAACTCGAAAACTTAAAGACATGTAGCTTATTGTAAATCTCATTGTGTTTGCCCTAAGGACCAGGATCCACTTTTTTGCAAAAGGGGAAATAAATAGCGTTAATTTTGCAAAAACTGAACATTTGTCAATTATTTTCGATTTAAACGCTTTTTTCAGATTTGGGGCCTATGCGCTACGTGTTAACGTTGTCGAATTCGACTAAAATTTTGTGGGTGGAAGTTTCTCATCAAATCTAACAATAATCCGACATGCACCCCTTGAAATTGGAAAATTTATGTTTTTCACACATTTGAAAACCCGCTATAATGCGTATATCAAGCAAAAAACTAAAATTTTGTGAAAATGAGCGAATTCACTAAATTGTGAATAAATTCGAAAAAAATCAATCGATTTTTATGGTCGATATCTCATTTTGTTGCTATTATATGTCGCTATGCGATAAAAAAATAAATCTGGAAGTTTTTTGCCGTTTTCGATTTTTTATGATTTTTTTAAAACGAAAATTTTTGCCATTTTTACGTAAAAAATATATTTTTTTCTTAAGTTTTTTATTATAACTCCGATACTATTGATCCGATTGAAACGCGATATATAGACGAATTAAAGGCTATGCAAATCTTAATTTTTCTGAATTTATTTTAATAATATCGGACTAGTAGTTTTTGAGTTATCATTAATTATTTGAAGAAACGTCTCAAAAAAATTGCAATTTTAAAAAAAAATTTTTTAAAAAAAAATCTATCCATAGAATTTAAAAATTTTACCATTTTTGTACAAAGGTAGTCATGATACATCAAAATTATATAGTGGTTTTAAGAGCACATGAAATTTTTTTTATTTTGTTGTGCTGTGTTATTAGTCAAACTGTTTATGTATTACATACAATGAAATTTTATAATCAAGCTTATTCTCTCTAAGAAAGAATTAATTAAATTACAAATTAGGTGATAATATTAAAGAAAAATTGGGAAAATTTAATTTTTAGACACCAGCACGAGCGGAATGCACATTTTCTAGACAGCCATCAGCACTATTGTATCTAATATCCAATTTTTCTTTAATATCCAATTTTTCTTTAATATTATCACCTAATTTGTAATTTAATTAATTCTTTCTTAGAGAGAATAAAAACGAACTTAAGCTTGATTATAAAATTTCATTGTATGTAAAAATTATTTATTTTTTTATATTTTTTATTCATTAATAACATAAAAATAAATATTAAAGCTTGAGGTATTTTATTAAATTCATAATTAATATTATGGTATGCGTTTGTGTGGCATCACCAGAAATATAGGATTTTTGGCCGGATAAACGGAAAGTTGTTTTTGTTAGGATGTTTGGAATACCATTTAATTTAATTGATCGAGATATACCGTATCTCAAATGAGAAGTGCTGTATGGCCTATAGAAGCCCTATTCAGTAAAGAAATCCGTAGTATTACATAGCTTTAAATCAGACTTGGGGGATATCAATTACAGTTTGTAATTATTTGCACATGCAATTACGCAGTTATATGTAATTTCAATTGGAATTTTTCCATTACAATTACATTTGACTATTTGTAATTGTCATTGAGATTTCTTCAATTGCACTTTACATTTAATTTTTTAATTGAAAAATTACAATCACAATTATTTGAAATTTGTAATTAAAAACTTCCATTATAATTACAAGTAGTTGTAATTGAAAAAATTATAATTCCATGTAATGGAAAATTTTTTAGGAAATAATCAAATTCTATTCAATTACAAATAATCATTACAATTACTTGTAATTTGTAATTAAAAATTACCAATTCCAATTACAATTATTTATAATTAACAATTGAAAATGTCCAAATACAATTACATGTAACTTGTAATTGAAAATATTGTAATTACAAATTACAAGTAGATGTAATTGACTTATTGATTATTGCGTAATTACAATTATTTGTAATTTGTAATTGAAAATTTCCAATTAAAATTACTTGTAATTAGTAATTGAACAGTTCTAATTACAAATTACTTGTAATTATAATTGGAATTGGAGTTGTAATTGACTATGGTCCCTGATTTAAATTACAATTACTTTTAATGTGTAATTGAGACAATACCTGTAATTAAACAATACCTGTAATTTTAATTGTAATTGAAATGTAATTAAATCCCCCCATGTCTGCTTTAGATCATATAAACAATGTTTCTTGAATATGCTTAGTTTCAGAGATATCAGTTACAGATCTCTTTTATAGCAAGTGTGAAAACTTGTCCCTTTTACTAGACTAGACCTAGTCACGTGAAATTAAAGATGATGATACACACAGAAGTAGCAAACTATAAATCATAAAATTAATTTAAAAAAAAAACATCAGGCTTTAATAATTACAACTTGAATATTTTTTATAAATTTTATTCTTTTAAATCTCTGTTTTCATCTACATGTATTCCTTACAACAACACTAAAATGCTTTTGAATGCAATAAAGATACCAATTTGTATTTAAGTTTCAATGAAACAAGCAGAGGCTAAAAGAACTAGACTGACTGACAACAGCAACAGCAATGGCAGCAGCAGCTGTTTAACAAAGATAAATACACGAATAGACAAACCGACACACTTTTACGCCCAGAAATAATAGAAACGACATGAAATACATATGAATTGAAAAAAGAGCAGAAAAGTGACGTCCTTGTGTCATTCAAAAATAAACAACAGAAAATACAAAAAAAGAAATATGAGAAGAAGAAGAACAAGCAGAAAAAAGAAACTATAGAATGATGACTGACGGTTAGAAAACTAGAAAGATGAGATGGGTGCCTGTTTTTGTTGTTGCAATTTTTTTTTTTCATTTTCTAAACTTTCTTCTTTTTTTTTTGATTTTATGAAATTTATATAGCAACCCCCCAGTATGTTCAAATGTGGTCGCAAGCTGTTGCATTTGAATAAATGAAATAAAGCAGAGAGAAAAAAAAATTAAATGAATGAATGAATAAAATAACGGCACCCACATACTTACACATTTACGAAACACTAACAACAATGTAAATGGTAAACGACATTTCTAAAAAGAAAGAAAACAAAACTTAATTTCATTTGGATGAAATTAGCGAAAAGGCAGCATCAGAGTATACAACAGACAAGACGAACTTTGTTTAAAAATGCACACAGCCATGCACGTTAATAAAAAACAATTGATACTTATAGGTATTAAAATAAAAATGTAAATACACCCAATCCCATTTTTACACGGTACGGTGAAGAGATCTTTTCACTGGGGTATAACTCAGCATTGCACAGTGGTTTAAAAAAATTTTAAACTCTTGCATTGAAACCTGCACTGTTAGATTACACACTGTGGAATTTTTTAAGTCATGGCAAAATAACCATATATGGACACCACTTCGTCATAAAAGACCAAAAAAAAGACCCCTGTCTCCCAGTTTTGCCCAAAGTCCTCCAGGTTTTTTTATGGGCCCTCAAAGATGTGGGGCCTCGATGTCATTTTTGAAAAAAAAATTATCATTTACTCAAGCTCATATTTAGCAAACCGTTTGGAATTTTGATATACTCTCTGAGGCAAAGTTGTAGCTCTTGGCATAAAGAAAAAAAATTGTGAACATATAAAATCAAAAAAACTTCATCTTCAAGGTCAAAAACACCGTTTAGGTAGCGCTTAGGTAGCTAAAAATTTTTCGGGAAATTTTTCACTTTTGCGGGTACCTAATCGGTGTTAAGAATCATTCCTAGGAAGTTTATATGTTCTAGAAAGTTGTTTATTGCGAACTTAGGTTCATTTTTGTAGTTGATTGTTTCCTTGAATTTTGAACGGTTTGCTACCTATGGACCTGAACAGGGGAAAAAAGGTAAAAAATATTGAATTTTTTAAAGTTCTTTACGATTTTGACCTTGAAGATGAAGTTTTTTTGATTTTATATGTTCACAATTTTTGTTCTTTATGACATGAGCTACAACTTTGCCTCAGAGAGTATATCAAAATTCCAAACGGTTTGCAAAATATGAGCTTGAGTAAATGATCATATTTTTGCAAAAATGACATCGAGGCCCCACATCTTTGAGGACCCATAAAAAAAAAAACCTGGAGGACTTTGGGCAAAACTGGGAGACAGAGGTCTTTTTTTTGGTCTTTTATCACGTAGTGGTGTCCGTATATGGTTATTTTTTTCCATGTTGCACTGTGTTATCATTAGATTATGATAGTAAACTCTGGTTGCCTTTATGCTATGATTTGTCCAACTGGAATAACTTTGGAAATTGAACTTAAGCATCTTTAATTTTAAACATTGTGAATTATTAGGTTAGGTTAAATAGGCAGCCGTGTACATACACAGATCACTAGGGTCCTAATGCTGGTCCCTCTCTATTCACTTCGGTGTAGATCAAAGAAGAGGAAAAAACTGTAACGGCCTCGAATAAAGCGATCCAGGTTCAAATAGAAGTAATCCAGTAGTAGTAGTTTTTTTTTTCCTCTAACTCCTACTGGAGCATAGGGCGCCAATAACAGCTGTTCTCCATCTAACCCGGTTTTGAGCAACAGACCTAAGTTGTGCGAGGCCTGCCAATTACTCTACCATCTTATTGAAATGGGTTCCATCTAAGTGATTGTTTCGATACATTGTTGTCGTCTCGACGGAGAATATGTCCTATCCACTGCTACTTTCGTTTACGTATATCAGTTGCTACTTCCATTTGGTTTGTCTTTGCTAGCAACTCAGCATTTGTTATCGTTCCAGGCCAAAAGATTCGTAATATTCTTCGTAAGCAGCGGTTAATAAAAGTTTGAATTCGTCTTGTTATGTCATTTGTAACCTTCCAGGTTGTACAGTCATAAAGAAGCACCGATTTAACACTTGCTTCGAAAAATCTCAGCTTTGTGGTTTGGCTTATTTTATTATTTTGCCAGATTGGGGCTAGTATGCCAAAAGATGACCTGGCCTTGTTTATCCTTGCGGCTACATCGAGTTCGCCCCCCACCATTTGCAGTAATCACGCATCCTAAATAGCAGAATTGGTCAGTTGTGTCAAATGTTTGGTTGTTGATGGTCAATGGAACTGTTGTTGTACCGATACTTAGTGTTTTTGTTTTGGCTGCATTTATTTTTAGACCTGTGTATTGAAGTTTTGTAGTTGTTTGCTTAAGATCAATAAGTTTGTGTGAAAGTAAGCAGATATCGTCTGCGTAAGCCAGGTAGTTAAGGTAACGATTGTTGATTTGCCATTGTATTCCCTGTCTTTTATTTTCAATATCCTTGAGAACTTCTTCTATAACCACTAAAAATAAAAGACCTGACAATATGCAACCCTGGCGCACTCGGCTTTTCACCATAAACGGATCAGAAAGATTTCCCTTATGAAGGGCAAAGCACCTGGCATGGTTATAGCTTTCTTTAATCAAAGCAATTAATATCTCAGGTATATTTCTTCTTCGCAGGGCTAACCAAATACATTCTCTGTTACTTGAGTCGAACGCTTTTTCGAAATCTATAAATAACAGATACAGTTTGGAATTGAACTCAACGCACTGTTCAATGATAATGCGCATTGAGTTTATATGATCAGCGCAAGAGGAACCACTGCGAAAACCGGCTTGACACGAGCTGATAGTTTGCTCCAAGTCTTCTTTAATGCGATTTAATATTATTTTTGCAACTAAGCTGCTAAAGGCGTCGGTATTCTAGCGAAGGCCATATGCTGAGAAGATGTTCGACCATATCATCCACTTCCTCATCTTCATAGCTAATGTCATTGTATAGGAGGGCCAGCCTCCTCGCATGGGTACCAAAAAGGTAACTATTGGTACTTAGGCACGCAGTTGCATCTTCGGAATCCGAAGTAACGAAGCCGTTTTCTCTTCCGATCCAGTGATTGCCAAATCGTCCTCACAGTCAAACAAGTCGACTCGTTAAACCACCTGACCAGAGCCAGATCAGAGAGCACAGTTTATACGATGCCCGCAGACCAATTGTGGAACAAGATTAACGTGAGTACCTGCCTACTCGGCCTAACCTAACGGTGGTCTTACCACCGAGTGAAACTTAGGCGTAGACTAGCGCCCCCATTGTGTAGTATAACAACACTTTACGATTGCCACCAATAACTTTTTGTGTGTGATACAGTCACAATGAGTAGCAATTTATATAATATGGCAAGCCTTTCCAAGGCAAGCCTAGATCCACATTATAACCTCTTGCTTAGGGGTTTGGAGACTATCCAAACTCCGTCTGTTGAGAGTGCAACAGCACACTTGATCGACCTTGCACCTTACCTACATAAATCGATCTTAAACCACAACCCCCACGTGTACCCCCGAAGGGGACCTCACCAATAACCGGTCACAGAGAGGATAGGCTCTCTGTGGGGCCACCGATTCCCGTGGTACCAGTCCTTTGGGCACTGGTCGGGCCTCGAAGAGAACCCGTATGTTTTCACACACAGACGTTTTCTTCCAGATTTAGGCTCTAGGAACCCTAGCGTCTGGTGCCCCTATTTTCCCCGAGTGGACCGCGTCAAAGCATTTTCCATATTCCTGCAGTGACAATTAGGACCCCCGGGGGTAGCCCGCAGACCAATAGGGAAATGCCCCAATAGATGTCGATATCACTACCATAAAGCAGAATTTCCATCTTTACCATTTCATGACTGTTGAATATTCCGCCATTGCATCATTGCAAAATTACTTGTTGCCTAATTACATTATGCAACTTTCGTGGCTACAACTTTTCTCTTTTTCTTTAAAATTGCATTAGTGTTTATATAGTGCAATTTTTATTGCAGCACTTTGTATGGATGTACAAATGTGACAAAACGAATTTCAAAAGTACATGCATTTGTGTACCCCTTTTAGTTGCAGCAACTAAAGTTGCATAATGTAAAAGTCGTCCTTATAAAAACGTGTAAAACCAAGTTTATTTTCATTGACCGCGTTATTTCACAATCGTGGAAAAAAATCTGTGTAAAAATAGGATTGGCTGTAGTAAACATTGTGTGACACAATAGTATTGTGTTTTGATTACATTCTATTGCATCAGCTGTTCAAGGCAAAGCTGTAGTTTGTATATTCTTACTTACGAATATTATCGAGAAATTCCATTTAGTAAATGGAAATTGACAGATTTAGAGCCAATAAAAATTGAAATATTTAAGGTAATTTCCAGTAATGATGAGTGACATCATTCGTAACTAAATTAAGCAAAAAGAAATTTCAACCACAATTTGATCTAATTTGAAATTTTTTGCTAGTAAGAATGCTTTGTTATCAATAGGAAAATGATATGAAATTTAAAATAATGAAAATATAACACTGCAGTGTTATATTAGGGTCAAAACGCCACGTTGTGGGCGTTCTGACCCTATTTTGCTCGATTTTGGTTTGAAAGAATTCCACACCAATTGAAAGACTCTTACTTTTATAGTGCTTCAGTTATGGTTTATGTATTTAATTTATATAAAGGTACCCTTCCCTCGATAAAATTCTAAAATTTATAAAAAATTCTAAAATTCTAATAATTACTGTAAACCTCTGTCAGTGGTGTTTAAAATATTTTAATAACAATGTAATTCCACAAAGTAAAAATACAAATTTTTATCAACTGACGCCATCTGTTGCGTAATAGTTTCTAAAATATTACACTTTCAAAAATAAAAAGGTGTGGGGTGAAAATGTAACCGTGTTGAAAAAAAACCGTGTTGAAAATATCCCAGTTTTAAACCAAAATTTTAGCACCTTTAAACCGGAAATTGCGTTTTTCACTGCTTTTTCACCACTTATTCTTGGAAATAAGATATTTTTGTGGAAAAAAAGTATCCTATATTGGGATCAGCATACTAAGGTACCTCCACACTAAATTTTGTTAAAATCCATCCATTAGTTTTTGCGTAATGCGAACACAAACAATGAAGGACACACAGACAGACAGATGGAAATGAGTTTCTATTTTATTATATGCATAGATTTTAAATTTCATATGTACAATTGAGCGGCTTAGAGCACAAAGAAAAAGTGCGCTCAAACCAAAGAGCAATAAAAAATGTTGTGATGTTTTACGACAATCGATTTAATCAAATGGGTCGCCTTCGTCCAGACGAATATTTATTTATACTGGACTTAATAAAACACGATGTCTGCCATCAAGAAATACAGCTAAAAAATGTACTTTATCTCAAAGAATCCTCAAGGGGTAGGCTGACAATTCGTAGAGTAGCAACTTTTTTAACCTATTGTAAAATATTAGAACATTATGACAATATGACATGATAGCATTCCTTGTGAAACCCCAATTTGTTAAATTTTACTAGGTATTCCATAGTGCGCTTCGCTACACTCATCCTCATTGAATACAATAATCACTTGGAAGTAAAAGTATGGCAACGCTTTAACGCTTTTTTTTGAGAAGCTTATATAAAATTTAGAGAGGTTTCTTTTGCAGTTCTCTAGCTATAGGATAATTACTTAGTTTGAGGGTACCCGGTCCTCCCGTACTAATTAACAAAATTTAATTCGAAAATCCATATTTTTCTCAGAGTATTAAATTTCAACACTCTACCTATTATAGTTCCATAGTTTCACAACAATAATTTTTCACTTAGTATGGGAGCTACGTTGCTCAGCCAAGTTTTTGCTGGGCTATGCTCAATAATACGAGGGTTAATCTATACATATAATAAAATAGTAACTCATTTCCAGTCTGTCTGTGTTCGCATCACCTAAAAACTACGGTATGGATTTTAACAGAATTTTGTGAGGAGGTACCTTAGTATCCTGATTCCAATATGGGATACTTTTTTCGCAAAAATTTCTTATTTCCAAGAAAACGTGGAGAAAAAGCAGTGAAAGACCGCAGTTTTTTAGTAAGGATGAGAACCTTTATATAATTATAAAGTAAATACATAAACCATAACCGAAGCACTAACCGCTATGCATAGTTTAAGGCGGCATTTATTTTAGTAAGGATGAGAACCTTTATATAAAATAAAGTAAGAGTCTTTGTTGTGGATTGCTTTCAAAGCAAAATCGAACAAAATATTGTACGCTGACGAAGTGGCGGGCACAGCTAGTAGTATACAATTTTAAAACCTTACCTATTATAGCCCCTAATTTAAATAACGATATTTATTTTATGGGAGTTACCACACCTAGCCTTCCAATCTATACAATTCTACAATCAAGACGGTCTGTGAATGACAGATACCACTTCGATTGTTTCGGCAAAGCCTATCTATGCTCAGTAATATAAGCGGTACCTGTGAAAATTTTCAAGTCTTTACCTATTATAGTTCTCTATATACACGATAGTAATTTTTCACTTTGTTTTGGAGGTACCACACCCAATGTTCCAATCCAATCTTGCTTTTTCGGGATTATGCATATTAATATGGGGTTTTCCTGTACTCTACCTATTACAGTTCTCTAGGTACACAATAGTAATGTTTCACTTTGTATGGGAGGTACCACGCCCACTGTTAAATCTGTTTTTTTTTTTGCTAGCCTATGCATAATGATATAGGGGTTGCTTGTACAAAATTTCAAGACTCTATCTAATACAGTTCTCTAGGTAAACGATAATTATATTTTGCTTTGTATACGACTTACCACGCCCACTAATCCAAACCAGTCTATGCTACGCTAGACTAGGAATATTAATATGCGGATTACTGGTGCAAAATATGAACAGTCTACCTAGTATAGTTCTCTAGGTATAGCGTAATAATTTGCATGGGTACCCCCCATGCCCACTATTCCCATAAAGACTGTTTTTATGCTACATTATGCATATTAATAAGTGATTTACTTGCACAAAATTTCTAGGTTCTACCTATAATTGTCCCCAAGTAACATGATGATAAATATTTAAGTTGAATGGGAACTGCCACGCCCACTTTAAATATAAAAAATATATATAATTTTTTCCCATTTCATATCTGGCAACAAACTGTGAAAATTCCTGAAGATAGGTCCACTTGTGTAGGCAGATATGGCTTTGCGACAAACAAACACATTTTGTGCCTTAAGCCTAATAATCTGTTCTAATTTGTAAAAAATGTGGAGTAACATTTATTATTTCACAAGAAAATTTGACATTTAAAATGTGGTGTCTAATTCGCGATTTGGAAGAATTTTACGATTTTATTGCTTTTAAATATACCACATTGTTTTAAAAAGGTTAGCAAAAGCTGTTGTTTAAGAAATTCCACATGATATAATTCTCATTTGCTTTATTTCACAGCTTTGATAAAATGTTGCCAGAAACATTTCAATGTTTTTTCACAGCAAAAACAGAGTAATACTTCTGCAACATTTTTTCATGACTTTTTCATACAAATTTTTTATGTACATATGTAGTTTGACAGCATTCCGCATAAAAAAAATTAATAAAATACTGGGCTTTTCATTAAATCAGTGAATGAGCATAAACAACGAAGCTCACAAAACGCTCAGTATAATATTTCTTTGAAGTTATGTCTGTTCATTGCACGCGAGTAATGATGAGAGGATAATAATAATAATATAATAATATGAGAGGATAATAATACCGAATACCAACGAGGTAAACGCAATGAGCTTGCAGAGTTTTCATAAGTAAATTTGAAGAAGTATGAGTAAATGTTGAACATATTAACAATGAAATTCGGCGAGTTTAAGCAGTTTTATGGAACACAGTTCAAGTGTAGCAACAAAAAACTCAGAATTGTTTCACAACATTACTTAGCAAGGTACACTAGGCTTTATCCAAATGTTCTACAACAACTACATATTTACAAAAAAAAAAAACACACAATGAGTGTTTCGAACATGAGACGAGTAAACACGGCGCTCACTAGTATAGAAAGTTCGTTTTACTCGGTCAGCTTATTGCATTTATGATACGAACAAAGGTTGGCTCTCCAATAGTATGAGCATGAGTAGGCATGTAAGTTCAGTAAGCTAGTTTGTGTTCCAGTATGCTCATGAGCTTATGGGCACACCCATTTAAATGAACTTGCTCATGCAACTGTTTTTTTTTATATATAGTACGCTAACAATTCTACCTCTTTTGATATAAAAGTTATCAAAAGCTGAGTTAGTGCTTTCGAATTTTAAATGAACAGTTCTTTGGAACAAAAACCCCATTTTGTGGTACAACTAAAAAGTAATGCTAAACATATTATTACAATAGCAAGCAAAAGGTATTGTTAAACTTTTATTGCATTTTACAATGCAAAACATTTCTCTTTTTTTGTTGTTGTTTGTTGTTGTTGTTTATTTCCATGCACTCCAAAACCATGTGACACAATTTGTAAAGTAGTGAAATTGTATATTTGCAATATGCACACGAGACGAGACAATAGAAATACACTTACTTTGTGACATTTTGTACAAATTGAAGCAAACAAATGTAAACGTTAATATTCGCATGTATGTATGTGTATCTGAATATATGCATATATGTTTGTTAATATAATCTGGTAAGAGAGCTGCATATATAGCGGCGGTGACGAATCTTGTATACCCTTCTTCTAAGATTTAGGTAAAAACACAACAATTCATTTATTGTAAAATCGTCAATCAAAGTTGTGTAAACATAGTGATTGATTGATAAAATGATAATGCAATGATAATTGTTCTATACTACTTACACCTATGATTTACACACGTACATCCAGAGTCCCCCAACCAGAGAAAGTGGTTAAAATGAGAATGTATTGATGTTTAGCATTGAAACAAATCTTTACATTTTATATGGTAAATTTTCTTTTTTTTATAATTTAATTATATTTAAGAATAAATGTGTGACAGATTGAATATATGTAAATACTAGCTGTGCCCGCCACGTCGTGGGCGTCCTGACAATATTTTGCTCGATTTTGCTTTAAAAGCAATCCACACCAATGTTATCAGTTATCAGTTATGGTTTATGTATTTACTTTATATAAAGGTACCCATACCTAGACAAAATTCTTAAATTTATGAAAAATTCTTAAAATTATTGTAAAGCTCTGTAAGAGGTGTTTAAAATATTTTAATAACAATGTAAATCCAACAAAGTAAAAATACAAATTTTAATCAACCGGCGCCATCTGTTGCGCAATTTTGTCTAAAAGGTGCGCAACCGTATTTAAAATATCCCAGTTTTAAACCGAAAATTGCAATACCTTTAAACCGGAAATTGCGTACTTCCACTGCTTTTCTCCACTTGGAAATTAAATATTTTTGCGAAAAAAAAGTCTTGTTAAAATCTTGTTAAAATTGTTAAAATCCATCCAGTAGTTTTTACGTGATGCGAACGTAAAAGGAAAAACAGACAGACGGAAATGAGTTACTATTTTATTATATGTATAGATATATGTAAAAAAAATTATGTGTAATTGAATAAATAAATATTTTAAAGACAAAATTGATGTTTGGTGTTTAAAATATATTTTTTTTTTCAAATTAAAAATTATTTTTTCACTGTAATTTAAACAAATTTTCTCTTTTTTAAGTTAAAATTAATAAATGCTATAATAAACAAGTACGCGGGCTATACTCGGCCTTGCTGAATCTTATATAGTCTTTCACCAAGGTGATTACCGTTTTACATATACGACGCCTATACGACTACTCTACTATCATTACGCCTGCAATGATCCGATCAAAGCAAGTAAAATATTTAAACTTTAAAACATCGAACCCTATATTGATACACCCTAGCTCCCCTTGGTCCTTCATTTCTCTTAAAAAATCATCTCTTATGAGTGACCATAATCGAAGCAAAAAGTCATAAAAACCAGAAGAAAAAAAATTCAATATTGACCTACTACTAGAACAGGATTCTGGCCGCCCCACACCCCGTGTTCTTTGGGTCTGCGCCAAAATCATGGGTACTAAAACGGTGAGACCTAAATCAAATAAATATAAAGACGACCAAACCGACGAAAAACGAACTCAATATTAACCCCAAACAACCACCTACCCCTGAAAAGGGCCCATCGCCCTCACTCTGGACTCTGTAAAACTGTCCTGCAATTCATATTGCCTTAGAAAGGTCAGACTAACTGAAAAAATAATAAAAACAACCTAAAAATGTTTTCCACGCAGCCACGAACGGAATGATCTGATATTGCTATATAACAACAGCAAAATTTTCGAAACAATGCCTGGCAGTTTGGTGGGCTTAAATTTTCTGTAACACTTCTGGTGTCTTGGCAAAGGTGATTTCAACACGAACACAAACGGACATCGCTAAACACCGTTACATCCAGAAAAACTGACTGTTTGGTGCGCTTTATGGGCTGGTGGAATCATTAGTCCGTACTTTATCAAAAACGATGGTGGCCAGAACGTCACAGTCAATGGTGATCGGTATAGAGCCATGATTATTAACTTTTTCATTCATGAATTGAATAACCATGATGTCCAGGAGATGTGGTTTCAACAAGACGACGCAACATGTCACACAGCTCGTGCCACAATAGATTTATTGAAAGACACGTTTGGTGACCGCCTAATTTCACTTTTTGGACCTGTGAATTGGCCTCCAAGATCTTGTGATTTAACACCGCTAGACTACTTTCTGTGGGGTGCTATGTGAAGTCATTGGTCTATGCGGATAAGCCACAAAGGCTTGACCATTTGGAAGACAACATTCGTAGTGTTATTTCCGATATACGGCCACAAATGTTGGAAAAAGTCATCGAAAATTGGACGTCCAGATTGGACTACATCTGCGCCAGCCGTGGCTGTCATATGCCAGAAATCATATCTAAAATGTAATGCCACAAGATTATCTTTCGGATAAATAAAATTCATATCAATCGAATAATCCATCGTTGTTTTAATGCAACTTAAAGTTCTATACCTCTATAAAAAACACCCTTTATATACCCTTTCCACCAGTGTACAGTGGGGCAGAATCAAAATATTTTGGAAATAACCTAGTCATTTATAAACGACAAGGCCGATTGATCCATAAGCATTGACATGAGCATAACAGAGGAGCATCTGAACTTAAGTTTTAAAGGTGGGTACCATACACCCTCCAGGGGTGGCGCTATGTGGTCTCAAAGTTGAGAACCTCGCAAAATTCTTTTACCGTTTGCCATTTCTTCAGTTTTATTCTGTTTTTTTTTTAATTATACCTGATCTTAAAGGTCTTGTCGATACATACAAAATGGTATCTAAATTTGCAAATAATAATTTAAAATTATTGAGTTATAAACATTTAAGAAACTACAATTTGTGATTTTTCGGTACCCTGGTCCAGTTTTTTCAAAATATTGGATACAATTTTTACCATATTTTTTTTAATTTGTTATAGGTAGCGATCAATTTGAAAATTGTATCTTTACTGAGTTAAAAACTAGACGATTTTCAATTTAAAAAATCCAAAATTATTGCATTTTTAAGTGATTTAGCCCAAAAAAGGCCATTAATGTTTTTTTTTTTTATAGTAAAAATTTTCTTAGGGAATAAATATATAAAAATTTTATATTTTTGTATAAGCTAACTACACGAGTATGTGTGTACGTTTAAATAAAATTTCGTATAAAATTGATCATCCGTGTAGAAGATGGAGGTCCCACAAAATGACCTATTTTACATCGAAATTTTGACTTTTGCCTATATATTCTAAAATGCCAAAGCTGGGATCGCAAAAAGAAGACTGATGTAATAAAGCCATATATATGCTCCAAATTGTTTTTGAAAGTATTTTATGAGCCCTAGTCCGTATGTAGACTTTATGCGCGAAATACTAAAAAAATCCCAATTTTGGAATTTTTGGTCCTTATTTTGGGAATGGTGGAATTTTCTTTTTCTTAATATTGCAAATTTTTGATTCTGTCCCACTGTGCAGTGGTATGAGTTCCACAGTCTTGGTATTTCTCCAGTTAAAAAAAGAGTGATGCAAACGTAGTTTTCGTTAGATTTGATTTTTGAAGTGTTTTTTGTTTTATGAAAAAAAAAAATACGTCTGCTGTTGATTTAGTGTGCGATATGTACTTAGCAATACTTATTTTGATACATTTGTAAGTTACTTTTGCAAATAAATTTCCTGTCACTCTCTGCTACTTTATGTTCTCTTGTTGTATTGCTTTTTTGTTGCTCACAAGGATTTCTTCAACATTGTTGTAGTATTAAATGTAAAGCACACCAACAAGAACAACAATAATAATAGTAATAATAACAAAACAATAACAAAGTTAAATCACCAAAGTGGTGTTGGCTTAAAAGTTAACACAAATTCTTGCATTACACATCAATTTCAGCATACTGTTATTTACCGTTACTATTATTGTTGTTGGTAAACTTCATGTTGCTATTATGTGTTGATTGTTGTCGCTGTTGTTGTTGTTTCTTAAAACTTTTATTTCAACCACCTTCGTGATGAGATTTCTTTGTTTTTTTGGTTTTTAAATTAAGACAAAAAGAACAAAGAAAAACAAAAGAATGTATAGAAACCAACAAAAACAGGTTAAGAGAATAAAAGCAAATGTATACATACATATGTATGTATGTGTGTGTGTGAGTGTGACTTTGTTTTATAATTGTTTTGATGAATGTGTGATGAAGAAAGAGCAAGCGTTGCCTTCATACAGGGTGGGCCAAAAGAAACCAAGGGGTGTAAAAGTTTAATAACTTTTTTGTTTATTAACTTTTTTTATTTTTTCTTTCAGATTATATAGACAACACTTGGAATTGTATTATTTAAACCAGAGATCAATTATTTTAACGCAAAGAGCATATCGCCGTAATTATTGAAAATTTGATTATGAGTGATGAAGCTCATTTTCATTTGAATGGCTTTGTTAATAAGCAGAACTGTAGGTTCTGGGGTTCTGAAAATCCAAGAGCCATTCATCAACGCCGATTGCACCCCATCAGGTGTACAGTATGGTGTGGGATCACATCTGAAAATGTCATTGGGCCCTACTTCTTCGAGAATGAAGATGGAAGTGCTGTAACCGTAAATGGAGAGCGGTATCGGTTTATGATAGAAAATTTTTTACGTCCTGCTCTTGAAAACAGACCTGGTATGTGGTTTCAGCAGGACGGAGCCACTGCCCATACTGCCCGAGACACAATGGCACTTTTAAGACAAATTTTTGGAGAGCCCTTGGTTTCTTTTGGCCCACCCTGTATTTTAAAATTAAAAATTAAATCATAAAAAAAGCTATCATAAAATATTTAAACATATAAAATTAAAACATAATTTTAGAAAAAAATCATGAAAGATTTTACATTAAACAAAAATGAAAGTTTCCTTTAATATTATTTTCTTTTTTGGGAATATAACTAAAATGGACAATAGAATAGAAATAAAGCAGAGTTTTCTTTCGTGGATTAAATCTAATAAAAATATAAAATAAAAAAAAATAAAAAATCAGACTTAGACCACTTTTACACCTTGCAATAAACGCCGCAACTTTTTCATGCAACTTTTTTCTTCTTAGTAAGAGGGGTTGGGAGGCAAGCGGGGTTGAAAAAGTTGCATGACAAAGCCTGACGAGGCATTTTTTTATTTTTTGTTTTTGATTATTTTCTTTTTATTTTTTTAAAGTGTTGTCTACTTTCTGACTACAGAAAAAAACGACAAGTTGTATTTTTGTTTTGTATAAAAAAATTATTTCCAAATTATAATTTACGATATATATGTATATATAAAAATTTAATTTTAAACAAAAATGTCACAAGAACAAATTGGGCGGTACTCTTAGTTTCGCAGTTACGGACCCCATTAAATTTTTGTGTAAAGTATGGTAAATCTCGACTATTTTAGTGTAGAATGAGGTAATATGCGTGCGATTGGAAAGGTAATTAAAAGTATTATCCAAATAAAATGAAATTAATAAAAATAAATCAGCCAAATGCGAGTCAGAATCACACAAGTATGGCTTTGAACTATATTCAGTTCAACTTTAAAAATTCAAGTCTATAATTTTTTACGTCTTATGAGTGAGGCATGCTTTAGTTTTAAATTATTTTTTCTACTAGAGCATAGTACTAAATATCCTGTGTAAATATTTTATATAGTTTATTTGACCTTTTTGTTAATATTAATTTAACTATTTTATTTAAGCTTTAGGTCTTTAAATAATTTTATTTTTATTTTTTCGATATTTCGCTACTGCTTTGAGTAGCATCATCAGGAAAAATTAACAAATTAATTTTTAATTGTAATTTTCATAGCGTTAATTTGTTTCGCAGTAGCGAAATATCGAAAAAATAAAAATAAAATTATTTAAAGACCTAAAGCTTAAATAAAATAGTTAAATTAATATCCTGTGTAAATATCAAGTGTTTGCCTACAAGGTTAAGAAGAGAAAGGCAAATTCCGCAACTTTGAGACATTAAGGGACCACCCCACTGTAGATATTGTTAAATATAATATGTTTAAATTTTAAGTGTCAATATAAGGTTATATATGTAAAATCGAGTCATTATCGAAACACCCCTTAAATTTTTGGTTTTGATATTTGTTCTAGGGGACAAATTTGTACATAGTTTGCGTAGGTGTAAAGTGTCTACCCGTTCCGGTTCAAAAATTAGGCTACAACTATTCGAAAATATTTGCCACTCTCGCAAAACACTTTATTTTTATTTGTTGTATTTTTCCATAAATTCACACCCCCTGTATATACTCGCGTTTAAAAAAAAAAAAACAGTCATATTCGCGAAAACTGCATCACTATCGAAATACTCATTATATTTTAGTTATTATTGTTATAGCTTTATATGAAAATAATAGGAGCCTACCTATTGCGGTAAAGAAAGGCAATATAAGTGAAAAATATGTCCCTGTCCTAACACAGTAATTCACCTCCTGTAAAAATTTAAAGACTCTAACTATTATGGTTCAAAGTTTAGACCGTATACATGCAAATCTCCTCACTATTTATTTATATAAATTGTAACTTTATTCCTCTTACTGATTAAGAAATAAACACATATACGTGAAAAACGAGTCTCTTTCGGAACACCCTAAAAGTTTTAGTAGTTGTTGTTATAGCGGCCACAGATATACACCTTTTGTGAAAATTTCAAGAGTCTACCTATAACGATTCCAGAGATAGAAGGCGCTGTCAGACATTGTAGCGAAAACAATTGGGTTACTTTTTACCTTTGGGAAACAGTTTAGGTGAACAAACAAATATTTTTTTTTTAATTTTCATTCTTTTTGTCAGAACATAGACAAGAAAATCCTTTACAAAAAAACTTTTTTTTGTGCTTGCTTGATATTTTATAATATTTTTCAATAATGTCAATTTAGTTAGATAGTACTTTTAATTATCATTCCAGTCTTACTCATATTATCTCATTCCATTAAATAGTTGAGATATACAAAACTTTACATAGAAACTTTAGGGGTCCGTAACTCCAAAACAAATTAAAATTAATTTTACAACAATATATTACTTATTTTTAAATATTTATAATGTGTGTGTGTTAATATTATATTAAGAATGTTTAATCGCTTAATCATAATAAAATACGTTTAGTTGACAATACAGTTTTTTGTTTATTTATTTATTAATAAAATAACACAGAAAAGCATAAAAAACAAAACGTTCAAAAATAAATATTTTGAAAAAAGAATACAGGGTTTCGAAGCAACTTTAAAAAAGAATAGGAAAAAAAAACTCGGCGTTTGTTGCAAGGTGTAAAAACGGTCTTACGCACGTTCAATATATCTGCAATTTATCAATAATGTCACCTGGTGTTGAAGATAAGATCATTCAAGGTCTAAACAGAGTCCAAGCGATGCATACCACGGGTATCGGTATACCCACATGCATTTCACCAAATCTATGTGACCAATTATTGGTAGAGAAAGATCCTAGAATTGAGCTTAGGCAAATTCGCCCTAGTTTTGAACGGCTATCATTAAACCCAATGTGCACCGAGTAAAATAAGCCAGTGATAAAAATCGCATAAATTACTATTTATTATCAAATCTGTTTTATACAAAACTAGCTATGCCCGGGCGCTTTACTGTACCCATCAACAAAAAATAAAACGAATGCAAGGTACCACGCCCACTATTATAATCCAGCCTGTTTTTCGCTAAACTATGTATATTAATAAGAGTGTTACTGGTGCAAAATTTCAATGATCTACCTAATATAGTTCTCTAGCTACTTCAAAAATGGGTGTAAAAGTGGGCGTGGTCAATTTGTATTTCCATACAAACCTAAGTTGGGTTATGATGATGATTTAAAAAAATCGGTGGCCAAATCGGTGCAGCCGTTCTTAAGTGATGCCTTTACCAACGAACATTTAATTTGATTTATATAGAAGACTAGCTGTGCCCGCCACGTCGTAGGCGTCCTGACAATATTTTGTTCAATTTTGCTTTGAAAGTATTCCACACCAAATGTAAGACTCTTACTTTTATAGTGCTTCAGTTATGGTTTATGCATTTACTTTGTATAAATTTATAAAAAATTGTAAAAGTTTTTGTAAAGCTCTCTAAGAGGTGTTTAAAAGGTTTAAAAGGTGCGAAAACGTGTTTAAAATATCATAGTTTTAAATCGAAAATTTTAGTAAATTGTGGTGACATTTTTGTTCAGTAATGTTAGGGCAAGCCATCATGAAGCGTTAAACACCAAAGTAACACTTACAAATTGTGGAAAAAATAAATCTGTTCGCGAAGTTCATAGACAACTTGGTCTATTTTACGGTCAACAAAATCATCTTAGTTAGCAAACAAATTCTGCAGCGCACCAAAGAGAATATTGGCTGCCTTTACGGTGAATGGCGATAATGAGACATGCTGCTTGAATTTTTGTTTTAAAAAATTAATCAATTACACATCAACAATATTTGGTTACTACAATATGGAACTACTTGTCATACAGCTTGCTTAACAATCGATTAATTGCAAGATCAATCTTATAACAACTTTATTTCCAAACGTTTTCCTGGTCACTGGCCCCCTCGTTCGTGCAATTTAAGCCTCTGGACTACGTTTTATGTTAAGTCAGTGGTTTAAGCTGACAAACCAGCAACTCTTGAAGCATTGGAAACCAATATTCAAGCCACCAATGATGCCATACGGCCAGATTTATTGGAAAAAGTATTAAAGAATTGGACTAATCGAATGGACTATAACTCGAAGCCGCGCGGATATACATATGCTCCGAACCATATAAAAATAATAAATTCCATGAAATAATCTACCAAATTAAAATAAAAAAATTATTACATCAATATATCTCTCTTATATTATCATTTTAAGTTCTCATGTAGCTAAAATAAATCAGTCAAGTGCGTGTTAGACTCACATACGTAGGGTTCCGTACTATGTTTAGAACAACTTTAAAAACTCAAGCTGTTAATTTTTTCGTGTCTTATGGGTCACCCTTTAATTTTAAAATTAAGTCATATTAGCGAAAATTGCATCACGGTTGGAACACCCTTTAAATTTTATTAATTGTTGTTATAGCAGCCAGGGTAATATACTTTCAAAAACTAAGGTAAAATACGTGAAAAACGTCACTGATGGAACACCCTTTACATCGTAGTAATTGTTACAGCGGCCGAAGTACAACATCTACTGTAAACATTTCAAGAGTCTACCTATTAAGGTTCCAAAAAAAAGCTATTTACGTACAAATCATGTCTCTGTCGGAACACCCTTTAAATTGTTATTTTTTATAGCGGCCATGACAATTCTCTTTCTATGAATATATCAAGAGTCTACCTATTATGATTAAGAAACTATACGTGAAAAATATGTCACTGTCGGAACACCCTTTAATTTTAAAGTTTTTTCTTTCAAACGAACAGATTATAATCTATTAAATAATTTAATAAGAAATACCAACTGGAAGGAAATTTTGTCTATTCCCAAAAACAATAATAATTCTGACATTGATAAAATTGTTACGATCTTTTATAAGAAAATCTACTCCTTTTTTAAACTTGTGTTCCTAAACAACCTGTTAAAACTGCATTTGGACCACCATGGAATTCTAAAAATCTCTCACGGCTGAAAAACCTTAAAAACAAAAATTATAAAAAATATAAAAGATCTGGTTCGTTTGTTGATTACGGAAAGTATTCTGTCAGTCGCTCAGAATATAATGTACTAAACCACGCATTATATAAAGATTATCTGGATAAAGTAAAAAACAATTTCGTAAAAGATCCAAAATCTTTTTATTCATTTGTCAACTCGAAAAGAAAATCTCGTGGATACCCATCAGTTATGAAATTACACAATCAAGAATCGAGCAATGTTGATGTCATATGCAATATGTTTGCTAATTTTTTTTGCCAGCACCTATTCTGACGCTGTATACGATAACAGTAATGGTTACCCTTATGCAATTGCATCGAACCAATTATTCTCTTTTCCTACGTTCAACACAAGTGATATTTTGGTTAACTTAAAAAAGCTAAAGATGTCGTTTACCAATGGACCTGATGGAGTCCCAAGTTGTATTTTAAATTGATGTGCAGATTCATTCGTCAGACCATTAACTTTATTGTTTAATGCATCTAGTAAATGTGGTAATTTTCCTGAATTTTGGAAAGATTCGTATATTATACCTTTATATAAATCTGGTAATAAGTCCGATATTTCGAATTATAGAGGTATTGCCAAATTAAGTGCTATTCCAAAATTATTTGAAAAACTAATTACTGATTTTCTCTGTCATCATACTGCATCGTTATTATCACCTCATCAACATGGTTTTAGAAAGGGTTGCTCAACCACAACTAATATTCTTCATTTAACAACTTTAATAAATAGTGCATTTACACAAAAGAAACAAACTGATGCTGTTTATACAGACTTTAGTAAAGCGTTTGACAAAGTAAACCATCAACTTCTTCTAACTAAATTGGATTTGTTAGGCGTAACCCAAAGAAGTTTAACCTGTATAAAATCATATTTAATGGGCAGAAAGCAAACAGTTCGATTCAACAATAGTACTTCTAAATACATATATGTTTCATCCGGTGTACCACAAGGCAGTCATCTTGGACCACTTTTATTTTCGCTGTTTATAAACGATCTTCCTACCGTTATTAACTACACAAATATATTAATGTACGCTGACGATGTGAAAATTTTTTACTCTTTTAATCGCTTTATTGATCATGTTCATCTTCAGAATGATCTTAATAACTTCTTTTTATGGTGTAACATCAACTTGATGGAGCTGAATTTAAAAAAATGTAAATGCATGCGTTTTTCCAGAAATAATTACATTTCCGCAAACTATTCTTTGGGAGGCCATCAACTGGAGTTGGTTGATTCATTTATTGATCTTGGAATATTACTAGATCCCAAATTAAACTTCGTTTCTCATATTACTATGGCTGTAAATAAAGCTAGAAGTACTCTTGCCTTCATAAAACGTTGGGCTAAAGAGTTTTCTGATCCATACATTACGAAGCAACTCTACATGTCTCTAGTTCGACCTATTTTAGAATATGGATCAGTTATATGGGATCCTTATTATAACATTCACAATGCTCGTATTGAATCTGTGCAAAATCAATTCTTATTGTTCTGTTTACGTGGTTTTCATTGGAATTATACTACAAATTTCCCTTCTTATTCAAGTAGATTAGCATTAATAAAACTGCCTACTCTTAAAAGTCGTCGTACAATGTTAAATGTTTCTTTCATGTTGAACCTTATCAATGGTAATATTAGCTGTGATTTCCTATTAAGTTCTGTTAACTTTAATATTCCTTGTCGTAATACACGTCATTATTATCCTATTTTTATTAAATTGTGTAGAGCTAATTATTCTTTTGCTGACCTTTTACGAAGTTATGTCGTACATATAATTGTTTGTTTCAATTTATCGATTTTTCTTTAAATATAAATGTAATAAAGCATAAAATTATCGTATTTCTTAATTCATAATTAACTCGTTTATTCCATTAATTTTAAGAATTATTGTAACTAGTCTGTAAGGATTATATTCTATTGACTAATAATAAATAAATAAATAAAAATAAATAAATAAATAAAAATAAATAAATAAATAAATTAAAATTTAATTAAAGTTTTAATTGATTCAAATGTATATTTGTTTAAAACAGAACAAAAAATTCTTATTTAAACAAATAATTGAATCAATTAATTATTTAATTAAATTTTAATGTGAACCCAATTAAAACCTTTAATTGGTGGAAATTTTTTTTCTGTGATGTAATAAAGATTTACTTTTATTTTTCCGGTGTACAAAGAGAAATGCTTTCAGCATTTAATATTTAAGAATAAAAACGTAACCTATTGTATGAAAAGAGTAAGTAAAGTGTGGTCTGAGATTGAAAATCTTTGGTTTTTATTTGAAATTCTAATTATTGCTACTCAATACACTTACACTCACATGTGTCTATAGGTATGTATGTATGAGTATTGAAATTGTTTTCTCGTTTTAAGAATACATTTTTAAGGCAGTCAAACACAGAAGGATTTCTATTTAATTTTCTATTTATTTAAAGGCAAAGAACGTTTAAGGCATAAAAGCTTAAACTGTTTTACAAAAAGACTTTAACAAATCCTCTCCTTCTCAGTTGACTAGATAAACGTATTATTTTTTTATAACACCCTTTATTTACATGAATTAACATTATAATAATGTATTTATAATGTACTTAAAGCTTGTAAATAAATCAGGGTATGAAAACAAACAAAACTTGTCGCAAACGTTTCATGCAAAGATACAAACTTTTCAATTTTTAAAAATCGATACACATACTTTTTAATTGACAAATGCGCTTTTCACACATCTTCTTGGCTTGATATACCATTACAATCATAAAATTGCGAACAAAACGAAAGCAGAAACGTACTTTTTGATTGAATAATTTAGTTCGTTCTAGTTTCGAATGCTGATTTTGTTTATGATTTGCATTCTTGAATTGATTTTCATTTTGTTTTTCTTCTTATAATATTGTAGTGTAAATGAGCAACATTAAAAACAAAAAATCTCACACGCTATCTGTCAATATCTTTCAAAAATACCCAAATGATTTAGCAAACGTTTGCGAAAGGTTTTTTTTTAAACAATTTTGGTTTTGTTTTCATTGTACATTTGAATAAATGTACAGTTTGTCTTTAGGACCAACAACTAAATTGCACATTCGGAAGTATGAAAAGCGACATCAGCATATTTACTGGTGGTTCTCTAAAGGACGGCAGAGCAGGAGCAGGTATGTACTCATCTATGCTGAATCCGTCCTATAGTATGCCTTTGGCGGGTGCATCTTCGATTACCAAGCAGAATTGCTTGGATTGCTGCATGCGTTGAATCACCTGCTGGATAGTCGGGTGCATAGAAGAAATGTTCTCATTGCACTTGACAACCAGTCGGTTATAAAACGCATGAGGCCAGTGAACTTGTGCTCTAATGTAGTGCTGGAATGTGTTTTAAAAACTAACAGGTGCGCCTCGGTTAATGAGGTAACGTTGATGTGGGTTAAATAACACATAGGTACAGCAGACCACCTAGCAAAAAGGAGAACTGCTGTGAATTTCTTTGAACCAAAACCCAGAGTAGCACTGGAGAATGGTCCAATGCGAGCGAAATTCCTACAATGGAAAAACTCATTAAATCTGGTGGAGGGACACATGTAGATAGGCTCGAATGGTGCTCAAAGAGTCCCTTGGCAGGAAGGTCACTAAGGTGTTCAAATATACTAGAAGTACCTTAAGTTGGATAACTGCGTTGGTAACGGGTCATGGAAACTTCAAGTATCATCTAGCTAAGACAAAAATCGAGAAAGATGATACTTACATACTGTGCCTGGAAGAGGCTAAGACGGCAACGCACATACATGGTGTGTGAATGTCCAGCACTGGCTAGCATAAAGCTTAAGACAACGGGCAGAAACTTTTTAGCAATTTCTGGAGAATCCGTGATGAGAAAGTAGGGTGACAGTTAGCAGTCGACAGTCTAAATTAGCTAAAGTCAAGAGCAGAGTAAATATTTGCTCACCACTTTTGCTCATTTTCACGTGTTCTTGTATCATTGCACATGAGAGAGCATCGGCTTTGCTTTTTATTTATTCACCGCTCATAAGTGAGTGTGTGTGTGCTTTTTTTAATTTTCATAAAATGATATTTTTTGGATTTGCACACACATCATTGCTCATTAATGAAACTGCATAATGCATGTTTTCTTTCACAGCACATGAATGAGAAATATGTACATTTTACTTTTTTCATGAGCAAATTTCATGAGTGAGAAATGAAAAATGTTTATCTTGTACATGCGCATAAGTCATTCAATTTCTCATGACTTATGGCACAATCGTTCTCATTTTTGGTGCTTTGTGTTTTACTGACTGCAAAGAACAAAACAAAACGAAATGCAAATAAACGTTTCGTTTGATTTATTTTCGTACTCTGACATAAAAAAAATAAAAGTATAAAGTAAAATTTCCGTTTATTCATAAACAACAAAAGATTTAAATAAAATAGTTTTTTTTCATTCTCTCTTTTCTTCAGCTCCTCAGATCCGCTTGATATTTTAAAACTTTATTTACTTATATTTTTTTCACAGTTATCTTGCAAGTTGTTTATTTTCTTTCGTGTATGTATGTGTGTTTGTGTGTTTTAACAATTTTTCTTTAATGTTTCCTTCCGCAGTTTTCATTCGTTAGTTGGCTAGTTTGTTTGTTGTTGTTATTGGTATGCGTAAATTGCCTTCAGAAGAAGACAGAAAAAAAAATCTGAAAAACTTTTAAATTGCATCCGTAAAGATAAGAAGTTGAACAATTTATTTTATTTACTCGATTTTTCTTTTTATTATTCGAATATTTTTCATTTTAGTTTGTTTGACAAGTTTTGAAAGAATGAGTTTTAAAACGGATTTGGTGTCAAAATAAACAATTTAAAATGGAGTATTGCTTGAGGTTAACAAATCTCATTTAGTTGAGCTGTATTTATTTCAAAAGAATTTATTTCGAAAAATCTATTTACAAATCAAAATAATGAGATATTGAATAAGACAAGTATTTTATTCCGTTGCATGAATATAAATCTCTCACAATTGCTCTTGAGTGTCTTTCGAGACATAAGCAATAGTTTTTGCATCAAGGCTGCCTACACCAGGAATTTTTCTCTTACTGATCTGTTGAGAAATACTCACAATGCTCGTTCTCCGCTATTTGGGATTAAATTACAGCCACCGCTTTACTTAATCTTAAATTTTTTAATGATATCAGTGAAACGATTATATTTGATCTTTTGTGGTTGAGTCCCCCATTAATCCTCTTCATAGGTTTTCTAGAATAACCTCTAGAAAATTTCTTCACATTTATTCGACTTGCATTCGAAATTTCAATAGAAAATTTCTCGACACTCATAAGATTTTTCTGTAATATATTTCTGTACATTTTTATCTATAGAAAATTTTTCGATATTCATTCGAATTTTTCTATAGTTTTCTATATTTATTTATTCTTGATATTTATTTTCTAAAGAAAATTTTTCAATACTCATTCGAATTTTTCTGTAGAAAATTTCTCGATATATTAGAATATTTCTAGAGAAAATTTCTCAATATTCATTCGAATTTTTCTATAGTTTTCTATATTCATTTATGCGCGATATTAATTTTCTATAGAAAATTTCTCAATATTCATTCGAATTTTTCTATAGAAAATTTCTCAATATTCATTCGAATTTTTCTATACAAAATTTCTCAATATTCATTCGAATTTTTCTATATAAAATTTCTCAATATTCATTTGAATTTTTTTATATAAAATTTCTCAATATGAATTTTTCTATATAAAATTTCTCAATATACATTCGAATTTTTCTATATAAAATTTCTCAATATTCATTCGAATTTTTCTATAGAAAATTTCTCAATATTCATTCGAATTTTTCTATAGAAAATTTCTCAATATTCATTCGAATTTTTCTATAGAAAATTTCTCAATATTCATTCGAATTTTTCTATAGAAAATTTCTCAATATTCATTCGAATTTTTCTATAGAAAATTTCTCAATATTCATTCGAATTTTTCTATAGAAAATTTCTCAATATTCATTCGAATTTTTCTATAGAAAATTTCTCAATATTCATTCGAATTTTTCTATAGAAAATTTCTCAATATTCATTCGAATTTTTCTATAGGAAATTTCTCAATATTCATTCGAATTTTTCTATAGAAAATTTCTCAATATTCATTTGAATTTTTATATAGAAAAGTACTCGACATTCATATTAATTTTTCAATAGAAAATGTTTCAACATTTATTTGAATTTGAGATCCATTCATTCTTTAGAAAATTTCTCGACACTTATTAATTCGAATTTTTCTATAGAATATTTCTATAGTAAATTTCTCGACGTTCGAATTTTTTCATAAAAAAATTTCTCGAATTTTGGTATAAAAATTAGTCTCTATTTCTTAATTTTGATATAAAAAATTTCTCGACATTCTAATTTTTCTATATGCAATTTTCCGACATGGGTAAGAATTTATCTATATCATATTACTCGACTTTCATTCAAAATTTCAATAGAAAATTTCTCGACACTCATAAAATTTTTCTATATCACATTTCTGAACATTAATTTTTTCCATAGAAAATTGCTCGATAATCATTATAATTTTTCTATAGATTAATTCGCGATATTAATTTTCTATAGACAATTTCTCGATATTAATTCGAATTTTTCTGTAGAATATTTCTCGATATTAATTCGTATTTTTCTATAGAATATTTCTCGATATTTCTTTAAATTATTCTATAGAAAATTTCTCGATATTTCTTCAAATTTTTCTATAGAAAATTTCTCGATATTTCTTCAAATTTTTCTATAGAAAATTTCTCGATTTTTCTTCAATTTTTTCTATAGAAAATTTCTCGATATTTCTTCAAATTTTTCTATAGAAAATTTCTCGATATTTCTTCAAATTTTTCTATAGAAAAATTTTTGATATTCATTCGAATTTTATATAGAAAATATATCAATATTCATTCTAATTTTTCTCTAGAAAATTTCTCGATATTTCGTTAAATTTTTTATAGAAAAATTCTCGACATTTATTTGAATTTTTCAATAGATAATTTATCTGCATTCATTTGAATTTAACATCCATTAAAATTTTTCTTTAGAAAATTTCTCGACATTTATTGATTCGAATTTTTCTATAGAATATTTCTATAGTAAATTTCTCGACATTCGAATTTTTCTATAAAAAATTTTCTCGAATTTTTGTATAAAAACATTTTTTGTACAGAAAAATGAGTCTCTATTTCTTAATTTTGTTTCTTGGCATTCGAATTTTTCTATAGCAAATTTTTCAATATCCAGATTTCTCCTCAGAAAATTTTTCTACATTTTTCCCAATTGCAATTTGTCAAGGATTTAGGAATATTTGCGACATTAGGTTTCCGAAAGCAAAATATAGAGGGGAGTAGTGATTAGCAGCAAAACCTAAACAAGAACGCTAAGTGTTAATTCGCCGCTGTTTTAGTATAAGCCACCGGCAATATGTTGCATAGCCCCGGCAAAAAAAAAAGATCTAAAAAAACTTATTTTTTTACGAGTCTGTTACAATGTATTGCTGTATAAAGCTATCGCATAAGTGCTGGCAAAGTATTGAGCAACCGGTACCAAGTATCGAGTATTTGATCCGTTTTTTTAAGTACTTAATATTAAATATTAATACTTAAATATTAATACTTAATATTTATTTTTAGAAACAAATTGAATAGAAAATTTAAAGAATTCACTCAAACTCTGAATAACAGTACGAGTACGTTTCGACCATGTAAACAAAAGTATTGAGTACTATTGAGCAACCAATTGACAAGTATTGAGTAGTATCGAGTAATTAAAAGTAGTACAAATTGCCAGCATCATTATCAACTCCAAAGAAATAGTGATGTTAAAATACTAACTTTAACAGTTCCAAAACTGAAGAGAAAAAGAAAATTAAAATTAGTTTGCATTTGCTGCAATTTGAATCGGATATAAGTCTTTACTGCAGTTAAGAAAATATATTTCATTGTTCTGTATTTTGATTTCAAAATTATGGTCACTAAAATTTCGCGGATTAATCAATATCTCCACAACTGCAATAGTGAGGCACACAAAATTTTCAACAAAATCCTAGAGGGAAATCGGTACCCATACAAAAAAATAATAATATTCTTATATCTACAGAATTACAATAGCGAGGCACACTAAATCAATGTGTGTAGCTCTTAGAGAAAATTGCGTGTTTGAACAAAATCTAGTCAGTAATTGATAGGGGTAATGGATACCCCTCAAAAATAAATCTAAATTTCCTATATTTGCAAAAAATACAATAGCGAGGCATGAAAGAGGGTCACTCTTAGAGAAAACCACATGTTTCAAAAAAATCGTTGCGGTCTAGAAGTGGGGAAATTAGTACCCCCATACAAAATAAAATAATATTATTCTTATATCTACAATAGAACTACAATAAAGAGACACACTAACTGTAATGGGTAGCTCTTAGAACAAACTGCATGTTTGAACAAAATCTATGTAGTATTCGAGAGGGGTAATGGGTACCCCTTATACAAAAAATATAATTTTCTTTCTCTTTCTTTCTGCAGAACTAGAATAGCGAATGAGGGTAATTTTTAGAGCAAACTACATGTTTCAACAAAATCTTGGTGGTATACTAGGGGAGCCGGGTACCCCCATACAAAAAAAAATTGAGTTTTCTATGTCTGCAGAAAAACTAGTACGTTTTTTATTTCTTCCTTTAAATTGGTAATTTTTTCGTCAAATGTTTCGCCATTAGAATTTTTAAAAATATCATAGAATCTTTGGTGACAAACAAACAGCGCTTGAGCTTGTTCCCGCAAAATATAAATATATTGCATTGAAATATATATAAAAAATACAATAGTATATTTTAACACCCACATGATTTTTCAAAATTCCAGTGATCGTGCTCAGGTACGCTAATCATTATAATACATACAAATAACCATATTCAGGCGTGACTCACGCATTACTCACGGCCAACAAATTATGACACTTAAACATCTCTAATTAAATACATAAAACCGAGCCAACAATAACAACAACAATACAAGTGTTAGTAGAAGCCGCAAAGGGATTGTTGTTGGTAAACTACTCAAGGCGTGAGCCTGTGACGGGTGCAGGGAAGAAAGGTTCTCATTGCAATCGACATTCAGTGAGGTAGGTGAACGTGTACTCTAAACTTGGGGCTGGAATGTGTTTTAAAACTTCACAGAGGTGCCTCGGTTAATGAGGTAACATTGATGTGGGTTAAGGGACACATAGGCTCAATTGGGAATGAAGCAGAGGACCAACTAGCAAAAGGAGGATCTGCTGTGAAGTTCTATGAACCACAACCCAGAGTAGCGCTGGGTAATGGCGTAATGCGAGCTAAGGTCAAAGCTGGGACTTTATATATAGTTAAAGTGGGTCTTAATCGGTGCTTTACTTTTTTTCAGCTTAAAGGTTAAAATTCATTTTTAAAGCCAGCAATGCTGAGGCAATTAAGTGTGAGAAGAAGCGTAGCTTAAATTACATTTTATTTTTATCGCAAAGTTTTAAATCTTATATGGCTCTGTTTTTCTTAAATTGTTCTTACATTAAATTGAAATTTGCAGAAACCACTCTTTTCCAACAGATTTTATTTTTACATAATTTTGTGCTTTTTGTTGTTGTTGTTGTTGGAGTCTTCCTGTTACTCCAATTTATTCGGTCTTAAGTTGTTCATTCTTTTTTCTATTAAGAAAAAATAAATTGTAAAAGGATAACAAGTTGGTCTCAAGGCTAAAAAAAAAGTAAAAATTAAAAAAAAAGGAAATTCACAAGAAATTTGTTCTCTACACCTTTAAAGCAGCATAGAAAAATATTTGTTTTACAAGGATATTGTTTGCTTCTAAAAGGGTGCTAAGAAAGAAATCTAAAACCATTTAAAAGATAAAATATACATTAAATGAGAAAATAAAATTTCTGCTTAAAAAAAAAACTTTTAGAAACAGCATTTTCAAGGTTTTTATTCACTTCAACTTTGTGCTTCTTCTTCTTCTTCTTGTAGTTTATTACCCTCTCCCTAACTCAACTGGCTTCCAATTGACCAAGTTTGTTTGTCTAAAGGTTTGTCTACTTTTAGAAGTTTTCAAAATGATTTTTAGTTGAAGATTTTTCCTTCAATTTACTTTGCCTGCTTTTCTTCGAATATTTTCGAGGGAAGAATTTACTGATTTTTAGCTTGTAAGTCTATATATTTTTGATGATTGCTTTCTTTTGGCTAAAAGTAAAAAAAAAAGTAACAAAACAATCTCATTTTGAAACTGAGTTAAAAAATACACAGTAAAACTAAACTAACTTGGTTAAGTGGGAAAGTTTTGAGACAAAGTTTTCGTAATATAAAACTACAATAATGGCAAGAAGATAACAAAAAAAAAAGAAAATAATAAAATTTAAAATAAATAAAAGGTGTCAAAACATGTATACAAGCTTGAATAAGTGTTTTAACTACAGATTATGACATAATAAAGGCATAGCCTTTGACCCTAAGTCGAGTTTACTGTGGCAAATTGGTGACAATTATTCAAACCACCTCACAGTGAACGGTCGCCACATATCTCTCTTGGCCTACTATTTTCAAAAATTATTTAACATTTTTAGAAATCCTTTTATTTTACCGGTGCGGGGACAATTAAATACCCAAAATTCCCCCATTTCAGTAATTATTATTTTTTTGAATTTTAATCTATCATTTCACATACAAAATGATAAAGCGTGATAGTTTTTTTTTATAAAATACTAGCTATCCCCGGTGCACTTCGCTACACCCATCCACACAACACTTGGAAGAAAAGTATGATCAAATTTTAACGCGAAAACGCACGCCATTCTCAAGTCAAAAATGTTCCCATCCAAACTGCTTTTTGCTAGACTACTTTTAATGGGATGTGCCACGCCCAGTATTCTTATCCAGTCTGTATTTTGCTAGACTGTGCACATTAGTATGAGGCATAGTTGGGGGTAGTGCACTAATTCTGCAATCTTCACTCACACTGAGTGATATTGCAAAATTATTGCATTCATTTTATTGATTTCTAATGGTGATTGCAAAATTTGCAGCGTCAATCAACATTAGTGATAGTGAGTTAAAAAGTCTTTGCACTAAAATTTAATTATTTTGATTTCAAAAAATGCAATCAGCAATATATTGCAACTTTTTTTTCTTCACTCAAGTTGATTGCAAGAAGAAATTTTGCATTTAATTTGAGGGTTAATTTGATTTATTGTTATTTTTGTTCACTAATTCAAAAGTGAAGACTAATACTTCATTAAAAATATAATTCAATTTATTTTATATTTATTAGTGATTATATAAAACAGTAAATTATTTTATATATGTAACATAAATATACGAGTATGACCATCTAGACCTTCAAAAATTAATTTAATTAATTTTTAGTTTAACAAACTTTTTTTTTATATCAATAAACAAAATGGATACATAAAAAAAGTAAATTCCAAAAAATTATTTGCAACAAACTTTTCAAAACTGTTACCACCAAATTTTTTTTCTTCTGAGTGTCTACCATTCCACTAAAGAAAAATAAAGACCTCACAGGTGCAAACGAAGGCAAATGCGTGTTGAATTTTAAAAACATTTGCCTAATTACTGGATATTTGTTAAGACAACCCAATTCAGTCTCAAAATCCAGTAGAGAAGTATTTAATTCTATTCATATGCTATCATTTTGTTCTACTGTTGAATTATCTAATATCAAAGATATGAGAAGACTCGTGATTTAAACAATCGTTTTATTTACTTCGTCAATTGCACTTAAATCTAGGAATCTAACTTACCTAGTAATGTTCGAACTGACTTTGAAAATTTTTATGTAACTGTTATATAGTATTAATAATTAATTTGTTACCATTATTTACCTTGTTTCAATACTGAATAAAAAATTCATTACGTTACATCACTTCTTTTTATTTTGGTGTAAAATATTCAAAAAAAAAACGTATTTATTTCAAAATTCTCATGACCAATAATTTTTAAAAGTTGATTGAGAGTATGAATAAATGCAGCTTTTTATTGATTGCAAATAAAAATTTTGCAATCAATTGAGTGAGTGAAGAATTCTTGCACTAAATCTGCGTTGAGTGGTAGTGCAAACATTTTCATTTATAAATATACGAGTATGACCATCTAGACCTTCAAAAATTAATTTAATTAATTTTTAGTTTAACAAACTTTTTTTTTATTTCAATAAACAAAATGGATACATAAAAAAAGTAAATTTCAAAAAATTTAGTGGTAGTGCAATGCTGATTTCAATCAAAATTTAGTGCACTACCCCCATCTATGGTATGAGGGTTACTTGTGCAAAGTTGCAAGACTATACCTAATGTAGTTCTCTAGGCACGCGATAATAATTTTTCACTTTGTATAGGGGGTACCATGCCCTCCATTCAAATTCAGTCCGTGTTTCTCTAATGTATCTTAATGTATCTTAATATGGGGTTTACTGATGCAAAATTCCAAGGCGCTACCTATTGCAGTTCTCTAGATACAGGATATGAACCAATACACATACTCATGAACTAATATACATACAGAGACCGATTGTACATAAAAACCTTGGTATTAACGTCAAACAAAATCGGTTCACGCATTCCAAAGAACATCAATTTCTAACATTCGGATTCGTGAATATAATATCCTAGGAGACTCTAAATCGGGATATTGGCAAAAAATTTCGGAGATACTAAATTTTTTGTGTACAAGTTTTTCAAAATGAACTGGTAGTATCTTAGTGAACCACTCCGTTAGTAATGCGTCTGCAGACCTACCTACACAAATAAAGGCTGCTACAGGGTGGGCCAAAAGAAACCAAGGGCTCTCCAAAAATTTGTCTTAAAAGTGCCATTGTGTCTCGGGCAGTATGGGCAGTGGCTCCGTCCTGCTGAAACCACATACCAGGTCTGTTTTCAAGAGCAGGACGTAAAAAATTTTCTATCATAAACCGATACCGCTCTCCATTTACGGTTACAGCACTTCCATCTTCATTCTCGAAGAAGTAGGGCCCAATGACATTTTCAGATGTGATCCCACACCATACTGTACACCTGATGGGGTGCAATTGGCGTTGATGAATGGCTCTTGGATTTTCAGAACCCCAGAACCTACAGTTCTGCTTATTAACAAAGCCATTCAAATGAAAATGAGCTTCATCACTCATAATCAAATTTTCAATAATGTCGGCGATATGCTCTTTGCGTTAAAATAATTGATCTCTGGTTTAAATAATACAATTCCAAGTGTTGTCTATATAATCTGAAAGAAAAAATAAAAAAAAGTTAATAAACAAAAAAGTTATTAAACTTTTACACCCCTTGGTTTCTTTTGGCCCACCCTGTATAAGTGAACCTAAGCTCTAATCTAAGCTTTTTTCAAATTTCAACTTTAAAAGTATGTGGTGAGATCAGAATTAGAATGATGTTTTAGCTTGGTGCAATGCCTATATAGAAATTGGTATTAGACCAAGAACTTGGTTCTCATTTTAATTTCAGTGCTTTTGAAGGCTAAAATTTTTGGATATGAACTTGGATTTATTTTCACATTTATATTTTTGACCGGATCTTCACGCAAACAAACAACATCGTTGAGGTGACCATAATCTAAGAGCAACATATTATGATGAAATTATATGGTTGTAGTCAAACCATATTATTTAAACAATAATAACATATAAATTAATTTTTAAAATCTGGCTTAAGTTTTTTATATTCTATCTAAGTGGAAAGACTACTAATTACAAATTAGGTGACTAATTTTAAAGAAAAAATTAGAAAATTTTAATTTTAGACGCTAGCAGAATGGAATACTTTTTCTAGACAGCCACGTCCGTCATCAGGACTCTTTGCATCTATCTGCTTTGCGTATATTCAATTTTAAAAATCGCAGGGTACCCCGCAAGCAGGTTTATCTAACAAAGATTGGTTTGATACAAGATTAGTATCAACTAAAAAATCGAATGTTGGGAAAAAACAAATATGTAAACAAAAAGTAGCTTTCATTGCTAACCGAAGGTTGGCTGGAGCAACAACAAATATAAGTTGGTACATATTAAAGAAAAATATTAAACAAAAAGGGAAGCTTTTGGTAGACTTCATTCTCACCAACGGACGATGATAATTGAATACAGTTATTCTCGTATTCCTTTATCTGAGTTTGGTTGGTTAAATAAATGATGCTTACAACTAATCACTACCCAAAGTAATTCCAAAATTCTAAATATTATTATAAAGCTATATAAAAGAATGACACGAAATGAGTTGCTCATTATTTTAAAACAGCGCCATCTGTTGTGCAACATTGCTTAATATATACTACTTTCAAAAATAAATCGCCGTACTTTCACGGCTTCTTCTCCATTTTTCTTGGAAATAAGATATTTTGCGCAACATATGCTATATTGGAATCAGGACACTAAGGTACCTCCTCACAAAATTTTGTTAAAATCTATCCAGTAGTTTTTACATGATACGAACACAAAAAAAGGAAGACAGACAGACAGGAAATTAGTTATTATTTTATTATATGTTTAGATAAGCATATTACTGACCTTCCTGCCAAGGGGCTCTTTGAGCACCATTCGAGCTTGTCTGCATGTGGTAGCCCTACCTCCACCTTTCCAGGTTTAATGTATTTATCTATTGTAGGACCTCTCATTAGGCCATTTTCTACTGCTGCTCTGGGTTCTATTGTACAGAAATTAACAGCTGATCCCCATTTTACTAGTTGGTCTGCTGCTTTATTTCCAGCTATGAATATGTGTCCTTTAACCCACGTCAACGTTACCTCATTAACCATGGCACAAATTTTAAAACACATTCTAGCACTAGTTTGGAGTACACGTTCACCTGCCTCATGCATTTTATAACCTATTGATTGTCGCATTGCAACCCTTTTTTCCATGCACCCGACTTTCCAGCAGTTGATCCAACGCATATAGCAATCCAACCAATTCTGTCTCCCAACTGCAGATTACAGGACAGGTCCAGCTAAACTGAGTAAACCCGTGCTCCTGCTCTACCATCTATAAGAGAACTATTAGTAAAAAAAAACTGATGTCATTATTCGTCATTCGTCATTACATTCATTGCCTCCCCACGGGGGTTCCAATTGTCACTGCAGGAATATGGCAAATGCTTTGACGCGGTCCACTCGGGGAAAATAGGGGCACCAGATGCTAGGGTTCCTAGAGCCTAAATCTGGAAGAAAAGGTCTGTGTGTTAAAACATACGGGTCCACTTCGAGGCCCGACCAGTGCCCAAAGGACTGGTACCACGGGAATCGGTGGCCCCACAGAGAGCCTATCCTCTCTGTGACCGGTTATTGGTGAGGTCCCCTTCGGGAGTACACGTGGTGGTTGTGGTTTAAGATCGATTTATGTAGGTATGGTGCGGTCTTTCGACTATTTTCTTCTTCTCATGCGACCCATCGGTATTTGAGCTACCCTAACCTACAATGGTTTAATTTTTGATTCTACTCCATCACAGATGCTGTAAACCTGTAGTCTTCTTTTCTTTTTGTTCTTTGCAAGTAAAACCTGTTTTCAACACCTTGAATCATAATCCAGTTTTTTATCTTAACTTCTGAAAATCTACAGATTTTCTCGATTTTTATCAATGTGAAGCTGACTAAACTTAGTCCAAATATAACTCTGACCACACAGAAAAAGAAATATTTTCACCAGCTAAAGGTTTTAATTGGTTTCAGATTAAAATTTAATTAAATTATTAATTGATTCCATTATTTGTTTAATTAGGAATTTTATTTTGTTCTGTTTTAAACAAATATATATTTGAATCAATTAAAAAATTAATTGAACTTTAATTTAAAACTAATTAAAACCTTTAATTGGAGCAAAAAGTTTTTTCTCTGCAAAGCTTCTTTTGGAATTTAAAATATTTCGTTTGTTTTTTTTTTTTTTTTTAAATCCTCATCTTGTTCTACTTAAAGTCTTTCTTTTTTCTCAAATTTCTCTAACAACAAAAACACTTTATTGCTGCATAAACTTTATGCACAAGGACCAGTTTAATTACAACTAATTGCCAACCAAAAATTATAAAATTATACTTCATTATACCCGTTTATATTAATGATATTTCAAATTAACCTTACAACCACAATAGCAGCAAACTATTTTTCTTTCGTTAGTTACCAAATTACAAAATTAGAAAAGTTAAAGTTTTTCTTTTGGTTAATTTATGGTCTTATCATTTTTAGCTTTCGGTAATAAAATGTTATTTCCAAAATAATATTTTCGAATCTTTTAACAAAGCAATACGCCGCAGCAATGCACACAAACTAGCAATGAATGACTCCCCAATGACATTTTTATAACAAAAGATCTTTGAGTTATTTGAAGTAGGAGAGCACAAAAGAAAATACAAACTGTAAGGATGCACACAAGTCCTGATAATAGAAGACTGTAGTATGTGCGAATGTAAGAATGTATGTTGCTCTGTGCTCATGATATGAATTACGAGTTTGGGTGTTAAAGAACAACACTTTTCGAACACCACACGCAAAGAAAAAACATGGTTATTGTATGGTCACGGCAACCACACTATGTTCTCTGTAACAATAGATGTTTGCTGTGAACAAATTATAGTTATTTAGGACAATACTTTGGTCACGATAAACAAGTTTTTTGTTAACAGTTAATCATTCAATGGTTATACACACCAAAAAAGCAACATAGTTGATTTGAAACATATTAAAATTCAAACCACAACCAAATTATTTTTAATATTTAAAAATTATAAACATAATATATTATTATTAAACATAGTATGTTAAGATTGACTAAAAATAAACAAGTAATGTTTGGTTTTAAAAATACATATTTTGGTTTTGACATTTTTTCAGTTCAGAAATATGTGTGTAAGCTATCGGTTCATCTAAAACCGTAAAAACATTAAATACCCATTTGATGTCAACAAATAAATTTGTTTTTTATTATAAATGATAGTTTTAAATTAATAATATCAAACACATAAAAGGTAAGCAGAAAATATCAAAATATGTACATATGTAAGTCTAAATGGAAATATTCGTGTATTTGTTTTTTGTTATTTATAAATATATTCATAGGTTGTCACATATAACCATTTACATGTTTCAAATTATATTATAGTATGTTTATATTATAAACATAACTATGGTTATATTTTACAATGTTATTTTTATGTTCCAACGACAACAATATTATTTTTATATATAACCATATAACTCAACCATAACATGTTGTTCTTTAATTATGGTTACCTCAACCATGTTTTTTCTTTACGTGCAGTAACAGAACCAACTTTACCAAATTAAACTATTTTAATATCTCTGAACCTCCCTTAACTTCCCTCTGCTTTGTTGTTGGGGTCGTGCAAAATTTTTACTTCTTCTTAAAACTACATTGAAGCAAATCAAACCATTCATCTATAAAAAAATTGCCAATAACTATAATTACCAACACACAAAAACTTTTAAAAATTAGAAAATTATTCCTATTCGATGAAGGTTCTATAAATGGCCATGACCGAATTTAATTAATTTGTAAACAAAACTGAATATTTGTCGACAGTGTTTTGTACAAAACTTAAGTGCTCCGTAGAGTGAGTAGAGGGTTGCGGGTTCGCATCCCGCCAAAGACTCTGAGTTTGTTATACAGACAAGCCAGAAGCTATGCCGATTGTGTTGCCTTTAAAAAATGTAGATATATGTATATCGGGTGGTTAAATTTTATGGACCGATGTTGTGAATGTGAACCACACATAAACGTCAAGTTTTTTTCTGCATTTAATTTGACGCTTCTCAATTTCAGACTAAGTCAATTTGAACCATGGAAAGATACACAATCGAGCAACGCGTTAAAGTTATTCAGGCTTAGTATGAAAATGGGCGTTCAAATCAAAATGTATATCGTGCACTTCGTGATTTTTTCGGTCAATTTAATCGTCTAAATGTGCGTAAAATCGTGCGATAATTTGAGCAAACGGTCTATAGGAGATGTGAAAACACCAGTGCATGCTCGTACTGCAGAAAATTGCTGCTGTTCGCGATAGTGTGGCTGAAGAGCCGTCCACCTCAACTCGTCGTCGTGTCCAACAATTGCACCTCTCACGCTCGTCGTTGATGAACATTATGCACTAAAACTTGCATTTAGACGTTTACAAGGTGCAATTGACTCAAGAACTAAAGCCTCTTGATCATTTCCAACGTCGTCAGTGGTCAGAATGGTGGAAAGAAATGGCAAATCAATTTTCGAAGAAAATCATCTTCAGTGATGAGGCACATTTTCACCTCAGTGGATTCGTCAATAAGCACAAATTTCTGCATTTGGGCGAATGATAATCCAAGAGTGATTGTCGAAAAACCAATGCACCCACAAGGAGAGACTGTTTGGTGCGGTTTATGGGCTGGCGGCATCATCAGGCCGTATATTTTCCAAAAATGAGGCCGGTCAGGCAGTTACCGTGAATGATGTTCGCTATCGTGAGATGATAACGAACTTTTTATGGCCCGATTTGGAAGATATGGATGTGGACGATATGTCGTTTCACAGCTAACGAAACAATGGCTCTTTTGCGCGACAAATTCAATGGCCGTGTTATCTTACGTGGTGGCGATGTCAATTGGCCGCCAAGATTATGTGACTCGGACACCGTTGGACTTTTTTCTTTGGGGTTATTTGAAAGGCAAGGTGTACGTCGATAAGCCAGCAACAATTCAAGAGCTAAAGGATGAGATAAATAACGGCATATTAACGGCATAGAACCTCAATTATGCCTCAGCGTCATCGAAAATTTGGAGCATCGGATGGAGGTATGCCGTCGAGGTCGTTGCGGACATTTAGCCGATATTTTGTTCCATACCAATATTATCAAAATAATAAAAAGAAGTGACAATAATTTCCTAAAAATTTAACCACTCTTTATTTTTATAAGTGACCGTGTAACTAAAAAGGTGAAAAGTAAATTTAGCAGAAGAGCCGTTTGAAGTTCACCCTATTCTCAGCGTTGTTTTTTTCGACTCCAAAATTACCGATTATGCCCGAAGTTTTTTTTTTAATTTTTCCGGTACTCAAATTTTGTAATGAAAAACTAATTTTTCCACCTCTGAATTAATTCGGGGAGATCCACTTCCTTTCTATTTCTTACTAAATTTGACCCCAATAAAAACGTTTTGTTAGCCCTTCAAAACGGTTCATTGAAAGGCTTAAAAATGACTCAAAAAAAATTTTATAATTTTTTTCTGTACTCGACTTACATGCAGAAAAGCAAGTATTCGGCTTCGGAAGGGTACGGGGCCACTCCAGTTCGATTCTCCAGTAAACTTTACCCCAATTTAAAAATAAAATCGGTCAACCTACCCTTAGGTACCTTTCTCTGGGCGCGGTCATATATGCTCATGGTCTCGGTTTTGAATTCTGAAATAAGTACAATGGAAATGTCCAAGAAGGTGTAGAGATTCCAGTTGCTACGACGGAAACTTCAACTAGAAAGACTGACACTGAAAGGGGGAGAAATGAATAAGATGTTATAGCAATAACACACCGTGCGATCTGTGAAAAGGAAATATTCCTTGTAAAGAAAGACGAAACTAAAGATTTTGCCTTAAGGCCATGATTCACTATCATACACGGTCATTCGATCTGTCAAAAAAGCATGTGTGCTCAAAAAGTATAAAAGATTGGATTGGAAGTGTATGTGTATGAAAAACTTTTTGACAGGTCTGTACGATTTGATAATCTTTTGAAAAAATTCATAAAATATATTTTTACATGCGATCAGAGTTGCAATATCTTCTTTTGTACAATAGTGTGGCACCTACAACGCCATTGAAACGATTTTTTTGAGGATTTTTTTTTATTGAATCGTACGAATAGTGTAGGATAGTGACTCCAGCCCTTAAGGGTTATAATGGGAGGACGCTATACAAAAGGGGCAAGAGTAAAATAGGTACTAAGATACCATAGAAATATTCGAAGATGGATAACTGCGCTGGTATCTGGAGAAAAAAAATCTGACACGAAATAAGTACCTGTCTGTGCGTGATAGAGCCTGAGACGACATTGCATGTTGCTTGTGAATGTCCAGCTCTGGCTGGCTTCAGACTGAGGATGAGAGACAAAAAATTCTGAATGTGAATTACATGGGGGCTTTAGTCTAAAATATAATACTTATGCGAAGCTAGTGTTGAAAGTGGAGTTCTAAAAAAACTCAAAATTAATATTTTTTGAAACGCCCTTGAACCCAGTTCTTTTAAAAATCTTTTGAAATTATCTTCTCATTCTGGTTAAATCTATACATAAGAAAAATTGTAATTCATTTCCTGTCTGTCTGTCTGTCCTTCTCTTTTGTGTTCGTATCACGTAAAAACAACTCGATGGATTTTAACAAAATTTTATGAGCAGCCTGATTCCAATATAGAATACTTTTTTCCGCAAAAGTATCTTATTTCCAAGAGAAAGTGTTGAAAAAGCAGTGAAAATACGCAATTGTTTTATTGGTAAAGTAAATACATAAACCATAACACTAAGCACTAACCGAATATGTAAACAATGCGACATATTTTAGCGCAACAGATGGCGCTGTTGTTTTTAAGTAAATACATTTACCATAACTGAAGCACTAACCGATATGCAGCATAGTTTAAGGCGGCAATAAAAAAGTAAGGGTCTTTGGTGTAGATTGCTTTAAAAGCAAAATCGAACAAAATATTGCAACGACGCCCACGAAGTGGCGGGCACAGCTAGTTATTAATATTTACATACTCAAGTTATTTTTAAAGCATTCCTTCATTTAGAACACATACTCAAATCCAAAAAAAAAGTTGTAGTAGTCCTTGCTTTGGAAAACTAAAACCACTTTCAGATAACAAACACAAGCATATTGCTCTTGTATGCATGAATGCAATCTCAATCGCACATATACATATGTATGCATACATATACATAAATATCACAAAAATATCTGCAAAATACATGAATTTTGTAAAAAAAATTTCATTCGCCCACATTCACTTTTTCGCAATAATACAATAGTACTTTGTTTTGTTTTTTATTGTTGCTTTTGGTGTTGCAGTATTGTACCAAGAGAAGTGTAACTAACTAACTGTAGTTGATATGAGTGAGTGTTTGTCCTCATATAATGGCTGTGGTTTTATTTGCCTGTATTAGTTTGTATGGTTAGAAATACGTTTGTTTGCTCTGGGGGACATAAGAGTTACTCTCATATTGTGGATTTAATACCAAACTTACACCCATAGAATAAAAAAGTAAATGTACCCACACGTACATACATACATACATATATCAGTTTATTACTGTTGTACCCAGCAAACATACGAGTTGGATATTAAAATGAAAACAATTATAACCAAACTCTTTTCCAAATGTAAAGCGTTTGCAAATAATTTGTAAAGCTTTTTCCACAAAAAGTCTAAGTTTTTCTCAAGTTGAGAAATGTATTTGTTATCAACTTATTCTCAAACGTTGTGTCAAATTTTTTGCAAGATCGAATTTAGAGGTCGAATCAAAGGTTCTTCCAGCAAGCCTCGGGGACTGATGCCTTCATATAGATCGTAAGCATTAGCGTCAAGGTGTTAAAAGCCAAGGCACCAGAAGAGATACAGAAAATTTCAGCCCACCAATCTGCCAGGCATAGTTTCGAACATTTCACTAATGCAATTCAGCAACATCAGACCAGTCCATTCGAGGCTGTGGGCATACAACCACTCTTACCTATATTTTTTCGTGTTTTTTTTTTAATTTTTTTTTTTTTCGTATGGAGTGCATACATATATCGGGAGATCAATAACCCCCTGCGGGAGGAGATTTTTGTTTGTTTTTAGGTTGGTAGGGTTTTTCTGCTTTGATTTGTATTAAAGGCTTTAATAGGATCAGCTGTGAATTTCTGTGTCCTACAATGGGTGAACTCATTAAACCTGAAAAGGTGGAGGGACCACTACGTGTAGGCAGGCACGAATAGTGGTCAAAGAGCCCATGCATGGGATACAATAAATATGGAAACTTCATGGAATCTTCTAATATTTATGTTATAAAATTTTTACAAAAAGTTTTGTGTGAAATTTAAAAAAAATTTCCGCTAAAATTTTTACAAAAAAATTCGACAAAACTTTTACAAAAAATTATCGATAAAATTTTTATAAAAAGTTTTTGATAAAATTTTTTACAAAAAATATTCGTTAAAATTTCTACAAAAAATTTTTTAAATAAATTTTTGGTAGAATTTTTAAAAAAAATTTTTTATAAAATTTTACAAAAAATTATTTGATAAAATTTTTACAAAAAATTTTCGATAAAATTTTCAATGAAATTTAAAAAAAAATGTAGTTAAAATTTCTACAAAAAAATTTCGTTAAAATTTCTACAAAAACATATCGTTAAAATTTCTATCAAAAATTTTCGTTAAAATTTCAATAAAAAATTTTCGTTAAAATTTCTATAAAAAATTTTCGTTAAAATTTCTATAAAAAATTTTCTAAAATTTCTATAAAAAATTTTCGTTAAAATTTCTAAAAAAAATTTTCGCTAAAATATCTATAAAAAATTATCGTTAAAATTTCTATAAAAAATTTTCGTTAAAATTTCTATAAAAAATTTTCGTTAAAGTTTCTATAAAAAATTTTCGTTAAAATTTTTATAAATAATGTTCGTTAAAATTTTTACAAAAAATGTTCGTTAAAATTTTTACAAAAAATGTTCGTTAAAATTTTTACAAAAAATGTTCGTTAAAATTTTTACAAAAAATGTTCGTTAAAATTTTTACAAAAAATGTTCGTTAAAATTTTTACAAAAAATTTACGTTAAAATTTTTACAAAAAATTTACGTTAAAATTTTTACAAAAAATTTACGTTAAAATTTTTACAAAAAATTTACGTTAAAATTTTTACAAAAAATTTACGTTAAAATTTTTACAAAAAATTTACGTTAAAATTTTTACAAAAAATTTACGTTAAAATTTTTACAAAAAATTTACGTTAAAATTTTTACAAAAAATTTACGTTAAAATTTTTACAAAAAATTTACGTTAAAATTTTTACAAAAAATTTACGTTAAAATTTTTACAAAAAATTTACGTTAAAATTTTTACAAAAAATTTACGTTAAAATTTTTACAAAAAATTTACGTTAAAATTTTTACAAAAAATTTACGTTAAAATTTTTACAAAAAATTTTCGATAAAATTTTTACAAAATAATTTATTTATTACACAAAAAAATTTTAATATATATTTGATAGCCATTTGTCGGTGTTTTTGCAAGAATTATTTTTTTTAATTCCCTTTTAAAATCATAACGCTGCTTTATTAAACTTAAGAAGGACTGAAGAAAATATTTGATATCGAATAATGTATTTATTATTATTATTATTTTTATTATTATTATTATTATTATTATTATTATTATTATTATTATTATTATTATTATTATTATTATTATTATTATTATTATTTATATTAGAATAAGAAAAGTTAGCAGCTTTCTTTTTGTTACTATTATTTTCTCAAAAATACCTCAATTTGATTTTGAATATTATATTCAAACCACTGTCTATCTTAGAAAAATATTAGAAAATTAATGCTTAATATCAAATGAAAAAAATTATTTGATTTCAAACATTTGTTTTTGTGTTTGCTGGGTAGTTTCGTTTTTGTTGTTTTATAGTTTGTAAGTGTAAAGTAACACCTTCTTAAATGGTTGTTTAGTTAAAGATGCTTCTTGATTTGTTCTTCCTCTTTGAATGTCATCTATTACTTGTGTGTGTGTGTGTGTAAAAATTGTCTGTATATGTTTTAAACAACAATTACAGATATCAAAAAATTACTCTAGCTTTTCTATTTTCTCTAAAATCTTAAAATAGTAATGGAAGTTGTGAAAATAATAGTGTGAAGTGTAAAAGTTAAATTGATGTTTTCTAATGATGGCATTTCGACTGACAACACTTAATATTTCTGTAAATCTAAGATGGAATTCTTTACTTTGTTCAATAGTCCTTGAGCACGTTTGTTTTTATTGCTTTTAATGATATGGATAGCGGACAAAGTACTTTTGAGAATTCATACATTTGGGTTTTCTTTGCAAATCGGTTGATTTTATTTTATTAAATGACAGTAAGAGAGTTTTGTCTTAAATACTTAGTGCAACTTAAAAAAAATGCAATTTTCAATTGTAACTTCGGATCCTAGACTACTACAAGTAGTGTTTTAACCGATACCGATAGTAATATCGGTGAATCTTCGGGTTTGACGATATCTCAGTCTCGGCGATATTTTTATTACAATACCCTAAAAATTTCTAAATAGTAACAGAAATATCTCTCCTTTTATGCAACATATTCATAAGATCGTTTAATGGTTGAACAAATCAACGAGCCGTTTAAGACGTAGTGTAACAGAAACGAGTCTTAATCCCAATGCTATTGAAATACAAGTTAATCACCTAAAGATCCTAAAGATCTTGTCCGCGAAATATTTCCCTTTTTACGGATGATCCCTTAAAAATGTTTCCAGTTAACGAAAAATCCCCCTTTTTTATTGAATATATTAGGTTAGATTAAGCGGGTTGACAGACGAGTTCACTCGGAAGCCTTTTAGGCCCATTGTGTTGCCCCGAAGACTATCTATCCCCACTTTATCCTATAGAATTTCAGTACCTCCAGTGCGTGCGAACCATCTAGAAACGTAGCAAGCTACTCGGTGTTACATCCCTGAGACAGACGAGGTCTTGGAAAAATCTTTGGCCCAGAAATTTGTGCCTGCGTTCCTGAAAATCCAGACAGTCGCAGAGAAGGTGTTGAACTGATTCCTCTTCCTCCTCATCCATACAACTTCTGCAACACTCACCAAGAGAAATTCCCATACGCTCCGACATACGTCCAACCATACAGTGCCCAGTAATGATGCCTACAAGAAGCGTTATCGGTTTTTTCCCGAGGTCCAGTAGTCCCTTCGTCCTCTTCTTTTCAATTGAGGTCCAAATAATTCTCGACAATCTGCAAGTGGTTGGTGTAAACCACCTGCGAGCTATATCCTTTATCGACCATTCCGTTTTAAAAATTTCGGCCAAGGGGGTACTAATATCTCTTTAGGCATTTACCACATCCAGGTTCGAGCCGTTCCTGGCACATTCATCGGTCATCTCGTTTTCTTTTGTTATTGCATTCGATTGAGCGAAATTCTGCTATTGTTTACATTTAATCTGAATGTATAGCTTTCTTTGTTTTTAACAGATGTTTAACGAAGGAAACAAAAATGAAAAATGAGTCGTAAAATAGCTCTGGAGGAGTACCATTAAACTCAAATTTTTCACTGAAAGAGCACCATTAAACTCAAGTTTTCATATGAGAAGCACCATAAAACTCATTTAACTTTATATAGCTGAATTTAGAGTCTCACTTTCTATACGAAAGTAGAAAGTCTCACTTTCTATACGAAAGTAGAAAGTCTCACTTTTTATACGAAAGTAGAAAGTGAGACTATAGACTCTGGAGGATGCCAAGGATATCATACCCTGGCGCTTTGGTATTATACCTCTGCCATTACCTAATTTTTGTTTCGAATACAAAAAAAGCAAGTCTCGTTTTGAGGGAAATGAACTTTTCATCGATAGGGGTGAATGTCCCAGGAAATGTAGAAGGAAAAAAACAAAATCAGATATGCTGCCAACTAACAGTTTCAGAAGTTTCCCTGACCTGTCACTAGCGCAGTTGAACATTTGTAGGCAACCAGATTATATCCGAATTTCTTCTTGGTCTTGCTTACCAACTAGCAGTGCAAAATATCAAACTCTTTATTAGGAATCGAACCCACAACCCAGGACTAATAGACTACAGGCAGAAGTAATATCAAACTTAAATAAATCTTTGTTGTTTAAGTAGATGATGTTTATAGCTAAACCGTACCAAATAGATCGATGGATAAATAAAATGACGAAGAAGAATTAAATTTTTATTTTTTTTTATTTGAAAATATTCCTAATTGATAAGGAATACTGAGGATACGAACTCTATTCTAAGTAAAAATTAGTTATTTATTTTAATTTTTGAAGTTCTACATACATAAATATTTCCTTACTGAATGCATAAATTAAAAATATAAATAAAAAATCGGCATTTTTTGTATTTAAAAAACTAATAGATTTTGAGCCATTCGTGGATTCTTGTAGTTACCAATTGTAGTAATTAAGCTCTTAATCCAATAATCCATTTATTCTAATATATTATTTTTGCATTTTCAGACCTCACACAAACATAAACAAAATGGCTGCCCTCGAAATGCCATTTGAAGCCAACAAACTCCAACATATTTTAAGCCTTTTGCTGGTCTTTTTCAGCAGTTCCCTGATAACAACGAATACATTTGCTTTAAGCTCATCCATCACCTGCGGACCAAATTTTCCGGCTGCCTGCAATTGTGGCCACGAAATATACGAAGGATCTTATCAATATGTTGTGAACTGTACCAATGCTGGCCTTAAAAACACCAGTGTTTTGGAGTTTATGCCACAAGATGTGGAAATATTAATATTTACGGGGAACTTTATAGCCGAATTGCCCTGGAATGTCTTTGGTTCGATAAATAACTATAAGAATTTGAAAATTGTGGATATGAGCAACAATCATATACGAGAAATAAGAGGCAAATCATATCATCATGTCCAAAATGTAGAAAGACTTATATTGAATCATAATAACTTGAGCATATCCAGAGATGATGATGAGGTCAATCATCATCATCCTCGTGTATTTTCGAACTTTTTGAATTTGCAAAGTTTACATTTGACCGATGCCTTCGATGACAACAGTTCGCCTCAATTAAGTGAAGATTTACATGACATTTTCATGAACAGCCAGCTGACGAAGTTGGAAAAATTGCATTTGGAACAAAATGAAATTACGCATTTTAAGGATCGTAAAGTTTTTTGTGATTTGCCCAGTTTGAGAGATTTGCATTTGGGCGACAATTATTTGAAAGACATAAACTTTGAAGTGAACTGTTTGAACAATTTGAGATTTCTGGATTTGGAGCGTAATAAGTTTGAATTTGTCAAGACCCATGATTTGTTGCTGCTCAACGAGCTGGAAGTACGTCCCGATCGCATGACCAATTTAATTGTAGACTTTAATCTCAATCCCTTTACCTGTGACTGTAAAATAAGCCCCTTTCGCACTTGGATTCTCTCGACAAATGTCACCGTGCGCAATAAGGAGACCCTAATGTGTTTTCACAATAAAGTAGATCCTTTGCCTATTATGGAATTGGATATGAGTGGCTGTTCTGCGGCCATAGCAGCAGCCACCATGATGTTTACCACTGCCAATGAAAATCATTATGCTGCCATGCATCAGGACAGTGGTTTGGCTCGTCACACTGCCACCTTAATATTTTTGTTAATCGTATTGAGCATGATTTTACTGGGTCTGGTTATAGCGCTAATCTATGTGAGCCGGGATAAATTAAAATTTATGATCACCCCCGTTTTTGATAATGTGGCCAAAAAGGTACAATATACTTCCATTAAAGATGAAGATTGCCCTGAGGTTCATGTCTAAGAAAGGTTTATAGGAAAAAATAAGGATATAAACCTTACAATGTAGACCCCTCCTAGAATCCGTTCTACTACCAACCAAACAACTTAACTACATACTAACCAATCCTGCTGCAATAAAAACATGTAAAATATTATAAACAAACCATTTTTAAATAACGAATTATTTTTTAATAATTAAAACAACAGTACGAGTAGCAATTTAATAATTTTATAAGTCATTTCATTATTCATTTCATAAAATTATTTTATTTAATATAATTTTTGTGCCATTAAAAAAAAATAAAATAGCAAATAATCACTCTAATTCGCCCTTTAATTTCAAAACTATATACAAAACTATTAATTTAATGACAAGATTAATACAAAAAAATTGGATAATTAAGGAATGAGTTATTTTTTAAATATATAGTATTATATAATTTTATAGATTACTTGCGAAGAAAACGACTTGGGTTCTTTTAATTGCAATATAAAACACACCGGTAATAATTTATTCTTTTTACTCACTTTGTTCATTCAGCTCAGTATAATTTTTATTTAACACTTTTTTACTAACAAACACTGTCATATTGCTCGCAAGCACTATTTCTATTTGTAAGCGAGAAAAAACGTCTAACATGTTGTATTCTCGAAAAATCTGGCATGCTTGTTCTTAATGCCAGGGTTCACTATTCTACACAATCGTACGATTAAATCACAAAAAATATCTGACAGTATTCTGTCCTACTCTAAAAATCGTCGTTGTAGGTGCGTGCCACACTATCATACAAAAAAGATTTTGAATATCATACGATTCTGTAGGATAGAGGGAGATGAAAAATTCCCACGTTCACAATGTTACGTTAACAAAAATCAAACTTCATATGAAAAAAACATACTGGGGTTAAAAAACTGTCTGCTTTGATTTTTTTGCCGGGATACAGTTTTGTATTGCCAACTACAGCTAATGCAAAGATGCAAACTTTAGTGCTTTTAGTACCACCTTACAGGATGTCAGATGCTTTGTCACACCAAAATAGAACACGTTCCAAATGAAAAATGTAACATGTGTTGTAAACATGGAAAATAAACATGTTATGCTTGAAAGGGTTCACACGTCGCTTACACATGGAAAAGTGACAAGTCATATGACAACTACAAGTCATGTAAAACCACTTTTATAGACTAGCGCACTACTAATCATTCCATCGCGTCAATGACGAACAGCACTCAATTAAATGAGCTTTTGTTTTTTATAAATGACAAATCTAAAAATAGAAAATTATTTATTTGCCATACAAAATAAGAGATATCAAAGAGGAGGGAAGAAGCAATGTGTGGTGGATATATTACTGCTCAACCTAAACAAAGGCGTAAGGCGTAAAATAACTCAAGAATTCTCATGTACATACAAAATGTATGAAGCAAACCTAAATAGCGCGGCGTCAACGCTTTGCAATTGGAAAATCCAATTTTGACAGAGCGTTAGGAAGTGAAGTTGGGTGCAAACAAAATGTTATTGTTTTTTTTTTGTGTAAGAGTGGTGACATTTTAGCTATTTTCTACTTTATCTAGCGATTTTATCTCTCTTTTGAGATTAAATTTATTAGATTTTACTAAACAAAATATGTTAACATTACTGTTTCTTACAAAACGTTGTTCTCTTATTAAGGTTTCTTCAAAGCTATGCGCTAGACGCTAGACGCCGTTGCGCCTTATGCCCTTGTTTAGGTTAGTCAGTTAGAAGAGAGACCCGTGGCCCTCTAAAAGCCTTTTCTATGAAATAACGGGAAAATAAGGGTCGTAGGGAGAAAAGGTTTAAGCATGCCCTATAAAAGACCTGAAGTGACAAGGTCTTTTTATTTTTATCGCTGTGGTGGTTTACTTTTCACTGCATTTACACATGAATGTAATTTCAATCTGTTTAATATTTCCATATGTTTAATCAAACATTATGTATAACAATTCATAAGAAATGTTACCGAATTTTGGATGAACAGTTCTTTAATAATTTAAAACTAGTTTAGGATTACGAGTATTTTAGTTTTGTTTTTGTAACAAAGGTGTCCATTTTAAAATGGACTTTTTTACAGACTTTTTAGCTATTTCTTGATTTTTTATAAATAATTTTTTTTTTAACAACATTTTTAATCTTTTAAATTCCCTTATAAAGTGGAATTTAATCATCCATGAGATAGCCGCAGATTTCCTTATTATTTGGCGTTGGTCAGTGATTGGCCAAAAACCGTCGTTCTTGACAGTGTTAACATTTTTAATTAAAAATATATGCTACAGATTGATTTTAATTTTATAGTCCCTGAGACCGCCACTGATAACGTTGTCCTTCGGATCAGATGATTACGATAACGTCAGAATTACAGGAAAACTGAACGAAACAATGCCAAAAAAATATTAGGTGAGCGCGCGTGACTAAAATATATTATTGAACTTAAGAAGGAAATCAAGAAACTATACAAATAGGTCCAGCCGTTTGGCTGAAAGGCACTTTTTATTATATTTTTTATTCGTTAAACTATATTTTTTTATAGGATTGTAATGATTTATTTTTATTACTAATCAAATTGTTAATCAAAAATACTTTAAAAATATAAAAAATAAAGAAAATCATATCATTATCTACAAAAAAAAAACAAAACTATATTAACTTTTCAAAACAATTAACCTTAGATTTATCTGTGATTTAAGTTAGTATTTAAAGTTTTATTGTCTCTTAATCGATAATTTCTTTGCTAATTACTTAATAATTAAATTTAAAAAAAATAAGAAAGCATTTTTATTAACAAGATTTTATTTATCAACGAGTACTAATATTTATTCAATATCATTAACTTTTCAAAAGTTTTATTTGATAATCATTTAAACAAAAAAATACTGTTGTTAGTTGTAATAATTATTTTGATAAGAAATTAATAAACCAATAAAGGAAAAAAGCAACAAAAATGTTCGAGTAATTAATTATTATTAGAGGTAAGATTAAAAAAAAAACTTATTTGATATTTTAGTATTTCCCATGGTATAATAATACAGGTATATACAAGGTGGCGCAAAAGTAATCCTTCTATCAGAAAATGCTATAAATTTTGCGATTGGCCCCTAATCTCAATTCTGTTTTGACATTTGTGTAGTAAACACTTGCGAAATACACGTTAATAAACAATGTTACGCTACACTGCTCCAGAACGCGGAATATTGGTGACTATTTATTTGACCAATAATCGGTCGGTGACTTTGGCACAACGTGAATTTCGTCGCAGATTTCCTGGCCGTCCAATGCCTACTGGTGAAACACTGCTACGTTTAGCCGCTCGCCTAGAAGAGACTGGCACAACACGAGATGCTGCCAGGCGTGGCAGACCCCGGGGTAGCCGTTCTGCAGAGAATATTGCTGCTGTAGCCGAGGATGTCATGGAAGCGCCGTCGACATCGACCAGACGACGTGCCACGCAAATGGGTATCAGTCGACGGTCTTTACAGCGAATTTTGGTAAATGATTTGAAGATGTTTCCGTAAAAAGTCCAGACGGTGCATCAGCTGTTAGCTGCTGACCGCCAATCGCGTCTAACATACGCTCAAGCCATCCTTAATCACCACCAAGAGGGAGATGATTTTTCATCAAAAATAATCATGAGTGATGAGGCCCATTTCCATCTTAGCGGGTACGTAAATAAGCAAAATTTACGCTTCTGGGGCACTGTAAATCCGCGTGTAACCCACGAAGAGCCATTACACCCGCTCAAAGTCACTATATGGTGTGCTGTTTTCGCTGGAGGAGTCATCGGACCTTTTTTCTTCGAAGACGTCGCGGGCCAAATGGTTACTGTGAATGGTAAGCGCTACAGAGAAATGATTAACGAGTTCTTTTTGCCGCAACTTGATGAATTGGGATTGGAAAACATGTGGTTCCAACAGGACGGTGCAACGGCACACACTGCACGTGCCACAACCGATATGCTGAAGGATGCATTTCCCGGGTGCCTAATCTCCCGTTTTGGCGATTTGCACTGGCCAGCAAGATTGCCTGATTTGACCGCTGCAGACTTCTTTTTGTGGGGCTTTTTGAAGTCGCGGGTTTACGTCAACAAGACTCAGACTCTTGCAGCTCTTAAAGACAATATCCGTCAAGAATGTGAGGACCTATCGCCGGAAGTTTTGGCCAAAGTGATGGAAAATGCCATAAAAAGGGCTCAAATGACAATCAACTGTGGCGACGGCCATTTACATGACATCATATTCTCGACTTGATGTAAAAAAATTAAAAGACCAAATAAAAATAATCCTCAAGAAGAATCAAAGTTTTTCATTTTTTTTTTAAATTACAGCCAAAAAACATCGGAAGGTTATTTTGCGCCACCCTGTACAAGGCGATTTCAAAAAAAACTAAGCAAGCTTGTTTTGCCCGACTCTGTCAAAATATTTTAATAAAATATAAAGAAAAATATAAATAACATGAGCTATGTTCGCAAACACTTCTATGGGAAATTATTCATTATGATAAAAATAATTAAACATAATAAAATTTAAAACAGATTTACTTTAAATAATTAAAATAAATTATATGTAAAAGGAAGCAGGTTTTAAATATTTAATTCTACGTACATGGAAGTATAAAAAGATTTTAGGTTTTTGTTTAACATAAGTAATGATATTAAATTTAAAAGTTAAAATTTATAAAGATCAATCTCCAAAAATTCATTTTGATCAAGATTAAAATTGCTTAAGTTCAGTTTTCAAACTCATTCTGGTTGGCCACCTTACAAGCCATAATATAAAGATAACCAAGGCACACTGTCATTATTCTAAAGAAGAACCCTTACATTGTGGGTTTCAATACATGACTGCTAAGTACGTTTCGCTTTCTGTAGATATACAGGGACCCTGTGAACTAAATCTAACGAGCCTAAAGCCGATATGGCTGCTTTAAGCAAGTCAGGAATTGAGTAAGCTGCATATGGCATTAGCAGCAGCATCAAATTAAGCCATGTTCTTTTATTGTCACCAGGTTACTCCGAATACCAAATTTCCGCCTACGAGAACTAATTTAAATTTAGTTGCAGTTTTTTCTTAAAACTCATACATACATATTTTTTCTTTACGTAAACATTGCAAGTTAAGTAAAGGATTGAATAAAATACAGAAATTAGTTCACGATGCAATGAGTAATATAAAAAAACTGTATTTTGTTTTAAAACTTATTACCAATTTTTAAGTGCACGAACAGAGTTTTATACAAGGTTTGACATTTCCAGATAAGCGAATTTAAACAGCTGTTCTAACAGTTTTATCTGTATTATTATACCATGGTATTTCCTATAAAATATTTTGAAATATAGTACTGTGCAAGGCGAATTGAATACTAGGTAAAACTGATAGCCTAGGTGAACATCTTGATTTATATGTGTTTTATACCCTCTTATGTCAAAATTTTTATACATTTTCTTTGCGACACATTTTATTAAATAAAATTTGAAAAAAAAAATTTATTGCACTCCAAGATTATGTTCTTTTATTTTTAATTTTTACATTTTTTACTTTAAATATTATAATATATTTGTGTTTTGTCTAAAATATTTTCTTCTTTTCTATTTTCTTTTGAATTTTTCTTTGGGTTTTTGACAACTGTGGGTGTTTTTACACAAACAAAATTGCCTGTGGTTGTTTTTGTTGCCACATTGCGATTACCTAGTATTCAATTCGCCTTGGTACTGTGCATAACGAAAGTAAGAATTTCGGTAAAAAATTAATTAGTTTTAAAATTTATGTGACAAATAATGTTTTATACATGACTCCATAACTTCCCAATATAATAAAAACGCTATACTTTTTAACCGACTTCAAAAAAGAAGGAGGTTATCAATTCGTCTGAATGTTGCTTTTTTATGTATGTAACCGCAGAACTCAGCCATTTCTGAACCGATTTTAAAATTTTTTTCTTTATTTGAAAGCTTATGCTTTCATGTTGGTCCCGTTTTAAAAACAGTTCTTTATAGTAAAAATTAAAGGGTGTCCCTATACAACATACATGTTTTTTACGTGTATTAAGAACCGTAAAGGGCAACAAATTAAAATTTAAAAAAATTGCGTTTCGCTATAGCTCCCAACGACAGAAATGAATAAAAAAAATATATTTAAAATTTAAAGGGTGTCCGCATAGGTGCCGTAATTTTACCTATATATGCCTATCTTTTGAACCGTTATAGACAAAACCTTACAGAATGTCGATTACTATGACCGTTATAATAAAATGTATAAATATTCAAAATTTTAAATTAAAGGGTGCTCCAATAGTTAATTTAATTTGATGTATATGGCCATACTTTTGAACAGTTGTACACAGACCGATGAAATTTACAAAGAGCCTGTATTGCTAAGTCAGCTATAACAAAAAGTATACAATTTGAATTTGAAAATAAAAGGGTGTCCCATTAGTTAATGTAATTCTATGTATGTGGCTAAACTTTTTAACTGTTATAGACAGACAGCTGAAATTTTCAAGGAACCTGTATCCCAAAGTCCACTATAGCAAATATACAATTTGAATTTAGAAATTAAAGGGTGTCCCCGTAAATTATGTAATTTGATCTATATCGCCCTATCTCTTGAACCGTAAAACACAAACCCTTGAAAATTAGGCAGAATGTCCACTACTTTCTCTGGTATGATAACAAGTGTAAATATTTGGAATTATAATATAAAGGGTGTCCCAATAGTTCATGTAATTTGATATATATAGCCAAACTTTTGAACCGTAATAGACAGACAGTTAAAATTTACAAAGAATCTTTGTGACAAAGCCCTTATAACAACAGGTCTTTAATTTAAAATTGTAAATTAAAGGGTGTCCCAATATGAGATGTTAGTTGATCTATGTGACTCTATCTTTGAAACCGTTATACACAGAGGCTTGAATGGTGTCCCCATAAAAGACGGATGCTGGTAAAAATATCTTAACTTTTGAACAGAAATAGGGAGAGGCTTGACATTCACATAGTCTTTACTTCTTTTCCCTCTAATTTTGGCGCATATTTTATTTGGTTTAAATCTAATTCTTACAGATTACTTCTTACACTTTTGGTTTAGAATTGGTGCCCTTCTATCTGTCGGTTTTTTTTGCAATAATTATTATGAATTAATGAACGTAAAAAACAACCACCTGCAAAACAGACGGACATCAAACTTAAAATACAAATTTAAATGGGACCAATCGGTGTAGATGACTAAAAAAATAATAAAAGACCTTATGTGACTGCGTACAGAGGAAGGTATCTAGTCGGTAGGTTGACCAATTTTTTAATTTTTAATCTGGGTAAAATTTACTGGAGAAACGAATGGGAATGGCTCCAGAAAAAAGCGACCAGTGTAGAAATAAAGCAAGAATATATAAATCCACAGTTGGTTATTACTGTTTTTTTAAGCTTTGATACTCAGTGTTAAATTACTTTGATTTAATTTTTATTACGTTAAAATACTTTTTTAAATGTATCTTTAGCTTATCTAAAAATTGGGTAAAGGTTTCCTAATAAACTGCATAACTGCCACTTAGTAATGAAATTTCATAAGAATTTTTTCAGTACGTGCAATGGGAAACTTCTCTCACAAATTACGCTGCCTTTACGCAAGTACTTGCCTACAAGTTACCTAGGATTAACTAGGGTTTACACAAGCAAGTTCGAAAAACACAACACATAACTGGCGCGTCTTTCTAATTGTAAGTTTTTTGGCTAACACTGATGTAAATAGGGAACATCTGCATTAAAATAATTTTTTGAATGATAGCATAGAAGCTAATTTTTGCCATTGTGTCATTGGCACAACATTTTTATGTATGACTTCCCTCACATTATTTCCAACTCTACTGGTCTGCTTTATGCCGATGACTCTCTCCTCTATTCTCATAGTGAATCTCCTAGTGATGTTTTAAGACAAGTTTCTAACCATCCTCAACTTGTAAAGCAATTTTATGATGAATGGGGAATCAAAATAAATGCTTCTAAGAGTAAAGCAATTTGTATACGCAATGCATCGGGGAAATGTAAAAATTTTGTTGTTCCAGAAAGTAAAAGGTTAAATTTCTTTCTAGATGGTGTTGAGATCCCTTTTGTTGATAATCTAAAATATCTAGGATTATACTTTAATAATCTGTTTAAATTTAATACACATGCAAGGGTAGTTTTAAACCAATGATTTAAGATAATGGATCCATTTTCAAAAGTGATGTATAACAACAACTTACCCAGCAAAACTAAGCTTCTTTTATATTAAACCAGTATAAGACCAGTTTTGTTATACGGTTTTGCTATTTGGTTTAGTATTTCACCTACTGTTATGAAAGAGATGGAAATATTTCAAAGCAAATTTTTGAGATGTTGTATTCAAAAAAATTTTGAGTCATTAAATAGACGGTATTCAAACTCGTATATTTATTCCCATTCAAAAATAACTGCAATCGGTCTGTATGTGTGTGACAGTCTCAGAAAGTTTATAAATACACTGGAAGTACACCAAAATAATCATATCAAACAAATATTTAATGAAAAGAAAGTGTTTAGTTGGAGCAAACCCCTAAGGGTCTGTGAGCACATAAAAAACATGTAAAAAATTTAAATCAGAAGCATACCAGCTAACGTACCACCTTTCAACACGGTAGGTTTGTGTAACTTTGCTAAATATTTAGCAAACCAATGCATTTTCATTTTAACCACTTTTTTTGTTCGGAGGCCTTTGGTTGGAGTAACATAAATTACCTCTCAACTATCGGGTTTTTAAATGAAAATGCCCTTAACTTTGATTTAAATATTAATTTAAGACATTGTTTTTTTAACAAAACTATGCCTGGCACTCACAGAGATTAGTACCTTTTTGGGAATTTTGTGTTTCATTTAATTTTTTACATTTTTATTTTTTTATTATTACTAGCGGGCCCGTTGCCTGCTTCGCACGGCAAACAAAATAAGGAAAGAAACACGCAAGGATATTCTAAATCAATTCCACACAATTCCAACGATTGCCCTTGCGCTTTATTTATTGTAATAGCAAATGCAAGACGTATTGGAAACTGTAGTCTTTTGAATTCAAAAGGTAAATCTGATGGAATCATTGGAATTCGTGGAATCAATACATCTTCACCTTTAAACTTCCTCTTTAAAATTGTTGCTTCGATCAAATTGTTCATGACCTCAAAAAATGCGAAGAAATTAATATTTTCAAAAATCGATTATGATAAGATCAATCACCAATGACGTCCAAAGAGAAATGATAACAAATTGCTATTTGCATCACTCCGTGCAATGCTCTCCAATACACAAACGACCAAAATGTATTCAATACTAATGAATGCTGTATGCGGTACAAAAAATGCCTGCGGCACTTCACATACGCACCGCACACACATGCGTTATCGGATTTCAACCAAACTTCATATAAACCATATATGGGCCACTGCCTACGTAGTGTATAAGTTTGGTTGAAATCGCACGACGCGATTTTAAATATATAGATTTGTATTTTAGATTTAAGTGTATTTTAAGAGTCCTCCTCTTTAGATAAGTTAGGTTTGGGAGCAAGGGCATATTAACTTTTGTACTAAACTTCTTTAGTTTATTCTTCTTATTTTAATGGTTAAACAAGATGCTGTAGTAAATTTATTGTTTTTAAGATAATACATTATAGTCTTAAGTAACTTTTTTTTTATTTCTTATTAAAAAAAATATTTTACTGTAAAAAAAGGCTCAATAACTAATAACTTTAACTTCTCTAAAGTTTTTTTAAAAATTCTTTTACTACCAACCCTATATTATAAATGTGTGGATTGAAATAACGGTCTCCTAACAGTGTTGTATCTGTAAAAGTTCGCTTGATTGACAGTGGCAACCTTTACAACATTATGAAAAACCAAACAGCTGTTGGTTGGCCTTTTAATCACAAAACAAAGAAACACAATAGTTGTAGGTAAAAAAAACTAAAATTTATTTAAACCAATTTAAATAAACATGTTATTTTGTGTAAAACAGCGTAAAATTTCGACACAATTAATTGAAAACAAAAAGATTTATAAGTAATAAGCCAGTCTGTAGTACGAGTGTATTTTAATAATATCTGCTACAGGGTGCTTCACATTTGCATTGAAGAAATTAAAAGTACTGCAAAATACTATTTGAATTTTGACTCTGTATTTAAATATTTGTTATTACACATTACATTTATTTTGCACACATCATTGCAATGCTGAAAAGTATATCTGTGTTGATAAACAATTCGTTCGTCATCATTATCACTTATGTACATACATATAAGCTTTATGACTTTTGATTATCTTCACATCAGTTAATTTAGTTAATGGTTGTTAATCTTTCATTGGCTATATCGCGTCGTGGTTTTTCCTAAACCCCTATTGGATGTAACTCCTTTTTTAAATAGAGTAACATGTAAAACTCAGTTCGGAATTGGTGGAGAGCGCAAAAAACTTGTAAAAGTGCCTGCTTCCTGTATGTCAACTTGTAGTTTTAATCGGGATTCCTATCCGTATGATAAGCCGACAAGGTTTTCTTTAATCATAAGCACATTAAACAAGTTTATTATGCAAGAAAAAAAAACAAATGTTTTCCTTATAGGTATAAAATAACAATTTATTGTGTAAAACTTAAGCAAGTAGTGCATTTTCATGCATAAATAATTGTGATTTGTTTAATAAAAAACAAAAGTAAGATTTAACTTTAGTTTTTGTAATTCTTAACACTTGATTAAACAACTAGTCTGTATTTACGCTTTAGAGAATGAAACAATCTTAAATAAAATATTTACCAATTTACCGACCTATAAAATTTAGTTTTACATTCAGTGTATCCGAACCTATATTAAAACTTGATCGAATACTTAGTCCATTACCAGCACAGGAAAAATCCACTGCACTGGGCTAAAGGTCATCGACTCAATGAACTTGTAAGCTACATACTTAAAATATCTCAAGGGAAAAACCTTTTACCCGATCAAAGGTCATCGAGGAATATAAGGTAAATTATTTAAAATAAATTCAACTATATCAATGAGATATATGTGACCCAAAAGCGAAAATTGTAGAGCATCAGGAAAGACAAAAGATTTACATTCATAACCCCAGTGGTTTGTTTAAACTAAACTACAATGTACCTATTGAGAACGATATTTGTACAAACAGGCATCCAGCGGCTGGAGGAACAAAAACAGTGCTCTTAAAACAATGCCTTGTTCAAGCAAAAAAAAAATTACTCTGCTTCTCAAGCAGCTGGTGTGGCTTATTTGGTCCTTAATAAATTAAAAAGCGATAGGTTACGCGTAAAGTAAAATTCTTGTTATGTATAAATTTGAGAAGAAATACTTTTTATGAAAAAACCTAGATAACCGTTAAGAAATCGATTCCAAAACCGGGTTTAAAATTAAAAACTCGGTTCCCACTTTCGAATAGTCTACATTCCTTTTGTATCAAGCTAATATTTACAGTTTACACAACTCAAATTGGAATTCGATTTAAGAATAACAACTTCAATTACTAGATAGACTTGTTTTCTTAAGTGATAACCTTTTCTTAAACCTTTAAATTCTTCTATATGGGTTAAAACCTTGGAACTGTGATGTTGTGCCATTGCAGCCTATGTTGTACTTAACATTTGTGTGTTAAAAATTGGAGGATCCATAAAATATGGACTTAATTTTTTTAAATGTTTTCTAACCCTAAAACTTTTTGTGAGTTGCTCTAAACTAGATTTGTTTAAAAACTTGCCTTCTTATCACTGAATTTATTGTAGATGGTTACTGTGTATATTTGTAATTGTATTGTTTACAGATGATCAAAACGGTTTTTAATAAAAAATTTTATTTGTTAACAAAACAATCAACGACAAACCTAAACAGACTAGTTCTGCTGCAACAGTTGTTGACAAACCGTGAATATAGTGCCGTCGCTAGCAGGGGAATAATGGAAAAATTTGATTTGCCACAAAGATTACAAGGCAGCACACCAAGTGTTTGGTAATTTGAGAAGAATATTATAAAACAAGATAATAAAAAATGCTCACACATTTTATTTCAAGGAATGAATATATTACCTTGGCTATGCAATATAAACCCTTGAATTTGGGACAAGGTTTTCCAGACGATGCGGCCCCAGAGTATGTAACAAAAGCTCTGGTTGATATAGCCAATGATGAGAATCCCTTGTTGCATCAATACACCAGAGGATTTGTAAGTGTTTTACTTAATATTTGTTCCTTAACTTTAACTGTTTCTTTTTTACTGTTTTTCAGGGCCACATGCGTTTGGTACAAGCTATAGCCACTTTATACTCCAAATTATTGCAGCGTGAATTGAATCCCTTAAATGAGATTCTTATTACCTCGGGAGCATATGAAGCTTTATACTCCTCTATTATGGGTCATGTTGATAAGGGTGATGAAGTTATTATTATCGAGCCATTTTTTGATTGCTATGAGCCCATGGTAAAAATGGCGGGTGGAATAGCTAGATTTATTCCTTTGAAACCGGTAATTATATAAAATAATTTTGTAATTATAATAAAACGATTCGAGCGCTTTTTTAAAACCCCAACAAATATGTAAAAAAGGTCTGCCCATATTTAAACTCTCAAAAACAAATTGTATTAATAAATATATCACCTAATTTGAACTCACTAATCCCACTCCCTATTGCAGTACATTTCAGATATTTAATTAAAAATAAGTAATGAAATGTATAGAAGCTATAATTTTTTCTATTATTTAATTTTATTGTCTTGTTTTTAATGTCTTCCCTACCCGCAGACCAAAACAGATGGCACTATATCCTCAGCCGATTGGAAACTAAATGAGGAGGAATTTAAAAATCTATTTAACAATAAAACAAAAATGATTATTTTAAATACACCTCACAATCCCATAGGAAAAGTTTTTAATCGAAAAGAATTAGAACTTATTGCTGATTTATGTAAAAAGTGGAATGTACTTTGTTTATCCGATGAAGTGTACGAGTGGATGGTATTTGAAAATAATAAACACATACGTATATGCACCTTACCTGGCATGTGGGAACGTACAATTACTATTGGTTCGGCGGGAAAAACATTTTCGGTGACGGGTTGGAAGACAGGTTGGGCTTATGGTCCAGCTAATTTGATTATAAATCTACAAATGGTACATCAAAATTCGGTGTATACGTGTGTCACACCAATACAAGAAGCAGTGGCGCGTGGTTTTGAGTTGGAATTAACTCGTTTGGATTCGAATGAATGCTTTTTCAATAGTTTGCCAAAAGAGTTGCAGGCTAAACGTGATTATATGGCAAAATTTTTATCAGAAGCTGGCATGAAACCCACCATACCAGAAGGTGGCTACTTTATGTTAGCCGATTGGACTAATTTGGGTTAGTGCTGAAAAAACATTTCAATTGTTAATTTGCTTTTTGAATACTACATATTTATGTATTTATTGCAGAAAAGAAAATCGATATTAACTCAGAACCCGATAAATACCGTGACTACAAATTCACTAAATGGATGACAAAGAATATGGGTCTGCAGGGCATTCCACCTAGTGCCTTTTATAGCGAATCACATAAAAATTTAGGCGAAAATTTTGTACGTTATTGTTTTATTAAAAAACAGGCTAATTTGGAAAAAGCCTCAGAGCTTTTGGAAAGTTTAAAGAAAAAATAGTGTGTGATAATTGTTATGGTTATATTTTTTGTAATATTTAAACCTAAGAAATATGTATATACATAAGTATGTCATTTATATAAAAAGTACGAGATTATAAAAAATAGTCGTTAAATTATAAAATGTTTTATCACACGAGTTGTAGGTGCAAAATACACAAATACACCGAAAATCATATTAAATTTTGCAAAGAATGGAGACATGCCAGATAATAAGGGAATCTTTTTACAGAAGTCTGATAAATTTGGGCGCAATGTCTAACAAAAATCACCCACAATGTTCATTCATATTGACATCTATTGTGGTATTTCCCTCTCGGCCTGTGAGCAGAAATATCTGCTATCTAAAAAGCGTCAAACTGACTAAGGTATCACAGAATATCGAATTGAGATATCTGGTAAAGCCGCTATTATGTCCCTAAAAGATGTGTTTAGCACAGCAAACCTCGTCCTGGAATGCTAGACATCCTTAAATACGATGGCGGAAAATTCAACGGTCAGCCTTAAATGGGTGCGGGGACATCGGAAACTGCGTTGCTGGTGAAATGGCAAAGAAGGAGACTTTGCTTAATGATAGCGACATTGACGTCAATTGTGGCATTCTCCTATCTGCTTGCGGGCAACGAAGAAAGCGTGCTCTTTGTGATGATGGATGGTCCAACGAGTAGACTTGTTTAACGGCAGGGACGATTTGGCCCTTACTTGATCAGAAGAGGACGGCTTTACTGCTTCGGATGCCGAAAATGCAGTTACGTGACTTGATATCAGCGGTCACTGGGCAGTGTTTATTTGGAACCCATTCAAGAAGAATAACCCTCCCCTAATTTCTAGTATTTCTTTCTCTTTGTTCAAAGCCTTCCCTCCATCTTTTTAGGGTTCCGTACACAAAGGGCAAAAACGTAACCCTATTGTTTACGCTACAATGTCTGTCCGTCCGTCTGTCACCGCCTTTTATCTTTAGAACCGTAATAGGTAGACACTTGAAATTTTCACAGAAGATATATAACAAATACTAAAACTTATAGGGTGTTCCGATAAGGACATGTTCACGTAATTGCATTTATATGGCCTAACTTTTGAAATTTAATAGGTAGACTTAAAAATTTTCACACAAGGTGTATTAATATGGCCTTTATAACAAATATTAAAAATTAAAGAGGATTCCGGAATCCTCTTTTTGAACTGTAAAGGTAGACTCTTGAAATTTGTACAGAAGATATGTCGCCACGCCCGCTATGATTACTAAAATAAAAGGGTATCTCGACAGTGACATGATTGTTAAGTATATTGAGCTATTTTTTGAATCGTAATAGGTACTCTTGATATCTTCATGGAGAGGGAATACCATGTTCGCTAAAACAAATAATAAAATTAATTGGTGTTCCGACAGTGACATAATTTTGATATATATAGCCTTATTTTTTGAACCGTAATAGGTAGAAATTGTTACAGTGGATGTATTGCCATCGCCGATATAACAATTAAAGGGTGTTCGCAAAAACATGTTTTTCAATTATATTTCCTTATTTTTTTGTAACCTAACTAGGCTCGTGATATTTTTATAGAAATTCTTTATATTTAATTAAAAATTAAAGAGTGCCCAATAAGGTGTGAAAAAATTAACAACTTTAAAGTAGTACGGAACCCTACGCGTGTGCTAGTCTGACTCGCACTCGACTGATTTTTTTTTTCTTCTTATTTATATCTTATCTTTTCTCTATTCTGCAGGTAACACAAAGAGAGCAGGAGGGTTATTACGTATTTCGATTCGAAAAGGAAATCATTCGAATTTGTATGACTTTAACATTGTGTTTCGAAAAAGATTTCTTTCGAATAGAAATGCGTAATAACCCCCCTGCATATTGGACTGTGGAATCACAGCTGCCTACCTAACCTACACCTTGTATTAAAGTTTTAAGCGTCTACCTCTTACGGTTAAGGAGATACAGCTGTAACAGACGGCCTAGAAAGGTATACTTTTTTAATTAACATAAATTAATCCTAAAGGTATGCTTTAAATAATATAAATTCAGATTCCTACCACATAAAATTATTAAAATCGTAGTTTTGCAAAAAAAAAATTAATACACTTTTCTGGAGAAACTTTGTCAACATTGAGTTTTGTGGATTTTTCTTTGCAATTTACAGGACCTAAAACAACTGACAACTCATATAAGCAAACAAATCAATAAATTAGCAAAAACAAATGGTATTTTGGGTTTATTGTATATTTCGGGGTTTTAATTGGGAATTGTTTTCTTTAATCTGGTCAACTTATTTTTTCATTGTGACTTCCATATTAAAAAATGCATTTTTCCAAATGAATTGATTCTCTTTTTTAAGATTTTTCCATAATTAGAAACTTTTCGTTATTTAAAATAAAAACTCTGCCCTTAACCTAACCTCACATTTTAAATTGCTTTTGTTCGTAATCTCTAATAAATTAAAAACTGAACACCATCACTATACATACCATATGATTACATAATTTAAAAAAATGCATCTTCCAGAGCAATAATTGGCCATAGTATTTTTTAAATAACTTATATGTAAATTTTAAATTTTTATTTTTAATGGGTCTTCCAAGATGTTACGGTATTTAACACAATTTATGTCTAGATAACAAATTTTCGTTTTAGCACAACACGTTCAATTTTTCTCGTTGCTCCTATTAAACGAAAGTAACATGAAACATTTTTTACATCTCATACACTGATTTAAGGGCCAATTCTGGTTTATCATAGTTCAATTCTTCGGGAGTAGGAACACCTAACTCGGTAAGAGTAGGGCGAATGGCGTTGATGATAAAAGGGTAAATAACGTCGGTATTATCTCCACACTTTTCCCGGACACCTTCCAACCATCTGATTGCCAAAGCAATGTCGTTGACGCGGCGGCAAGCTTTTATGCCAGCCTCGACAATTTTTGGAGCAGGTACCAAATCCATGCCCAATAAATCGTTCATGCCTTTGCGTATCTCCCAGCCATCGATGTCAGAGCGGTTAAAATAATCCTCATATCGCTTATCAAATTCAGCTTCAGGGATGTCATGACCGTGGAGAGCTCTAGCGGCACCAATACGGCCACTGACACCAACAGAGCCACGCAATACGTTGGAAATTTTATTGGCAGCAAGACGGAACATTCTATATTTTAATTTAAAGTAAAATACAAATATAAATCAATACCAACTGGAACAATATTTGGTTAAGTAATCAATCAGCCACCTGAATGTCTCTTTGATTTCGTGTTGAAAAAATCTACACAGAAAATGGTGAAACGTCAAAAATAATTGAAGCAACTAGAACTATTTGAAATGCTATGGTAAATAAAACAAGGTGATTCACTAATCAATCCAAGAGAAACTAGGCAACTCTAGGCAATGCAACTATGGAAAAAATCTACAAGAAAAACAATGAATCCAAAAAAGTATATAAAAAGAAAGTAGCAGTAATGGTAACTTATTTTTTACAAAACGCAAAAACATTTTTGTTTGTATTGTAAGCAATCATAATTTTTCGATTTTGATAACTTCAACGTTTTCCCAACGCAAAAAAATTTAAGAAATTTATATAATAGCTGGTTTTACTTAATGTCCACAGGTAGCGAAATATAATATTTCTTTTCTCAGCAAAGAATTCTATTATGTGTTGAGATCTATTGGTTTTATTGCGGTTGTTATGAGAAATCTCATAAAATTTATATTATGATATTAACTGAAAAATATAAAAGAGCTTTTATTACACGAAGTCTTCTTCTTCTTTATTTGCCGATTCGTTTTCCGAATGTTGGCGGCCAATGTAATTACATTTATCATTCTAGTAGTAAGTTATAAATTTTTTATAACTTCTGCAAACATCTCTCTATTTCTTGCTTCGCTTAGAAGATTTACAACATCATGTATACGGGTCCACGTCCGAATATTATCGATCCATATTATTTCTTTTCTTCCTCTAGTACGTCTTCCTTCAATATTTACACGGATAATAGTTTGCAGCAGCTTATTTTTGGGTTACGCATTATGTGCCCTAAGTATGCTGTTTTTCTTATTTTTATATCAGTCTTGAAAAGCCATTAATTTGTTCAACCATGAAACAAATTCATGTGCGCACATCAAAACCTCTCGTGAAGATTATCGTTGTCCAAACATTTGTTCGCACAACGATGTCTGTCATCAAACGCTGTTTTTAGTATGAAAGTTTGACTTTTTAAGAACTCTATCTGTTGATCTGGCGTGCAAATCCAATTTGATGTGCTACAAGCATTCAAACAAGATTAACGACAAACAGAAAATTATGAATTGTCGAAGCATGCACATGTTCATGTGCAAACAAAACAATGGCTCGTCAAGACGTAGTGTAACATATGTTTTAACATCCATTAATTGCTATGATCTCAACCTTTTTTTATTTAAATTTCTCTTCGTTATTTTCCTTCAGACCACACCCTCAACTATTTTAAAATCAATAAATGAGTATTTATTGCAAAATTTACACTAAAATTTATTGTTAAATCTTCCTTTTATGTAAACAAAAAAATAGCCTTATTCGAGTATGAATTTTGTTTAGCCGAAGGGCAGAAACTAAACTTGTTTTCTGTACGGGGACTACCGAATAAGACCGAAACTAATCAAATTTCATGACACCAGTTATCTTCAGAATTGGTTTTTAATTCTAATAATGACAGTTCTGAATTTGGTTATGCAACAATCCTGAATAGCCTATTTATATGAAAAATTTTTATGAAATTTATTGCATAAATTTTTTTTTTTTTTGGTTTTTAATTCTAATAATGACAATTCTGAATTTGGTTTTGACACAATCCTGAATAGCCTATTTATATGACAAAATTTGTATGGAATTGTGGCTTAGAAAACAAGGAAAAGCGAGTAAGTTCCAAAGAGAAAGGAATAAATAACATAAAATATTTTAACGCGTAAATTAGCGGTGATAAGGCTGATCCATTTCGAGGTACTTTTTTCAATAGCCTTTTTTGACAGATTAAATGTGATTCGTGTCATGCTGTCATGTTATATTTGTTTATTATTGTATGGAATTTCATAATGGAAAGACTTACGCCAGAATTGCTTCATTCTATGGGCTCTTGAAAAGTTCCAAGAAGATCCGACGTTTTCGAGGAAAATTTTGTTTAGCGATGTGGCCCATTTCTGGGACGAAGAGCAACCTGAAGAGATTCAAGAGCTGCCACTTCATCCACAAATAACAACGTTTTGGTGTGGTTTGTTGGCTGGTGGATTTATCGGTCCATATTTCTTTAAAAATTATGCCGAACGTAACCGTCAATGGCGACCTATATCGTGCCATGATAACCGACTATTTGATGCCTGAAATTGAAGCTTGTGATCTCGGCGATATTTGGTTTCAGCAAGACGGCGCCACTTCCCACACATCGCATCAATCAATGGATTTATTGAGAGAACATTTCGGTGAGCACATAATTTCACGTGTTGGGCCGGTCGATTAGCCACCAAGATCGTATGATATCACACCGTTAGACTTTTCCCTGGGGGGATATGTAAAGTCTAAAGTTTATGCGAACAAACCCGCTTCGCTTCAGGCCTTGGAGGAAAACATTACGCGTGTCATTCCTAAGTTACCATTCGAAATGCTCGAACGAGTCATCGAAAATTGGACTTAACGGATGGATAATCTGCGACGTAGCAACGGCCAATATTTGATAGACTTCAAAAAATAAATGCCAAAGAATGTTCTTTCAAATGATAACAAACATTCTCCAAAAAATTTGAATTTTCTGTTTTTTTTTTTTTTTTCTTTAAAATAGTAGGGATCCTCGAAATAGATCGCCTCTTATAAAAATACTTTTAGACTAGGAAATTAGTTTTATAATTTTTTTTCGTTCACAAGGTTTGTAAGCAAGGCGCATTTAACCAAGTGGCATCACTACGGCTGATGACCATTTTGTGCTCAAACTATATTTGCGCATTAGTGTATTTTCAATTCAATTTCAATTTGATTCAATTTTAATTTGAATCAAAATTTGAATTTTCTATATAATTATGCAATTTTCTCTACCCACGTAGATTCATTATAGGGAAGTTTGACTGCATTTACAATTTACAGTTTTTTGTTTTCCTTTTTTTCTTTGTTTTGAAAAAGATATTTTTTTTGTTTTGAAAACTTCTAAAAAATTATTGTTTTTTTGTATTTAAATAATAGTTTGAAAATGAGATTTTAGCTGTGTCCGCTGCAACAACAGTTTTTTATACGTATTGTGAGTTTGTTTGTGTTTTTATCTTAAAAAAAGGTGTGATTTTAATTGTACTAAAATTTATTTTGTATTTTTATTTTATGTTTCTATGTCCCCTTTCACAATAGACAGAACCAGGGCAGACATTTTTTTAATTCTCTTTTGCTCTGTCTTAATGCTTTCACAATTAGAGCCAACTTACACCATGACATTTTTCATGAAACTGGTTGCATGCAATTTTAGTTTGATGCAAGAGGTGTAGAGAAGCAAGCGGGGAAAACAAAATGGCATGGCTTGAATTTTGAGGGGATTTTTTGACACTTGCTTTGAGCAATTTTCGTTCGTTCAGAGTTGATTTCAAAAAATGAAATTGTTTGGTTTAATTATGTATACATTTTGGTATGATTTTAATAATTTCTTGTACAATTTCATTATTTGCTTGTTTCATTTTTATTTATTTTGTATTTCAGTATTTTTTTCAAATCACGCATAAACAATAAAAATTGCGAATATGAAATCATAAGAAAATGTCAAAAACAAATTCAAGCCGATTGCATGAAAAAATTCATCGTAATATTTAAGTATGGCCTAGAGACTTGTATTACTTCAATGAATAAATAAATAAATTCGCTGCAACTTTAAAAGAGACATGGAAAAATCGGCATCGTATAAATTCGGTCTTAGACATAAACAAGACAGACAGATTTTTGCACATTCTACTTTAGGATTTATTTACTTTACATGTGTGTGTATTTGAAAATCTGTGCTACATGTACTTGAGAAATTTTAAGCAAGTAGACGCCGACTTGAGAAATATAATGAGAATCAACACAGAAAAAAGTGAAAAGCAGAAAAGAGAAACGAAAAAATGTCCAGTACGATAGTCATGAAATATACACTCTACCTCTTCAACCCCTTGCCTTCAAATCTCGTCTGTCTCCCTATTTCTGTCTATTGTGAAAAGGGACTTAAAATTTCTCAACAAAGTACATGTAAAACAGATTTTCAAACACACACACATGTAAAGTAAATAAATCAAAAAGTAGAATCTGCAAAAATCTGTCAGTCTTGTTTATGTCCAATTGTGAAGGGTTTAAGACAGAGCAAAAGAGAATTCAAAAAATGTCTGCCCTGTTTCTCTCTATTGTAAAAGCAGTCTATGACATTAGCTCATTACACAAACACAACTGTCTGTTTTTGTTGTATTTTATCTCTAGCGATGACACTGTCTAACGTAAATATGCCTTGTATGTACCTAAGGAAACTAAGTCGCAATTTACATTAGACAGAAAAATGGGCAGACAGACGAGATTTGTAGGCAAGGGGTTGAAGAGGTAGAGTGTGTATTTCATGACTAGTGTACTGGACATTTTTTCGTTTCTCTTTTCTGCTTTTCGCTTTTTTCTTTGTTGCTTCACTTTATATTTCTCAAGTCGGCCTCATTTTAATGAGTTTCTAGTAGAATGTGCATGTGCGGAAAATGGAATTTCCACACATTAGGTATATTTTTCAAGAATATAACACAGAAAATAAAATGTGCAAAAATCTGTCTGTCTTGTTTATGTCCAATGTAAATTGTTTAAGCAAGAGCAAAAGAGAATTCAAAAAATGTCTGCCCTGTTTCTGTCCTATGTAAATTGCGACTAAGCGGATTAAGTCGCAATTTACATTAGACAGAAAAATGGGCAGACAGACGAGATTTGTAGGCAAGGGGTTGAAGAGGTAGAGTGTGTATTTCATGACTAGTGTACTGGACATTTTTTCGTTTCTCTTTTCTGCTTTTCGCTTTTTTCTTTGTTGCTTCACTTTATAAACACACAAACATGTAAAGAATATAACACAGAAAATAAAATGTGCAAAAATCTGTCTGTCTTGTTTATGTCCAATGTAAATTGTTTAAGCAAGAGCAAAAGAGAATTCAAAAAATGTCTGCCCTGTTTCTGTCCTATGTAAATTGCGACTAATAAAAAATAAAGAGAAAAATTTTACCGTGTAAATTTGAATAAATTTCTAAATCGATAAATTTAAGGAAATAAATCGCTAAATTATCATCACTGAAAACTAGCAGATTTTTCAACTTTGTTCTTCTGGCCACTCAAGTCACACAAAAAAAAGCGACAAAAAAGGCGTTGAGTACTTTTCATCATTTTAGTTACCGTGGAATAAGAAAATTATTAAATATTCAATAAACTAATAAAAATAACCAAATAATATTACAAAATATTTCTTCTAAATGGCTCCAACTGCAGGGTATGTACACGTTTTTAAGTAAAAACTAGTGAAAAAATGTATAGTGCTGAATCGGAAAAAAATGTAAAAAACGAGGAGGTAGAATGATATGGTAATTAAAGTGCACACACACATTTAATCAGGGCGGTAGGTTACTAAACTCAAAGTTTCGGTTCTTTGGCTTCTTTTTTAATTGTTTTTAAACATATATAGATGACCAGGAGCATTCCAAATATGTAATTTAATGCGAATTTTGCGAATGTAAAAACATTGTGTTCGCTAAACGCATGTTTTTATGCTACGTTCCGGCATTTTTTTTTTGTTGTAAATGTTGCATTCTTTTGTTTAATATCATATAATGATGCCAATTGGTTTAAAAAGATCATATTTCTTGATTTATGCCTTTAAATATTTTTATGTAATTTTGTTTTAGAATTTACATAAATGTATTTAATAATTGGTAGTACTTTGAGGTTATGTTCAGTCATTTGGCATATTCTCCAAACCTTTTTTTGGTACGTTGTTGTGCCGCTATTTCATAGGACTATTTTGATTATGAGATGCCAGATGAATAGAAGTTAAACTCTCATTCAATGGGGAAATATAACTTTTGGTTTACACTGTTTTTAAGCTGGGATTTATTTACACCATTAGTTGATTAAGATTTTATTCTTGGAGACGATAAATAAAGCACGTGCTTCGTTACATCCCTTTCAAAAAAGAAATCAATGCAACTAGTCTTGCTTTTACGTCTATAAAAATGCCAATTATTCACAGCAATTCCCAATATAATTGCCATGAATTTGCAAAATAACTTCAAATTCTAAACTTGTGCAATATTTTTAAAAAAATTAAAAGGGTTCTCGTATTCCTTTCACCAAAATTGTGTGATGCCAGCTGACGAAAGGGTACTTTTCTTGCCAGGGTCCGAAATAGAGTTTTCAATGTTCGATAAAGCACAAAATTCTGGACAGAAAGAACAAAAAATTAGACAAAAATCTATGAAGTTGTAGTAGGTATAAAGGTTTTTCTTCAAAAGTATATTGCTGAGATAATCAAGGTTAAAGTTGGTACAACTAATTTATGTAAATTTTCATTTAATAAGACTGCCTAATTAAATATGTTAAATACCTATGTAATAAAATCTTTTCTGTAGCTGAACTCAAGATATGTAAGTATCGTTTGGTGCAAAAGTTTTACCGAAACTCGTGTTTTGTACCAGAACTGAAAATTTTACCCTGGTAAAAATAATAAACTACCATGTAAAGGATACTACATTTAAAACAAATACAAAATTTTCGTTTTGTTTTAAATGTAATTCTTGCGACATTGTTGACGGTAAACCTAACTTTCCTGTTTATCTAAAGTAATAAAGAAATAGTAATATTAAACCTGGAGGGTTACTGCTTATTTCGAATCGAAGGAAAAATCATTCGAATTTGTATGTCTTTTACATTGTGTTTCGAACAATTTTTCTTTCGAATCGAAATACGCAGTAACACCCCTGATTTTTTTTTATTTATATAAATTAAATTTTTTTTAACTATTATTTAAAGTTGTCATATCCTATTTCTTTGTTAAGACAAATAATTTAAATTGAAACTACCCTTGTTAATAAATACGAAAAATACTGAAGACGGATGTATCATTCGGATTCGATTAAACTGTTTAATCAATTTATTTGTGGAATAAAAATAATCAAAATGCGCCTTTTGTTAAACTGTTTTGAATTTTCTCTCTCAAAAATAAACAAACAAAAAACCAAACTTGTAGACTTGATGGTCGAACAAAGATCCTCGTCCGACTCGTAGGACCATTTGAGGTGCCTATAAAAGTGAAACTCATATTGATTGTTCTCGTGGAGGCAAATCTATGTAAATATTAAAACAATATAGAGAATATTAGATGCATTTGCTTGTTTTATTGTTTTACCGTATATTATTTAACTAAATAACACTGGTAAAAATTTTTAGCATTTCATTAATCTTCCGAGCTCGATTATACTTCGCCCTTAATTCGTTTCAAACAATATTTTTTTTAATTATTATAATTGTTTATGAAGGAATATACGTAAATTTAAATGTTTCCATATTTTATTTATTTTTTTTATTACAGAACAATACCTCCACCAATTTCTTGGGCTCAGAGAAGGGAACTACTGTATGTCATCATCGACGTAGAGTGTATTGATATTGAATACAAGTAAATAAAAATTATTAAAAGCAATCAGATCATTTATATAAACATAGTTAATTGTCTATTACAGAGTAACAGAAAACAATTTTACATTCAAGGGCACGAATGCACTCGAACCCAATAAAAAATACGAAGTCACATTAAATTTCCTTAATTCCGTTAATCCTGAAAAAGTAACAAGTAAAAATATTGGCAGATGTATTGAATACACTATTTACAAAAAAGAATCGGGTCCCTTCTGGAAATCGCTAACCAATGATAAAACTAAATTACATTTCCTTAAAGCCAATTTCACCAAATGGAAAAATGAGTCTGACGATGAAGATGGTAAGAAGACAGACAATATTATCAAAAAATAAATAAATAAATATATACCTATACCTACTATATTTTTAGAAAGTGGCGCTCAAAAATTCTTATTTAATGATATGCTAATGGATCCAGGCATGGAAAATAAATTTGATGATTTTAATGTCGATGATGACGATGATTCAGATGACAATATTCCAAGTTTATCACAAAATGATGATGATGAAGATGACAAAAAGGATGAAGAAAAGAAGGATCAAGAAAAATAGTTTAACAATTAGTGTTAAATTTTTATATATTAATAACTTCTCTTAATATTAGCATGAACATTAATTGCTTTTTAAACAAAACCGAAAATGAAAATTAATTTAAAATTATTCTCTTATGGAAATATTAAAACACAGACATTAAACACAGATAACGTTGACTTGAGAAAAAAAAAACTACAAAAATATTATTTAAAAAATGATGTTATTTACCAACATTTAAAAAAAATTAATTTATATTCTAACTACTCTTAAATAGAATTTTGCTTCGGCATTTTTCTATATAAAAACACTACAAATACACACATTCAAAACGTTAATAACGAACAAACACAATTTAATGTTACAAGTAATTATTGTAATGGTTGGTTTTAGTTTTTTTTTTTTAATTTTCCTTTTCGAAAGTTAATTCTACACAAATAAAGCAGGTTTAAAACAAAAGAAAAACAAATACCAAATTCTTATTAAATTTATGTTTCCTGTACATAAAGGAAGATAATTGCATATGATTAAGAGTTATTTGCAAAAAATAAAAATTTAATTTTTTAAATATCGAAAAATAATCGAAGCCATGAAGTTTTTTTATTTTTTTTTTTTTTTTAATATATTTTCTTTATCCTTTTAATTATTACCTATAAATCCTCAACATATTTTTATATTATGAACTTTTGAGTTGCTTGTTTTTTATTTTTAAACAATCAGTCTGGCAGGAATTGAACCCGCATCCCCCAAGCTGATAGACTAGCGCACTACCAGCCAGTCTATCTCTTAGATCCGTAATAGGTTGGTAATCGAAGTTTTACTATAGGTCGATTGAATATTATCGGATAACGCTTTAAAGGCTTAAGTTGTAATTAGTGATGGCGATATGAATATTTTCGTGACCAAATAATTATCTACAAGTGTCTGGGAACTGCTATTGGCAGAGTAACATAAAAACAAAATATGAAAAATCCTAAAAGCATACTTTCAATAATATATATTTGCAGTAGCCAGATAAAATTAGAATAAAATATTCAAAACTTTTTCAAGTTATCAGAGTTAAATTTACCTTTTTTATAAACCCATTGGACATTTTTATAGTGCTATTAATCTCAACTTAAATATTGTGCGGTACCCTTCTTTTGATTTAATAAATGCTAGGATTCATTGATTTACTTTTTAAGGTTTTCTCAAAAAATAATTACAAATTAATGTTTAAGTCAGGCTTAAGTTCGTTTAATTCTCTCTAAATTGAAAGAAAATAGTTCGACGAATTAATTTAAATAAAATGTAATTATTCCTTTGTGCAGGGATAAGCTGCATATAAAAATTATACGGCAGCACACATTTCTCGTTGTCACAACAAACTTTTCGTAGGTAGAAGAAGAAGAAACTTTTCGTAGCAACCGGAATTTGTTATTTGTTTTGATTTTTTGCCGGTCAGGAAAAATTTAATTTTAATTAATTTAATTTGTGGATTGTATAAATTGTTTTTAGACAACAAATGGTAAGTTATAATTTGGAACTGAAGCGACTGGAGTATAGCGAAAATCGTTACAAAATGATGTTGGTGTGTTGGTCGTAATTTTCGTCACAGCAGAATACTTTTGATTCTTCACCATTGAAGATAAATTATTATGGCAAAAAATTTGGTCTTAAATATAACGTAGCTTTATAGGGTTATCGATGTTGCATAGAGCTTAAAAGCTCTAAGATATAAACTAAATAGTAGATAAATAGCATCTAAATAGTAGATAAATAAAAATGAATAGGACTTTAAAGCTCATAAGATAGCTTTTTTAACTAAATGAAAAGTACTTTTTAAAAACTTGCCGTTATTTTAAAAAGTGTGCTTAAATCTAGTTCAGACAGCATCTCCAAAAGTTATTTACGGAATGAAAAATATAGTTCAAAAATAGCCGAAAACTTAATTCTTGATTGGTTTTTCAAGTTTGATTATGAAAATGTTATTGTGTTGAATATTACTGGACAGATAATTATAACTATTAATTCATTCATAATTCACTCAAATAAAATTACAAACATATGTATATAAATACCAAAAATTATTAAATTTTTGTGTCTGAGTTACTCTTTCGTGCAATTTTCTTAGGGTCTTAAAGTAGCTTTGGATTGAGGAACACGTTCGCGCGTCATTGTCATTATCGTTTAAAGTCAATCAGGCCGTCCTTGTTGCTCGGTCTTCAAGTGGTTTGCGTCTCCCTCTCGTACTGGCTGATTGGCTTCCACGGTTAACTGTACCGTGGTACAGTTAATTCATGCTTGCATTAAGCAGCCACGTGTAATCGCTTGGGTTATCGTGTATAACCAAAATTGTTTGAATAAATTGAAAATCTACATCGAAATAAAGAAACTACATGAAAAATTAACAAATAAATTTTACATACATTTGACAAAATAAAGAAGGATTTGCAACAAGAAAAACTAAACAAAATTAAAACATAATACATTGTTTTCAACCTAACCGTCGTTTCTGGACATGACCAAAAGCTGCAAATAAGAACCTAGTGTTTACGGCAGCTTTTTACCATTTGGCACCAACATTGTTGCTCTGTATGAGCAACAATCCAGAAGAAGAAGAAGCAATTTTCTTAGTCTGGAGGTTGTGGGTTAGATTCCCGGTAAAGACTGGTTGTTTTCGCAACTATTGTCATAAATAAATAATATTTATTTCACTTTAAAATTGTAGTTGTTTAAAAAACAATAGCGTAAAAAGCCTTGACACTATAAATCATACAGGAGAAACTTTTTGTATCCGGCCGAAGGCCATATATGCAGAAAATATTTCGTTCGAAATAGCACGACGACCTAAGCTTTTGCGTGTGCCACGTTTTAAATAAGAGCTTTGATGGTTCTCTCCATGTTTAATATCTATAATATTCATTTTCGACCCCATAAAGTATATGTATGTATATATTCTGGATCCTTACACATAAAGAAGTTGATTAAGCCATGTCTGTGTTCGGATTGAAATCAACTTTGCCAAGGCTCCAGAAGAGATACGGAAAATTTAGATCGACCAATCTGTCAGGCATAGTTTCGAAAATTTTTCTAATGCAATTCAGCAACATCAGACCATTCCATTCAAGGGCAATATAATTATTTATTATTGTAATTTTCGTTTGCTTTTTTTGCTACTAATTATTAGACAGCACCCAATAGATCCCATACAGATCTTGGGTGACAATAACCCCCTGGGAGATGGATGAGCCCTCTACGGAGGAAGGTGGTTGTTTGTGGTTAATAATGAGTTCGATTTATAGCACTCTCGTTTTCTTTTTGGTTTTGCTTTTTTACCCTAAGCTTAAGATATTAAAAAAAATTTTTTTTTGCAAATATTCCAGGCAAATCGTCTTGTTAAACGGCTTTCATTTAAAGCCGAATGGTATCAGGAAGAAGCTGCCATTATACGAACCTTTACAATATTGTACTACGTTCAAGATAATGCCATAGAAGTTGTAAGTCAAAGTAATTGTAAAAAAATAAATTCTTAAAATTTTAATCGATTTTAAAATGAAGTTTAATAAATAACTTTGCTCAATTATTATACAAAAAATTTAAGGAATATTTTTTTTACAATATTTTAATCGTTTATTTATTTTTTTAAACGTTAATTTTTTAATATGTAAATATATTCTTCCCGACATAGTATGATCAACGTACAAATAAAACATTTTTAAGGCGCATTAAAATGCCTGAATTATCAGAAAGAGATTTCTTTGTTGGCTCAAAAATTAATATATTTGGTCGGCAATTTGATATAGTAGAGTATGGAGATGAAATAACCAAGAATACTTTAGCCAAATACAGAAAACGGTAATTTAAATTAATAACATTTACGAATATATAAAAAGTTTGCTTTGTCTTTTTTTTTGCAGAACTTTTATTTTATTAAAGAATAGTATATTGCAACATTTGGGCATGGTATTATGTGCTTTAATTGATAGCAATTTCAGTGTAAGTAAAGGACTTATGGTTCAGTTTACAGCTGAACAGATAAAAGAATTTTTAATTGAAAGCAACAAAGGAGATGTACAAACATCGTAAGTTTCTTAAGAAACCATTAGGAAATTTTCTAATTCTTTGTATTTAATTAATAATAGAGTTCTTGTCAATCAATTGTTGAAGGGACCCTCAATAGGTTTGGAGTTAATTGCCGATAATGCTGTGGAAAAAATTAGTAACTGTGTCAATCAAACTACAGATTCCGTAGCGACTGATATACCCAATCCCTTAAAAAATATTTTTGAAAGAGAAGATATACGCAATGGTATTTATTGTTCACAAAATGATGAAGATGTAGTAAGGGTAAGTATTTAGTTTTTTTTTTTTTTTAATTAACAAATATTATTTTTAATACTAAACTTTAGGATACTAGTTTCTTTTTTGAAAACAATCGTGGCTTACAAATAGCCGTACAATTGAAAAATTCCACTCTAGCGGTTATTAAGCCCCACGCCATTAAAGAGGGCAATTTAGGTAAAATTATTTCGGAGATTACTTTGAATGGCTTTAAAATTACAGCCTTAAGAATGCATATATTGGAAAAAGTTAATTGCAGTGAATTTTATGAAGTTTATAGGGGAATTGTACCAGAATATATGGTAAGATGTATTTTTCGTTTTTTTTTTTTTTTAATTAAATAATTTAAATTATTTTTTTTAGAATATGGTTTCGCAACTTGCTAGTGGAGTTAGCATGTCTTTGGAAATTGTTTGTACAGATGAAAATAAAAATAGTTATGAGGAATTTCGTAAATTTTGTGGACCTATGGATCCGGTATGTTTAAAATTTAAAATTTTCTTCTTTGTTTTTACCGTTAAACATAAAGTTAATTTTTAGGATAAAAAATATTACAAATAGCGATCTTTGTTATTTTATACTATAATACAAGTATTAATACTTTTGAATAATCGATGTTTGAATTAAAAGAAACAATAACTACTAATCGTGTCAGAGTTTCATTTTCTCAAAAATAGTATGTGCTGTTTCTGTATTACAATCGAGTAGCTCATCTAGAAAATTTGAGAAAAAATTGAGAACAATCAAATTATCTAGACGATTTGGTCGCTTGCAATACAGAAACACCATATTAATACTTGTATTATAGTGTGAAACAGCTTTTAGAAATGTTGCATACAATAAACATACCAACAATACGAAGAATAAGCTTTCAGATAAGCTCCAAATTAAAGATACTTAGCAAAAAAAGAAAAACCATGCTTGAAAAGCACTTATGTGCTGTTTCTATATTGCAAGCGTACAAATCGTCTAGAAATTTTTGTATGAAAAGCACTCAATTTTTTGAGTTACTTCTTTACACATTTTCTAGAAAATTGAAAGAAAAGAAAAGTTTTTTAATTTTAATTTAAATTTCGTTTCGTTAATACTTAAAAAATCTTTAGACCTTTATTTACTGGTCAGATTTTTCACCCAAAATGTTTAATCAAAAAATTTATTTCTAAAATTATTTACCAAATGTTTTACAAAAAAATTTTAATTTGTAACATTAATTTTTTTTTTTAATTAAGCGCAACATGTTTACGTAGAACTGAATTGAATTTAAAGAATTGTCGTATTCACTTTAATTAATAATAAATATCACATACTGTCAGTGTTACCATATTTTTCTCAAAAATCTTCAAGTCAACCAAAAATAAAAACTTTTTTTTTTATTTACAATCTTTTTAGTGATAAATTCTTAAATTTACACATATGTTTTGCTATACATTTCTTAATATTTTCATCTTTTACAGACTAAATATACTAAATACCACAATTTTATGTTTTTTGTAGTTAAAAAAACTTTTTTTATATTTTTGATATTTCAAAATGTAGAAAAAGCTAAATCTTTACAAAAAGTAATACTGCATAATAATTTAAATATCCCTGTTCCCTAATTAACTATTTTTAAAACTTTACTCTGTCTTATAAATAATTTTTAAATACAAACTTCAGCCAAAAGAAATATTCACTTCATTCTAAATAAATAGTTCGAGAAATACATAAATAAATAAATTTCAATACGAATCCGAAATTTATATATTCGAAAGTCAAACATTCCTTTAGATTAAGTCATACAATACGTGTTTTACTGGCCTATAAGGCTTTCTTTGCATTGATAAGTAAATAATTTTTTTTAACCTAAAAACGTACGTTTATGGAATGTAGAAGACAAAAATTTCGAATTTGGTAATTCAAAGTTGCTTATAATTCAACTCGGAATAAAGAAGATGTATTATCACAAAATTTTTAACTAAAATTTCGCAAAAACTCGAGTACTACACTAAACCAGGGGCCTAATCACCGCATTCGATATCGAGTAAACTATCGTATCGAATAACAAATTCGATACTAGTCGAGTAAGCTAATTATGTCATTAGTCAGGTATCGAATCATTATTTATATCAAATTATAATAGATTAATAATAAATCAATAAGTGAACAACAAAGCACGGTTTAAAAGCATTTCTTTTCGAATGAAATTACGATACTTTTTATTCGATATCGAGTGCCACGATACCAAAATGAAAAATTATGAGAGATTTTACACGATATGGAATGCGGTGATTAGACCCCAGACTTTTTCACTCAAATATTTTTGTTAGCCAAAAATCGAATAAAATGTAAAATAAGTAAAATAAGTAAATAATCCGAATTTTTAGTTATTTTGCACTTCACTTTCAATTTGTTTTCGTTTTTCATTTTTTTTTTCATGTAAAAAAATTTTATGGATTGAAAAAGAATTAATTTTAATATTAAACTATAATATGTATTTCATTAGTCAAACTATTTATTAACATACGGGTAATTACATGTCAAGTAAAAAAAAAATATTTTCCAATTTACCACTCCCGATTTTACTGAAACTTTTTTTATTTATATTCGTTGACTCCCAGAATATACATTTTTTTTAAGCATATGTATATATTTTTTAATGTAATATGAGCTATCACTCAACTTCCTAGGACTTATAGAACTGAAATTAAAATATATTTACTCCTCGAGGGCATATGCAAATAAGCGAGGATTTTATATTTTGACAACTGTATAGCTAAAAAACTGTAAGAGATAAATTTTATTTGGATTCTGAGAGTCAAGGAATATATTTTTAAAAAAAGTTTTAATAAAATCTGAAGAAGTCATTTTGAATGCCTTGTTGATTTGACGTGGAATTACCCACAAATGAATTCTTCTTATTAGCTTCAAATTCTTTTATTCTCTCTTTCAACTCAATATCAACCCTATTAAGTTGTTAGAGAGAATAAAATAAATTGACCCTACTTTAGAAGAACTCATTTGTAAAGCGGCATTTAGATGGTCAATCGCGGGTTGATGAGAGAGAGTGTTTAGCATTTACACGATCAGGCGAAGATTGTCAAACATCATTATACAACAGACACTGAGCAGTGAGGTTGTTATTTAAGATGGCGCAAGATTTAGCTGCTGCTTTATTAATTGATGAATTATAGGAAGACAACAATTAAAAAAGAATAATAAACGAATTTTGACAATGGAATTATTAGAAAATGGAATTATAGAGAATTATAAACAACGACATCATGACTATATTTTTTTATTTATTCTTCAGTTTCTATTCAATTATTTAAAAAAAATTTATTGAAAAAATACAAATATTCTTTATATTATTTTTGCAAAAGAACAACTTTCGGCAATATTGAATTTCTTAGTATCTGGTCAGAGTTATGCCTCATTAAAATCTCTTTAATTCATACTGTGTGAATGAATAGGAAAATGTAAGAATGTATGTAATATTTTATTAATACAGAAACAAAATACAAAGTTTTTAACAGTTCCGTGTAATGCATATACTCCACAGTTATATGTTCTCTATCATGAATAGTTTTCAGTATTTTACTTTTAATGCACCGTGAATCCTTTCTTATTGTGCTGTTTAAGGTTTAATCAAATCTATCTTAATTTTTAGAACAAGTAATAATGTCAGAAGCTGCCCAAAGTTGAAGGAAAACATTTCCCCAACTTTGTTATAATATTTTTGCTAACTCGTCTACATACCCTTTCTTAACTTGAATTTTGGCAATTAATATTTTCATATAAACACACACACAATAATTAAATAAATGAAATATTTTAAAAATAAACTCTAATAAAAACGCTTTACATGCAATACCAAACATAAAAACTAACCCACATGCAAAAACAATAAATTCTCTTAAAAACAAGCGCTCTAGCCGAGACATCTTTACTGCTCGCTTACAAAAATTCAAATGAAATTTACACTGTGGTTGTTAAAATTTTTAATTAATATACGAAAAAATTACGTGGAACACCGTAATTTCTAATTTATTGATTCCGATTGTTTTAACAATTCCGAACGTTTCCATTTCACTCGGACTACAGAACCTTTTTTACAGGCTGGAATTAATCTTATATTTTTGAAAATCTACATTAAACATTTTTTATGGATTATTTCTTCTTGTTTTTAGGAAATTGCTAAACTTTTACGTCCCCACACCCTTAGAGCTAAATATGGTTCCAGTAAAACGCTAAATGCCGTCCATTGCACTGATTTACCTGATGACACTATATTGGAAATACAATACTTATTCAAAATTTTAGAATAATTTTATTTTAATTAAAAACTTACCCGTTGCTGCCTTATATTTTTTATTTAAATATTTAAATATAGTAAATTTTACTAAAACAAAAACTACATTTATTTTTTTAAAAATCATTTTAAGCTTAACGTTAGTATCAAAATTAACTATCACTTTTTTTTATAAAAAATATATATTTAATACTACCATTCAAACATCAACAACTTGATTTGTATTACTACTTGTACTGGGTGCATCATCTTCAAAATTATAAAGCCGAGTTGTCTCTGTGCTTTGCTCCAAATCAATAGAATTTTGACTAGCATAATGATGACCCAGACGTTCTTGCAATACATAATCGTAGGCTAAAAAGGTATAAAAAACAATGGCAACAATCATTAGCATGGCAAAGAAGAAAAACTCATCACTATGCGTAGGAAAAATATTTAGTTGTGTTGTAAACACCACTATAAGATTACCAAAGGCATTATTTAAAAACCAGGCAGCAGTAACAACAGATTTCATTGAAGCAGGAGCCTAAAAGGAAAATTTGCGTTGTTTTATGCATTTTACAAGACAAACTAGAACCACAAACCTGAGTAAAAGCAAATTGTAGGCCCGGTATAGACAGCAACAGTTCGCCCATCATTATTAGCAGAAATTGCGGTATTTGCCATAATACATTGACAGATTTAAAAGGCATGCTCTAATAATATAAAGGAAAGTTGTAAGTTTATTTAAACTTTGTTTCATTGCTTGTCAGCTTTTAAGTTTTTAGCCTGAAAAAATAACGATCTATGAAGAACATAATTTCGAAATTAAGACCAAAACCTGGAAACCTGACTATTGATGAAACAAAATTGTTAGTTTTAAAATATATTTTCTTGATTGCTTACAATTATATATCTTTGCAGCACTCCGGCGCATATAAAAGAAAATGCTGAAAATACTCCACCTATAGTAACACTCTGCAATGGCTGTAGTTCATAATTGAAACAACATTTCAAACAAGGCTGAAATAAATACTGCCACAGAGGTATTAGGAGGAAAAGAAATATGGGACCCATTGCCTTGGCTTGATCTGGTTGTATATTAACGCCTGGCGCTATAGTGGTGTTCATAAGGGATGCCTGAAAAGTCCAACTTGAGTCTTGTTGAGCCAATAAAGCAAAATAAATAGGCAGTGGTAAGAATAATTTGGCTAACTAAAAACATAAATTACAACAACAAAAAAATATTTTATTAAAAAAGTTTATTAATTAAATTATAATAACCCACCTTTAAGACTTTAGCCACCTCATTGACAAATGTTTCGTCATACTTTCCCACCGCATAATGCAGCCAATAAGAACGTTTTGGTACATCAGTTTTTCTCGACCACTTCCTTGCCAAAGCATGTTTAATGCAACCATAAAATTTTAGCAGAATATTTTCTTCACTCTGCTTTTCATCCTTGTAATACAGTTTGCCAATGTTAAAAGTTACTATAAGTTAAGAATTTATATATTTATATTAAAAATTTAATTTTTTTATTACAAAAAAAACAAAAAAAAATACTTACACCACGCTACAAAAAACGAGGTAGCCAGGGTGCCAAATACGGCTGGATAACAACCAGTCTTATTGAAACACATAGTATTCGCTCTTACCATAGGCGGCAGAATTTTACTTAAAAATATTCCAACATAATAAACAAAATAGTATAAACTAAAATATTCAGCTAATTGTTTGGCCTGTTGAGGCAGTTGAAATTGTATGGCACCCAAAGATGTTAGACAAGCTCTAGAAGATCCATTGCCAATGGCTATAAAAAGCAATGATACGGAAACCAAAAATCTAAAAGAAATTTTAGGAAGTTTAAATAATTCAAATTGTGTAAAGAAATATTAATAAATTATTTATTTAGGCTTAAGTTCTTAATTATAAAGAGATAAATAAAAATTAGACACCAGCAGAGCAGAATGCATTATCTAGACAGCTACTTCCGTCATCAGTACTCTTCGCATCTATCTACCTGGTAGTTTCAATTGTTATTAATTTTCTATTTAAACAAACTTATCAAAGAAATAGAATATGAGAAATTTTAATTTTACATTATATTTCATAGGAGATAGAGCTTTTTGAAATTGTTTTACACTTTTAAACACTATTTCTTTTTATATTATACTACCAAGAAATGCATTTTCTAGAAAATGCATTCTGCTCTGCTGGTGTCTAATTTTTCGTTATCTCTTTATAATTAAGAACTTAAGCCTAAATAAATAATTTATTCATTTAAAAATAATTCAAATAAAATTCATATAGTAAAGAAAAATTATTTAAAAATAAAAATTAATCTTTAAAATTTTTGTCGAACTGTAGATTAGAGAACCGATGAAATGTATGGGATTTGCAAGAATATTATTTTTTACACTCCCCGCGTATTTTCAGTTATCTGGGGAATAAAAATTGAGATGTGCATTAAAATTTCATTTCTAAAATGCAAACCAGCCAGGCCCCTCACATTTAAGTGGTACAAATGGCCTTAAAAATCTGTAAAAATGATGTCTGGATTTAATTATCAATAACTCTTAAACTGCGAGCTTTTCGTAATTTAGTTATATAAACTTTTTATTCGTTATAAAATGACAAATATTTTGTTCATACAAATTTTTAACCCACGATAAAGCGTTAGTGGTTTTTTTTGCGGTTCAATTCGAAGGTTATCTTGAAACTGAACTTTGAGTGGTTCTCATTAATTTCTGATGGCATGTAAATACGAACTCTCTTCATCATGAGTTAAAACATTTTGCGCTCATTTAGTATGTGAATAAAGGTTTTTTGAATGTTGTCCATTTTATGGCTTAATGACCAAAAACTGACTCAGGCCTGCAATAACTTCATAATGTTCAATAATGAATTGGTCTCTTTTTTCTTGCACTTGATTTCATGTGTATACAAATATTGTTGTGCTCTTAAATAAAAACATACAATAGCATTTGCTCTTCTTCCAACCAATGCAATATTTCTGTGGCAAAAAGGAAAAAGTGCTTAAGTCTGATTTTTAAGTTTTGTAGGAAAGCAATTTTAAATTTAAAAATTATTTTTTTAAAAAATAGCTGATCTTTAAACTTCACACATGGGAGTCAGACGTATGTTTTGGAAATTATTTTATATCTACGAAAAGTACGCAGGCGTTGCAATTAATAAGTTGTGAAAAAAAGATTTTTTGATTTGGAAAAATAGCTTGTAGTTTCTTAAGCTTTTTTCCCAATGCGTTTAGACGTTGAAAACAGATAAGCTGAATTAAATTTCGCTATAACTTCCTCAAAAATGGTACAAAATAATTGAAACTTTGCACATGGGTACTTTGGAGTACGGAGATTCCAAAGGTGCCACTAACTTAAATTTTGCTTAAGTCGACTTAAGCACTTATTTCTTAATGCCACAGATTTGTTGTTGCTTGAAATTAAATTTCAGTAGTGAATATTTTGTTTCAATAGTGTCTCTTGATATGAAATACTGTTATAGCAGACAACATGTATGATGTTAAAAGCAAGGGTTTGTACTTTGTATTTTAGTTATTTTATTTGCGCGTTGAGTGGTTGAAAATAGAAAACTGTAGTAGATTGAATTTTTTTAACTTTTATTGATGAATAAAAAAATCTAATTTAATTCTCCCAAAAATCAGAGATTTTACTCTCAAGAAAATTTAAGTAAAATGAACTAGGGAACAATATGAAATGCTCAGCATATTTATTGCACACTTGATAAAACTGTCCGGTCAAATCAGGTGCACTTATTTTTGCACTGTTTGCTCTCTTGTTCTCTGTATTTACTGTTTAGTAATATTCGACTACACATACAATCAATATTTGCGTTTCAAAAACATGCAATACTGTACACTTTTTTAACATCTTGCGCTCACGTTTAGTATTTAGTAGAAAAATTATAAAAAGATTTTAGCGAGACGAAATTTAGCTTTAATCGCGAAAATTTTTATTATACCTAATTATTGTTATTTTTTATTTCTTTTATTTTAAAAATTTTTATTTAACATTGATTTTAATTGAAAACAGATGATTTTATTTACTTACACAATTGATATTCCCAAATAGGGCAACGCAGTTAATATCAACAGTATCCAACCAAAGCCATAAAGGAAATAAAATCCTGTTATTGTCCTTACATTACCTATGTAGCTATCGGCTAGTATAGCTCCAAATATGGGACAAAATTGTCCGAAGAAATTGAATATATGCAAAACGATTGTTGACAAACTTTCGCTGAAATACAAATCATCGCGTAAATATAAAGCCAATATTGCTGAAAGTATAAAAAGAACAATTTAGTTTTATGTACCTTAAAAACACAATAAAAAATGCTTTAACAAATTTGTAAAACTAAAAATAATGTTACATATCGCGAGCTAAGCCCTCTAACGGGAAAGACCGTAAAAATGATTGGATTAAGTCAATTTTTTTTTTCAAACCGAAAAAAACATTCTGAACTAATGCCAGTTAAAATTTCGTGATCGTATTTAGACGGTCTTACCGGTAAAGCTGGCAAACAATCGATAGTATTATCGGTAGTTTTATTTTAATTAGAGTATCGATAGCTTTTTTTCGATAGTGATGCTATCGTCGGAAATTCGATACAGTATTAAGTAGATTTAAAGAGCAACGCTAATTAGATGTCATATATAAAATTATGTGCCTTCGGCAGTACCCGAAAGAATGATAAGCAAAGCATTATTTCAGATAGAAAATATAGTTTAAAACCAAAATATGTTGATATTTTTTATTTAATTAATACAATTTTTGGTATTAAATTTTGTTAAATTGGTCACTGGCCAGTGACGATGGTCTGTACCGACAGGTGTGACAACAGTATTTCATTTACTGGTCGAATCCAGTCAATTTAATACCAGACGAAGCTAGTCAAGCTAAGGTACTATTGAATAAACTGACTAATAAAAAACATCCAACAGCCAGTGACGACGCACAGAGGGGTATTTTGCCAATAAAGACGGACATTAGGCCAAAAATAATTTTGAGAAATGTAAAAATTAAAGTACGCAGCTCGACAGACAACAAAATTTTGCATCGTATAGTGAATTTTCAAGGCTTTTGCTTGAGATTTGTCGTTTTGGGACACTGTTAAAATCAGGCAAGTTGAGTAAATCGCATACGTTTTTATTGACTTTAAACGATTTTGAGAGGTTTGCAATATATTTTTTGGTGGCTAAACGAATAAAGATTTTGTATTGATTTTTTTTCTGTGAAAGGGTTTATTAGTAGCTACTTATGTTAATTTTTAGAATTTTTTTTTTTTAATTTTTAATGATAAAAAATTTTGTTGAAAATTGAAAAAAGGCTTTTTTTGTAAAATTTTTTGTCAAAAAAAAAGTGAAAAGCTTTTTAAGAATGATCTCCATCGCGATCCTTAAAATGTTATATGTATATCACTACAAAATTTACATTTTTGCGCCATTTTTTTGCGATTTTGTACAAAAAACAATTTAAATATCAAAAGAGATATAGACGTAGATGCCCTTTATTTCGGACTATCTACTTTACACGCCGGAATTCGCCTATTTGAGAGCATATTACACCTGTCGTAAACTGACAGTGAAAAAATGGCAAATAAAATCTGTTGCGGACAAAGCCATTGTTAACGTGAGTAAAAAAAAATATCCAAAAAAAATTTAGAAGTGAATTAGGGTGTATGGAAGCTGGATTTGGAAACACCAACGATGGTAACAGCAGAAGATTTTTTTCCAATCCTGAATTAGCTGCAGAAATAACTGGAATTGAGTTTGATTTCATATACGGAAGGTTATTATTGAAATAATATAAAGTGGTCACAAAATCCAAATGCACGAGTTTGCGGATTATTGCTTAGATACTGCAAAACTTTACTTTTCTCTATATTAGTGGTATCCTATGACACCTACAATGCACAAGATTTTAATACATGGTGCAACTGTTATGAATGAGGCATTGTTGCCTATTGGGCTGTTATCAGAAGAAGCGGCTGACGCACGAAACAAATATTTCCGGATTTACAGGCAGAATTTTACTAGAGAGTTTTCAAGGGTTCAGTGTAACATAGATATTATTCATAGGCTTTTGCTAAGTTCTGACCTACTCTTTACTAGACCAACTTAAAAAAAAGGTCATTACCTTTTACGAAAGAAGCAATTTCTTTCATGCTTCCACCTTTACTTAATGCTGAAAAGAATTCAGATTCGGAAGAGGTCTTTGAAGAATCTGACGAAGAAGAACCCTGGCACTCATCATCATCTTAGTGCAAAGGAGAAGTTGTTTTAAATAAATTAATTGTTATAATTTTAAATAAAATTTGTCGTTACAATCATAAATAAGTTATTACTATGAATAAATTATTTATTTGCCGATAAATAAAATACTATTAAGTAACAAATTACAAAAATATTTTTTTAATAATATTCTTGGGAGGCGGGGATTGGTTAGGCATTGGAAAGCTTAAAAATGAATATATTTAGGAAACTGGCAAAAAACTAAAAAAAAAATTTTCAAAGGGACGTTTTGGGAGTGGGATTGGAAGAATACCTCCCCCTGCCCATAAAAATAAATTTTTATGGTTTTTAAAAGTATGTAATCAATTTCTTTTAATAATTTCATTATTTTTTCAAATAATGTTTTATTTCACCGCCCACGCATTTAAGAATCTCCTGAGTCGAACTATAAGTTTTTGAACATTCTTTGACCTTAAAAGTTGTAATTGCTAAACAAAATGACGGGAAAATCAAAAAAAAATTGCATTTTTCAGAGGTAGGATTAGTTCTTCCATGGGGAACTTTTTTCTCCTTTATCCGATTTTTCCTATTTTATAGCTTTGACAGCCTATGACCACAACAGATTTTTCTGCAAAGTTTCATTAACTTAGGGGCACTCAGTACAATTTTAGAGCCAATACAAGCTAAAAAAAAGTAATGTCCGGCTAGATTGGCAAAATACCCCTATGTGCGACGGTCATCACCGACAGGCTTATTTATGGTAATTTAAATAAAAAGTTAAAAAAAACCATCGGTGTATGAGTCTGAATCGATTTATTTTATTTGATTACGAAGAAAACATTAAAAACAAAAAAACAATTTAATGCATTCATACAGCAAGAATGCAATGGAAAGTGAGATAACAAAATTATTTAAATTTTAAAAACAGATTTTTGAGTCTTAATGTTAAAAAATAAAAAAACGTAAGGTCAGTATTGCTAAAAGCATAAAATGAAAAAAAAAAAAACAATTCATTTGATTTTCAAGTCAAGATTTAGAGTGCGAGTCATTCAAATAAAGAACTGAATTTGTGAATTTGGAACGTATGTCTCATATGAATTTGGTATCGGAGGATTATAATAGTTTGGAACTTATTGTGGCCATGTTCTCGCTATAAATAAGAAACTAAATTTCTCAAAGCTAAATCGAACAAAACATTGTGCCAGCCCCATCAAAGACATAAAAAACCAAGTAAAAGTGCTATATTCGGCCGTGCCGAATCTTCTATACCCTTCACCACCACTACAGCATTATCCATATGGTTGACTCTTTACTTAAATAAAGTCATATGAGAAAAAATCATTATTCATGAGTTAAAGAAATAGAAGACAAATGAAAAAAATTCCGTTTGCTACAATTGTCGCCGTGTTGTCAGCTACTTAATGATATTGAAGCCGACAGCTACATCGTAAACTCTGACATTGTTGTAGAAATACTTATTTTGCTTTTATAAAATTAAATAACTTTTTCAAAAACTTATAAATATTTCTTCCAAAACTTTTTGTTTGTATATGCATTTGTAATTTACAATTTTGTGACCTTTTCTTTTGTTGAATAAAGTGGAAATTAGCCTAAGTTGACGACAACCACAACGGTGGCCGTGAGGCCATGTAGCTTTGCTGACTTCAAAATAATCGTTTTATTTTTGACAGTTTGTAGTCGGTATCCTGATGATGTCTATGTGTTTAATGCACCTAGGTTTTAAAACAGAGATATCATTAACGGGCTTCAAAAAAAGAAGGAGGTTATCAATTCGTCTGAATGTTGCTTTTTTTATGTTTGTGCCCGCAAAACTCAGTCATTTCTGAACCGATTTAAAAAATTGTTTCTTTATTAGAAAGGAAATGCTTACAGATTGGTCCCATTTTAAAAGAAGTTCAGAATTTTGAAAATTAAAGGGTGTCCCCATACAACATACCTGTTTTTTACGTGTATTATTTTAAAAAACCTCATATCACTATAGCTGCCAATAACAGAAATTAATAAAAAAAAAAAATAAACTTAAAAATTAAAGGGTGTCCCCATATGTGACGTCAATTTAAATATATGAACCATTTGAACCATTGTAGACATTCACTTGTAAATTGGACAGAATGTCCAATATTTATAATCAGCAATTAAATATTTATAATTAGAAGTTAAAGGGTGTCCCAATAGTTGATGTAATTTGATGTATATTGCCAAACTTTTGAACCGTAACAGAGACACGGTTGATATTTACAAAGAACCTGTATATCTAAGTCCTTTATAACATCAAGTATGTAATTTAAATTTGGAAACTAAAGGGTGTCCCCATAATTGATATAATTTAACCTATCTAGCCCTATCTTTTAAGCCGTTATAGACAAACACTTGAAAATTAGACAGAATCTCCACTACTATGTCCCCTATAATAACATTTATAAATATTTAAAATTTTAAAGGGTGTCTCAATAGTTGATGTAAATTGATGCATATGGCCAAACTTTTGAAACGTTTTAGACAGACATTTGAAATTAACAAAGAAGCTGCCATTTAAAATAAGTGTTTAATTTAAAATTTTACATTAAAGGGTGTCCCCTAGGTGATATTTTTTAAGCTATATGGCCATATCTTTGGAACCGTTACTTTTTATTACTGTGTCAGTAATAATAACTGTAAAAAAATAAAGGGTGTCCTCATATCAGACGTAATTTGTCGCTATGGATAGACATTTGAATGTACAGAACGTATAATACTTGTCCGTTAGACCAACAAGTATAGAGGTATTTGATTTGATAACTATCTCTTACAGATTACTTCCTTTTAAATTTTTAGTTTAGAATTGATGCACATATATTTGTTTTGTAGTCGGTTTTTTTTTACAAAAATTATCTATTTAAAAATCAAACGCATTTAAAAAAATATGTTACTCTATATACACACATACATACATACATATGTATATTCTTAATATTAAATATATGTTATGTTACAGTCATGATTTTCAAAGAAATATTGAAATTTTTGTTTTAATTTTTCGAAAATTGTGTGTAAAAATTTTTTGTAAAAATATTTTTTTTTTTTAAATTTTTTGTAAAATTTTATTCGAAAATTTTTTGGAAAATTTTTAAAAAAATTTTTTTTTTGAAATTTTATTGAAATTTTTTTGTTAAATTTAGGACCTTTCGATAATCTATATTAAGTTAGAATGGTCAGACTAAAGCAAAAAGAAATCCTTACAAAAATAAAATTTCCTCATATTGACATATTTTAACTGCTCCTATTTATTACTGGGTACCCTGTGGGTCCATTGGCCACCTCTATGTGTATTGCTATCTATTAAGGTCTCTAATACAAATCAAAGCAGAAAACCCCTACCAATCTAAAAACAAATAAAAATCGCCCCTCGCAGGGGGTTATTGATCCCCGAGATCTGTATGCACTCCTTGCGATCTACCTGTCGCAGTCTAATATTTATTTGACAAAAAAAGGCAAAACAGAATCATTAAAGCCGAAAAAAAATAATAAATAATAAGTTTTAAAAATATTTGCCCTATTCACAAGCTCCCTAGTACGTGCTAAGTGCTAACAAAATACAACGGTGCTAGCTGTGTTGTTGGTAATTTTCATGCAAACATGCGATACAACACTTAGTACTTTTTTTCATATGTTTTTCAAACGTTGTATTTTAATTTTTAATTTTTTTTTTAATTTTAAGCTGCAAGTAGTTGAATATATAGGCAAATTCCTCTGGCCGTAGTCGTATCATATGAAGAAATCTGTTTTCATCAAAATGTCTTAAAACCCGATTATGCCATAATGATGATTTTGGTAACCCTAAATGTATACTTCTGCGACTGGAGAGCAAGTACATTAGGTTCATCCTAAAAATGTCTTGAATTTCATCCTCATCTTCTTCGTCACCTGTATTATTTTTTTTTTTTTTCATTTAAAACCATTAATATATCGAAACTATATTTTTCTTCTTCTTATTTAGTTTTTGACGTATGAAGTACAATGTACAATGGCACATTGATACAATGGTTGTTCACAAAGAAGTAAACAAAAGGTAGTATGCAATACTACCTACACCTTAGCAGAGCTTGTGAATAGGGCAATTATTTAAAATACATTTATTCATTCCTGAAAAATATTAAAATTGTATTGTCAAAAGTTCAGAGATATTTTGGGGAAAAGGATTACTGATGCGCTGAATTGAGTAATAAGCAAAAAACAGCATTTTTTTTTAATTATCACAAAAGAAAATAAAATTCTATTAATTATTATTTTGTGAATTTTTTAAATTTGCGCTTTTGCTAAAATTTTGAGTGTTTGGTTAATTTTTTTTTAAGTAATTTGAATTTTTTGATATAATGTTATTTTAGGAAACTCAATTATTACTTTTTTTTTGTGAAAGTTCGATTAATTAGCGAACTTCTTTCTGGCTATTTGCGAAATTTGTTTTTTTTAATTAAAAGTTGAATTAGTTAGAGAAAAATCGGAAAATTAATTCCAATTCAAAATTTCACTGGAAATTTCACCTAAACTAAAAAAATTAAAAAAAAAATATTTAGAATTACATACTACCTAATATAAAGCTCACTAAGAAATCCGGGTTTTACCAAAAAAATCTTATTTTAATAAAAACTTCATCAAAATTGGAAATTTTGCAAAATAAACTGAGTTTTCTAATATTAATGCTAGATTTAGTTGAGTAATATTTTGATAGTGAATTTTTTCGAAAAATTCCAAATTTTACAAAAAAAAAATTGTGCTTTTACCATTAATTAAGAAATCACCATAAATTCGAAATTTTGCGATCAAATCGATATTTTACAAAAAAAAAGCGGATATGTATGGTTAATTTCGAATTTCACCAATAACTTGAAATTATTTTTAACTATCAAAAATCCATAAAAATATTAAAAACATAAAGAGATTATAATTTTAATGTTAATCAGTCCTGTACTGAATACGCAAAAAATTACTACTAGGTAATTTTAAATAGTAATTTTTGTTGAGTAATTTTTTTATATTATAATTGTACAATTAAAATTTTAAAACATAACTGTATAAGGCATAAGTATTTATTTAGCACTATTACTTGTTTAAACAATCTTTAACATTAAAAACTCTTAATCATAATACGAGTTACGTATGAGTCAGTATTAAAACTTTTTTATTTCACTGTACATGGTATGCTTTTAAAATTTTTAAAAGCAAGATGTTTTCTAAATTTAATGAATTTAAGCTACCAAGACCCACCCAATCATTAATTAGTTCACCTTAGTCGTAGGTGCCGTTAATAAACAACACAATTATTTGATGAATTTTTAGGTCAATATTTATCTCTCTGAAATTTATTTGTGGGTTATCACTTTTAGAATTAATCATATATAATCATTTCGGAATATAACAAATATACTGGAGTACAAAATTAAGTAGACATTATGTGATATATTAATAACTGTGTGTCTTTACTCAACAACATACATATATAATTTGAATTTTTTTTTTATTTTTGTTTATGTGCTAGTTTCGATCATTACCAAGTAGTAAAAAGAAGGAGTAGGAAGGCCTTCGGTTTGCATTCCGTTCGCATTCCATTCTCAATTCTTTTTACACAGGTTGTCGTTGAGGAGCACTGTCGCTTCTGTCGGCAAGCATTCCAGAAGGTCTTCCGAAAATTTTCTGCCTTTAATTTAATGTCTCTAAGAAGGGTTTTCGTAGCAAAAACTAAAAAAAAATTGTTTTCTAATTTTAAGCACTTTTAATTTATTTTCAATTAAAATGTTAAAATTTTTTGGGATTCGAACCGTCAACCTCCAGGCTGATAGACTAGCGCAATGGAATTATTTTGCGTGCTAGACCCAAAATAATTCCTTGTTGTCGAATTTGCTATCTTGTTAAGATGATGTTTGGGTGTAGACACCCAAAAGAGTTCTGATTGCTGCCTTGCTGTCGGCGCAGTTACCTATTTCCTTGGGGTATTCCAGATAGTTAACATTTTCCTTTTACATTGCATATTTTTGCTTGTACATGGGTGTATTGTACAAAACATTAAGTATAAACTTTATGTGGGGTACCACGGGAAAATAGACAACTGCTCCGACAGCAAGGCCGCATTATAAACTGTTCTTAATCTTTGGTTGAAAGTTAAGGTCAAACCTGTTTGCATAAACCTAAAGTACATTCTCTCCATAACGATAATTTTTCATCGTAGACGATATTGATACAACGAATATTTGGCAGCTAAGGGTGTGGATGAGGTATTCTTACTAATAGTTAGAAATTTAGAGAATATATTTTCTTACATCACATTCTCAAAATTTTTATTGTTAACGAGAGTTTGCATCATCATTGATCTATTCACTATTATAATGTAAATATGTAAAAATATTTACATTATTATACATATGACATATGTAAAATAATATTTTAATTTTATGGAAAATTTTATAAAAATTATTTTTGTAAAAATTTTATTGAAACTATTTTATAAAATTTTTATTAAAAATTTTTTGAAAAATTTTATAGAAAATCTTTGCAAAAATTGTTTTATTAAAAATTTCTTGTAAAAATTTTATAGAAAATATTTAGAAAAAAAAAATTTTTTTTAATATTTTTTGTAATTTTATTTAGATTTTTTTCAAAAAATTGTTTTTAAAAACAGACAAAAATCGCCCCTCGCAGGTACGATCTACTGGTCGTGGTCTAATATTTATTAGACAAAAAAAAAAAACAAAAAATAAAAATTATGACAACCGAAAAAAAATAAAAACAACGTGAAAAATATAGCCAGGTGTGTTTTTTCCCACAGCCTCGGATGGAAAGGTCTGATGTTGAATTCCATTTCAAAACTATGCCTGGCAGATCGTTAAGCTTTAATTTTCTGTATCTCCTCTGGTGCCTTAGCAAAGTTGATTTCAGCCCGAACACAGACGGACAGAAGAACGTACACGAACACCAGTTGTGAAGTTAATAAACATAAAAAGTTGATGTTACTTCCGTATCATTGATAATATGCTCACAATTTTTAATTATCTTTTTAATCGTTTTCTCGCAACTATCTGTGCTTGTAGGTGTTTTAAACAAAGACTCTATCTGCTCTTGTTGATAATAAAATGTCGAGCTAAGAAAGTCTAATTTACAAATAACCATTAAAAATATGTTCTTAAACTTACTTCTGATACCGTTTGCAGCAAATGCTTCAAATAATTTTGTCAGCAATATAAATATTATTGCTCCAGGATAGTGAAGATGTTGTCTTGGTGTTAATTTTGTTACCAGGCCATATCCTTCAGATTTTGTACTTTTTTGTTTTGTACCTATTGAGATTTCTCGTTCAGTTTCTTTAAGGGTTAATAGACCCAAAGCAGGCAGTGCTTTAAATAAAATATTAAATAAAATTTATTTTATAACTTTATTATCTTTTTGCAGAAAAACAAATAAATTTTAATTAATCTTTCTTACTCTCTTCACTACCAATTTGGGTGGCTCTAAACATTGTATTATTATTCTTATTTTTGCGCTAAAACTACTATGTATTTATGTTTATAATAATCAAGTTTAAGTTTTATTTCACATTGAGAAGTAAAAAAACAATAACAAATTGCATTTATTACTAAATAAAAAACACATTTAATATGTGTATTACAGGGCTTTCTTAACCGCAAATACGGTGATTTTCAAGTCAGTTGACTGTTACAGTTTGCAATCATAATTAGGGTTTGCATGTCAATTAAATCTATCATTTATTCGTAATCTCATAACAAGTCGCACGATAAAAATGAACAATTTAATCGTTAAGATAACCGTGTTCATTGACGTAGAAAGCCTATTCTTGGGGGTTCCAATTCCCCCCTTCAAAGTTAAAAAAAATAGTACTATATATTTAGATATACATACATATATATAAGTGTCCCCCTAGAAAATATGTCCTCATACGCCAATGACCGTGTTTCTAGTAAAAATTAATACAAAAAGTGGACTGAATTTTGAAAGGCTTCTTTCTACTGAAGACTTAATTTATGTGTGAGTCACTGTTGGCATCTGAATATGTTTAAATTGTACCATACCAATAATAAAATTGTACCAGATCAGCATCAATTGTACTAAAAATTAGTATTAATAAAAAAACATTCATACGGTAGCTCAACTATAACACAAATCAAAATCAAATCCAAAACTTTGATACTAAAGTATTTTAAAATGCTGAAAATTTATTTTGATTCCTTAAATTTCTGTTTTTGTGTTGATAATTTACTAACAATTATTTTATCAAAATACTTTTGTACCTCATTTCATAAGCACAAGAGCACATGGCTTGGAGCTGGTTACTCTATAGTCGGCTGCACGTGCCTTTGAAACTACACCAAAGTCATCGGATCTTTATGGAGTTATTTAGAAAAATAACTATAGAGTAATCTTTTACAAAAAGGCCCTACAATTTCTCACAAGAAAAAATGGAAAAATATAACAGGTGAACACCGCCGGAAACTGATTTAGGCAATCCAAGAACGTTCAAGCGCTGTAGTTCAGCTGAAAGGCCTTGCAATTAAAAACTAAACCTAAAAAATCGCATAACTGCTCAACCTAAACAAGGTCGTAAGGCGTAAAATAACTGAAGCAAAACTATATAGCGTGGCGTCAGCGCTTTGCAATTGGAAAATCCAATTTTGACAGACCGTTAGGTAGTGGGTGTAAGAGTGGTGCTATTTTCTACTTTATACCTATAGCGATTTTATCTCTCTTAGATTTTACTAAACAAAATATGTTAACATTGCTGTTTCTTACAAAACGTTGCGCTCTTATTTAGGTTTGTTCAAAGCTAAGCGCTAGACGTCGTTACGCCTTACGCCCTTGTTTAGGTTAGTCAGTAAGGCTTAAAATAACTTGCGAAAATTCTCATATACATACAAAATGTATGAAGTATAATGTAGCACGGCGTTATCGCTTGGTCATTGAAAAATTTTCAGACCGTTAGTCGCAATTTACATAGGACAGAAACAGGGCAGACATTTTTTGAATTCTCTTTTGCTCTTGCTTAAACAATTTACATTGGACATAAACAAGACAGACAGGCACATGCACATTCTACTAGAAACTCATTAAAATGAGGCCGACTTGAGAAATATAAAGTGAAGCAACAAAGAAAAAAGCGAAAAGCAGAAAAGAGAAACGAAAAAATGTCCAGTACACTAGTCATGAAATACACACTCTACCTCTTCAACCCCTTGCCTACAAATCTCGTCTGTCTGCCCATTTTTCTGTCTAATGTAAATTGCGACTTAGGTAGAGAAGTTGGGTGCAAACAAACTGTTATTGTTTGATTTTTGTGTAAGAGTGTTGCCATTTTAGCTACTTTCTGCTCTATTATGCGTTTAAATTTATTAGATTTTACTAAACAAAATATGTTAACATTACTGTTTATTACAGAGCGATGCACTCTTATATAGGTGTGTTAAAAGCTAGTCGCTAAACGTTATTACGCCTGACGCGCTTGTTTAGGTTAGGCTAGGTATATTGTTGGTAAACTATGAAATTATTAATGTTTATTATTGCAGAAGTTAAAAAGATTTTAAATGTATACAACTTTGAGATGAAATATTATTCTGCGATTTCAGCAAATGTTTGGACAATGTAGTCTTCCAATTTGTCTAAAGTTTCTGGTTTGTTTGCAGAAACCAATATCGCATAAACCTAAAAAATAAACGAAAGGCTTTTAATTGACCATTTCTAAGAAGTTGTTTTGTTTTATTTAGAGAAAATAGAGATAAAATAGTAAAAATACTCAATTTTACCAATTTAATACTAAAACTTGGCAGCACCGTTTATGTTTGTAAACATGAAAAAGTTTAGACACTATTTACAGAACTCTGCAATAATGGAACTTAATACGAAACCTACATATATCGGCAAAATCCTAATTAATTATCAAGAGATGGCTACCTAAGTATACAAGTAAATATATAAGCCATATCTGCAGCACTATTAAAGTGAGAGTCTTAAAATGTCATATGGAGTACTTTTAAAACAAATTCAAACAGAATAATGTCAGAACCAAGGCGAATTCATACCAGGTGTGAGCAGTAGGACAACAACTACAACAAAACAACAACTTTGACATTAGATTAGCAGATATGAAACAATGTATTTTTTGACAAGACATTAGCAAAAAAACGAGCGCAAAAAACAATCAGCTGGGCTATCGACTCCACCTGGTATGAATTCGCCTTGGTCAGAACTCTGCCGACGTCGCGGGTACTGCTAGTTTTAAATAAGCTTCGTGTTTTAGTTTTGTCAGATAATGTATGTATGTTTTACAAATATTTTTTTGAAGTTAAAGGCATATTTAAAGGGTAATCTTGACTTGTTGAATACCAGCTTCAATTAACGGTTTTTATTTTATTCGTAATTGTGTTTACGAAAATTTGCGACTATGTGCAAACCCTAATCACAACAATACTATCTGTCTTCTAGTTAATATTTGTAGTAATAAAATTGTTTGTTGATGTCTACTCGAATTTCACGTTATTCAAAATGAACAAGGTTCTTGTAATTTTGTAAAATATGACTATTTTTCACACAAACATTAATACATTATCACTTGAATTTTGAACTTTTTTTATGTATGTATGTACGTGTTTGATTATTAATTAATTATTAAAAATTATTTAACGACCGTTATTTTATTTTTGTTCAAGATTTTCAAAACAATTTCTTTTGTAGGTTTTTGTTGTTTAAGCTCTCGTGAAATACTATTTGATTTAATAAAGTATAGCCCAACTTTTCACATTTTAATGAGCGTTCTGACGGTTGTATTGTTAGCTGACAGCTTAGTTGGTTGGTTGCCTAATATGTGTATACATATGTGTGTGTGTGTATCCACATATGAATCTTTCGGTTTGTTTTAATTTAACTAAGAATCTATCTGTTATCTCAGAGCTTCACGCTTAATACATATTAGAGATGGAAAGTAAAAATTCAAAACAACCAATCCAGTCCAATCCAGCTTTTGAAAATGTACTTTCTCACTTGATACTTGTACTGTGTCTTTCAGACACATCCCGGTCTATTAATGTGTACTTTCTTTATTTTCATATTGGTAAAATGATTTTTAAATTTAGGTTGTGTTTGTTTGCTTATATTAAATTCCTTATTGCCGAATTGCCTAATCGCTCAACAAGAAGCTGTCGTATGCTACATTGTTAAGTTTATAGTGTGCATCATTGAAAGACCAAAGCTCCTACTATACCAATAAATACTGCAACTCTGGGGAGTAATGAGAATGTCGATGCGAGAGAATATCTCAAGGGTTAATGGTTAAGTCATACGAACTCAAATGATTAATTTTTCAAAACAAAATACGCAATAACTCTCTGGTGGTTCCCCTTTCTGCATTAAGCCTTTTTCTTTCCATCATTCGGCTGGGTTAGTGTTTTCAGAACTTCTCCTTATGCTGTTGTTTAACTGTGTACTTTTTGTATTTTTAGCGGTTTAATCGTACTATAGTTTGCGAGCTTCGAGTTGACAGATTGTGGTGTTTGGACAATTGAACTCTCTCCTGCCGTTTTTGATGCACACAAGCACTTTGCACGTAAATGTGGTACTTAGCTGTTTAACAATGGCTCTTTGAAATTCTGTCATCAAAATACAAACCAATTGCAATAATGATTTTAAATTCCATTTCGATTACTTTTTTAAATGCAACATCAAACAATATGCTTCGCAGGATTGTAAAGAACATAACCGACATATTTTCGTTAAAAAATGAGAACGCTGTCGTTAGTCCTTTGGTTGTCGTTCTATCTGAGGCTAAGTTTTCTTTTTCCGGTCCATAGTACCCTTTCACAGCGGCTTCTGCTTCTACTAGGCATCTCCAGAGGGGGTTACTGCGTATTTCGATTCGAAAGGTAAATTGTTCGAAACACAATGTAAAAGACATACAAATTCGAATGATTTTTCTTTCGAATCGAAATACGCAGTAACCCCCCAGGTTTTTACCGATTTTCTGAGGGTATGACCGATCCACTTCCATTTGACACAGGACTGGTAATGGACAATCCGAATAGAGCAGCGAATTTCTCAACATCGCTTAATATTGCAGATATCGCTGAGTGCTTGCGAGACCGCTAAGGGGAAATTCCCATGTTGTGCTGAGATACCCGCGACATCCAGACATAAAGGACAATGTTTAAATGTTGTAGAGATAGTACACAACCTTGTCGCACACTTTTGTTTACGTATATTTCCACTAAGGTGCTGTCTATGTCATATGCGATATGTGGCACCGTTCTATAATGCCTCCATAAGACGGATGATTTTGAACTTTTTTAAATGGAGAAATCAAAATTACAACACTCGTTCTATAAAATCATTTGGAACATAAAACTGAAAATAATTTCAAATGTACTTAATAAGTATTTCTTGTTTCATTGTAATTTAGGGTTCAAATTGCACCAACTCATCATCACTTGTACTTAGTGTACTTGTATAATAATATAGAGCAGTAGTCGGCTACGTGAGAGATTTATATATATGTATGAACTTTTTTCTAAAAATAAATCCCAAGGTATAAGAAAAATTAGCTTCACAATTTCAAAATAACCAGCCCTTGCCTTGGAGTTGGACTCTTGGAAATTTTTGACTGAAATTTTAGTTTAAGTTTCTTAAACTAACCGTAAAATATAGTACAAATCTATGGATAGAAGCTATGAATTATAAGAAAAAAAAAACAAATAACTATAAAATAATACTATTGTATAAGAGTTGGAGTTGATTAAAGGAGCTGACAAAGAATTACTGTGAATAAACTACATGCTTAGTAATCCATGCAATATGAAATATGACCACGGGTTTGAATTAATTTCGTGCAATATTTCACGAGACATCATTTTTGTAATTGTTGACTGTTAGTCAGTGAACGATTGCTCTCGTTCTTCCCACGATAACAAGCTGTTGTTATCTGTTTTGTTTGTTTACATTTTTTATTTGTCTTATTATCATACTCTTGTTTTTCTTATGAGTAAAAGGTGGTATGCAAATGTTTGTCAGATAATCCATTTAAAATTGGGAAAGCTTGTCACTGTAGATGTTAAGGGTTAACCGTTTTGAGGTTCGGATTTAGCAAGCTTGTGGGAGAGGTATACTACATCAAATTATTTTTGTATTGGCTTCTTTTGTTACTTTTTGTTTCATTTATCTATTTAAAAAATTATGACTTTTTTAACAGAAATCGAAATGAAGTATTTGTGCTCGTATTTTCTTTCTCGTAATTTGAAATATTTTTTTCTATTTGAAACATATTGGTGCCAGATCTATTTTTGAACTGTAAAGAGCACGCATTTTAAGTTTTCCAAAAATCCGTATCACTATAAGTCCGATTAACAAAAACTAATCGTTCCCACAATAATTGGATATTCGATCCGGAACAACACGACTAACTCTCGTCAACGGTTGCCAACTCAGCAACAGCTGTATCAACCGGAGTTTTTTCAGGAAAGAACTTACGACAGCTGCAGCGCTGTTGCAACAACAAAAACTAATAAATTAAAGGATGCTCCCATAGGTTACGCTATATGGTCATATATTTTTAACCGTTATAGACAGATAATTAAAAAATATAATTCTGTCCCCTACAACAGACTTACAGATTTTGAACAGGAAATGGCACGCATTTTAGATTTTTAAAAGTGTGTATCACTGTAGGTCCCAACAACCAAAAGTAATAAAAAATAAACTTAAAAATTAAAGGGTATACCTATAGGTGATGTTATTCGACATATATGGCCTTATCTTTTGAGCCGTTGTAGACAGAAACTTAAAATTTATACGTAGTACGATTACTATATCCGCAATAAAAAAAATAGGAGGTTAAGGGTTACCCCTTGGGTAACATATTTTGAGAAATATGGCCTAATCTTATGAACCTTTATAGACACTTGAAAATTACGTAGTAAGTGTATTCCTATGTCCGCTATAACTGCAAGAAAAAAAATTGAAGGGTACCCTCATCATAGACGTATTTTGGTGCATAATAAGCAATATCCTTACACATAGTCTTTACTTCTATGCTCGGCAAAATAAAAGTTAGTTACTAAAGGGTGACTCATACAAGACTTTATTTCCGCAGGCTAATCGTTAAGTCGCAAAAGAACTTGTAATGTATTTGTAAACGCTAGGTTAATATCACATAAAAAGTTTTTAATAAATAAAATTTAGATTTAAGAAATATTAAAAGTAAATAAATATTATTATTAAATATGTGTATATGTACATAGGTGTGTCAGGGATCATTTCAATTTTTTTGTAGATAAATATTAAACAGCTTATTAATTTTTTAAAAAACATCATTAATGCTTTTTTTATTTTTACTCTTAATTTTAAATTTACCATTGTTGATGCCCTTATGTGTGTTATCTTTATTTAAATTTCCTAGGTGACCATGTCACACACTAATTTTAGCCACCCTCATATTTTTTATTTTTCAATAAATTCTCGTTTTGCTGAATGATTTTTTAGCATAAATTGAGGACAGTCGCAAAGTAGCTTTGGGTTGGGGAACACGTGTGCACTTAATATCATTATCGCTTAAAGTCAATCAGGCCGTCCTTGTTGCTCGGCCTTCGAGTGGTTTATGTCTCACTCACACTGGCTGATTAGCTTCCACGAATAGCTTTGGTTAGACAGGTTGCTTTAATCAGTCCCGTGTAATCGATTTGGTTATCGTTTATAACCTATTAATTTTAATTAAATAAGTCGGACATTGGAGAAGCACCATTTTTAAAAAACTCAATTTTCACTGGAGGAGAACCATTAAACTCAACTTGTTTACTGGAGGAGAACCATTAAACTCAAGTTTTTATCACTGGAGGAGCACCATTAACATGTCTTAACTCTTATTAATTTTTATTTAGCTGAATTCGGAGTCTCACTTCCTATACGAAGGTTGCGCTGCAGATTTTGGAGGAATCTAAGGCAATCACACCCTGGCGCTTCGGTCTAGTACCTTTGCCATTTACCAATTTTTTTGGAGAGAAACTAAAAAAAAAAAAATTGAGGAGCTTGATGGAAAAACTACCTCAGGCGACTAAGGTGTTTTACGGTAAAACGCTTAAAATGATCCGTTATTTAATCATCTTTGCAATGGTTTTTGTTTAATGTCTATAGCTCGTTTTTCCGCTGTTATGATAATTTTAATACTTAACGATAAGAAACTATGAAACAGTAGTTTGATGGATAAACGCGCTCTGACGCTGATTCATATTATATTCAATGTCGTTTAAGGTTTCTTAGTCTAGAAGAATACATCTTACGTAATATGTAAATGCAATTAGTAATACAATTTAATAATAACCTATAAAACTTGAGTTTAACTTTCAAAGTCGATTATCCCAAAACAAGTTTTTTTAAGCTGAGGTCGTTTTCCACCAACCTCCTCAATTATATAAAAAGCTATAAATTGTTAATACAATTATAGCAGTAATGTCCTTTTTTCTTTGACGCAGGAAAACATATTTTCTATGGGGTTGGTGGGGAGTTTTTGCAATTGAAATGGTTTTGGTATCTAAAATGGATAGCAATTCTAGAAGGGGTATTGTAGACCCAGAAATACCTTTTTACGCCAATGCCTCTTTTAAGCAAGGTGAGCCCAAAGACACGATCCAACCTACTAACTGCGTATAAGTGCTACAAGTACATAAATTTTGCGCTTCTGTATCCGCAGTTTTCGCAGTCGGTCTATGATCTGTTATACGTATTTCTTAATCTTAGCTATAATATTTCACACTATAATAATTCTTCAGATATTATATTAGCGATATCTTTTTATGAGCATATACTTTAAGCCGGGGGGACACAGATTACAGTGTCTCATTAGAAAATACATGTCTGTCAAGAAAATTGTACGTATAAAATTACAAATATCGTACAAAACTAAAACTTTATTCCCGACTATAACTTTCAATTTGTCGTCAACAGAATATAAAAGATGCTTTTTAAGAGTTTGTCAGTATACTCATACTCACTGATTTTTTTTAAACTGCTTTGATAGTAACAAGTCAGCTAAGGGCCGTCTTCACTAGTCATCAACTTGAATAAAACATAAACATGACGCCGGCAGATCAACGGAATTAATTTGTGCATGATGTTATAGGTGACAAATGCATGTTTACCCCCAGCCTACATTAGACATAAAATGATAAACGTTAACACTTGCATCATGTTAGTATAAAATGTAGACTGCCCATGTTAATGTTATTTCCAACTTTTAACATGGTTGTTATAACATTTGTTATAAAAACTCTTTTATAGCATTACAAAGACGTTGTTGTTGTTGTATTATAGGTTGACATTGACAACAATATCATTGTCATGTTATAAAAGACTTTTTATAACAAATGTTTTAACAACCATGTTAAAACTTGGAAATTGGACATTAGTCATTAACATGTCTTAACAAAAATCAAACTTCATAAAAAACAGTATTAAAAATAATGTTTTTTTTTATTTGTAGTTTGACTTTTGTTAAGCCATGTTAATGTCTAATGGTGACGGGGGGTAATATAGACTGGGGGTAAGAATAATTTCTGATGGACTACTTGGCCAACTGGTTTTCTTATAACTGAAATATTTACATACATTTATTCAATCAATCTTAATTTATTTTTATTGCTTTTTATGTTTATTATTTATTAATTTATTTTTTATTTTTGTAAAAATTATTAACATGTGACTATGGAGATAATAAAGGTTGTCTTTTTTTCTTTTAGAAATAAAATATGTTCATACGTACATACATACATATATTTACTATATGTATAGTCTGCTGAAGTTTAAATGTAGACGACTTACTTTTGAAATGATAACGACATTATGATTGCATAGTCACATGTCTTTAAAGTTTTTATTGCACATTTACAAACAAAGTTTAATGATAACTATTTTTTATCCCAGCATACCTTTTCTGCGTTAAGTAGATTAGGTTAGAGAATGGTTTGAGATATTCTAATCATCTCTACTCGATGATCTAGTGGTCTATTAGGATTTCTCGCAAAAAAGGACAGCTATACTTTATGTTAAGCTACCCAATTCCCATAACACATCGGGACGTATCATCAAGCACACATAATCATTTGCCTGATGGTATAATAATGGTTTTTAGGGTTCCGTACACAAAGTTTAAAAAAAGTAACCCTATTGTTTTCGCTACAATGTCTGTCCGTCTGTCAGCGCCTTTTATCTCTGGAACCGTAATAGGTAGACTCTTAAAATTTTCACAGATGATGTATTGCTGTTGCCGCTATAGCAACAAATACTAAAACTTATAGGGTGTTCCGATAGAGAGGTGTTATTCACGAATATGTGCTTATTTCTTGAACTGTAGGAGTAATACGCTAAAAATTTACAAACAGTAATTAACATTTAATTCGCTTTATAAACAAGTCTAAAAAAATAAACCTAAAAATTAAAGGGTGTTCCGATAGTGGCGTGATTTGCATGTATAAGGCCTAAGTTTTGAACCATAATAGGTAGACTCTTGAAATTTTCACAGAAGGTGTATAACTGTGGCCAATATAGCAATAATACTAAAACTTATTGGGTGTTCCGAAAGTGAGGTGTTATTTGCCGTTATGTCTTTATTTCTTGAGCTATAGGAGGCAACCACTTAAAATATTTGCAGACAGTAATTAACTCTATGTTCGCTTTCTATTAAATTAATCCTTAAAATTTAAGGGTGTTCCGAGAGTGACGTGCTTTGCGTGTATATGGCCTAAGTTTTAAACGATAATAAGTAGACTCTTGAAGTTTTTACAAGAGGTTTATTACTATGGAAACTATAACAAATAAAAAAAATTAAAGGGTGTTCCGACAGAGACATGATTTTTACTTAAATAGCCTTATTTTTTGAACCGTAATAGGTAGACTCTTGAATTGTTTACAATAGATGTTGTATTTCGGCCACTGTAACAATTACTAATTACTAAAGGGTGATCCATCTGTGACATGTTTTTCACATATATTACCTTATTTCTTGAACCACAATAGGTAGGCCTGATATTTTTATAGAAAGTATATTACCATAGCCGTTATAACAACAATTCCTAAAATTTAAAGGGTGTTCCAATAGCGATGAAATTTTCGCGAATATGTCTTTGATTTTAAAAATAAAAGGGTGCCCCATAAAACATGAAACAATTAACAACTTGAGTTTTAAAATGCGTACTAAACATAGTACGGAACCCTACGTGTGTGAGACTAACTCGCACTTGACTGATTTATTTTATTTTTAATCTTGATTCAACAAATATTTAAATAACTCCAATAATTATAAAATACCTGCAAGGTAAATTGTAAGCATTTTTAATACATCTTTATTTTACTATATTTCAAATTAAATTGAATTGACTTACAAATATTAAAAAAATAGGGAAGTAGAAGAGAACTACACTTATATTTATTGATATAAATTCATAATAAATTTTAAAAAAACTGTTTTGAAGTTTATATTCTGGTATGTGATGGAGAACGATCGATTTTTAAATGATCGTTTTCAAAGGGTGTGATAAATTTCGATAAATTTTGAGAATTATTTTTGTACCTATCTCTTAACATTTGGGTTTGAAAAGTATACCAGAAGAGAAAAATCAAGCAATAGTGAGGAATTTAGACTAAAATATATAAAAATTAAAAATTAGTAAAAACTAATTTTTATACAAAAAAAACAAAATTGTTTTACAATTAATTCGTTTTTCAAAATCGTTTTCCATCACATACCTGCTTATGTTTTTTATATGAAGGTCCCAAAAAAGTCTTATCTAAGTCTAGGCGAACAATATAAATCCATGTCAACAATGCATGCTAAAAACTTACATTAAAAGCATAATAAAGTGGTCTACACTCAACTTTGCCATACCCAATGGAAACAGATATTTTTATGGATATATTACATAAAAAATAAAACTTCAAATTATGTAAATATATTCGAATCGACAAATTAATTACTTTTGGTTTGGGGTGCTAAGTAAACTACTCCTATGTCTATGTCATACGGTATGACCTGTATAGCGTTTACAAAATTTTGTGAGTAAGTAAACTACTCCTTGCCCCATTCCGATTATGCCCAAAATTTACACAACTCTTCATCTCCATATACCAAAGGCACATATTAAAATTCGTTTTAATATGTCATACGGTATACCCTGTAGAGCGTTCACAAAATTTGGTGGTAAGGAAACTATCCCTTGCCCCCTCCCGATTATGCCCAAAAACTATACAGCTCTTCTTCTCCATATACCAAAAGACACATACTAAATTTCATTTTGTTATGTCAAACGGTTCGATTCGAAAGAAAACGTTTTCGAAACACCATGTATAAGACATACAAATTCGAATGATTTTCTTTTCGAATCGAAATACGCAGTAACCCCCTTGTACAAACTCCACAAAAATAGTGGCATACACACTCACCCACAAACATTATCGCAAAAATAGTCAAATTGGATTCAGGAGACCCCAAAACGTATAAATCCGTTGAAATCACTTACTTACTTTGCCTTATACTACGTATGGTAAAGTAAAAATATCTTATAATTTCTAAAATAGTGAAATTTTACTCGTTACGAGTTATTGACGATTTGAAAAAGTTTTGAAGATTTCGAGGATTTTCTTTTATAGTTTAAAGTTTTTGTACTAATTTTGTAATACAGAAACAACTTTTACCATTTCGAACTTCAAAATAAGGGGAACAAAGCTGATTCTTTAGTAAAATAAATCTACCTTTCTATAATTTTTTACTTTTCTCGAAAAAGTGTGAATACAATGTTTACGTAGGTATATATTTCTAAGGAAATTAAGCTTAGTGAAATCAATAAACTGCCAAATTATGCAAAACAATAAAAAACTAAACATTGGACTGTTTTATCTAGTTGGTAAATCTCGCAGAATTTAATTTCAATTTTTCTTCAATAAGTTTTTAACCTGCATTGTTTCATAAGTGGCATGGAAAATCCTTGCTCTTATTTTATTTTCATAATATTTATGTTTATTTATAGTCTATACATATGATAAAACTGTAGCAGAACCATTTCTGTACATGAAATATTTTTAGAAATTTTGTTGCTGGTGCAGATAGTAATCGAAATTGTTGTCTGTATGTGTTCGCATCACGTAAAAACTACTGGATGAATTTTAGTATATCTGTTTAAATGGATACTTTTTTCGCGTAAAATCTCATTTTTAAAAGAAAATGTAGTGAAAATAAGCAATTTTACCGATTCAATGGCACTGCAAACTTGGCAGCAACTTTTTTTGTGAGCGGTAAATTTTAAACAATAATTTTAGAATTATATATTATATATAAAGCCTTTGTTTCGGAGTATTTTCCCATGGATGAGTACCTCTACATAAACTGAATGCATAAATCATAACTGAATCATTCAAGTATCGATGTGAAAAACAATTGATTTAAAATCGAAGGGTGTGATGAATTTCGATGAATTTTGAGTTATTTTTGAACCCATCTCTTAACATTTGGGTTTGAAAAGTATACCAGAAGATAAAATTTAAACAACAATAAGGAATTTGAACAAAAATATTATAAAATGAAAAATTGTTAAAAACTAATTTTTATACAAAACAACAAAATCGTTTTAAAACCGATTCGTTTTGAAAAACGTTTTCCATCACATACCTGACTATAATAGTAAGTTTAAAAATTTTATACGAATAACTTTCAAAGCAAAGTCGAATAAAATAATGTAAGGACGCTAAAGAAATGGCGGACACAGCTAGTTCTATATACAATTTTCTACGGTCTATCATTTAAACAATTTTTTTTTAAAAATGATTTCCAAATATGTATTTCTTTTATTTTCGAAACTGTTAGTAACATGAACAGGCATTTAGGCATTTAATGAGGCGATTCCAAATTAGAAAAATTAAATAAATGGAATTGATAAAAAGAATTATGATTTCACAAAAAATATAATTACAACGTATGTCAGTTTCGTACATTACAGAAATCCTTAAATTGATACTAAATTTCTAGAAGATGAACATGTGATACTTTTGCGACATATTTTTACACAAGTTTCTTAGCCTCAAAGAAGCTCTTTAAATGTCTCATTTGCCATAAGCCCATACACACCAAGACAACAGTTTGAGACACAGACCACCATAGAACACGGGAATTTGTACTTTCGCTAGTTTGACGGAAACGTTCCTCACGATAACGTTGATAGTTCTGCTCTTTGGTAATTTGATCTACCTGATCCAACAACTGTCGTATGCGCAATTGTAATTCAGTTAATTTTTCCTTTTGAGCAACACTGGCATAATCGATGGCATGTTCACCAACTTGTATATCCAAATGTACCCGCAGTTGTGCACCACTAAACCAAGCTGTGCTATTCGAATACATGCAGATGACATGTTCACCTGGTGTATGGGAAGTGAACGAGATGCGGCCCTCAGAGCTGTAGACACGAGATAGAATTATTTTGTCATCACTGTCGCGAACTTCAACGTGCATACCAATGCCGGGTGATGAGGGCATGAAACCATTTGAACGAGGATCGTATAACTCTACTTTGTAGTTTACTATTAAAAACAAAAATACAGTTAATCATATTTTTATTTTATTCATTAATTAAAGATAACCCACCAATTACTGTAGTCTCATCAGGCACCTCTTCTATAAAACATTTGCGTTCTGTTTCGGCAATGTGAAAATATAAACCATATACTGTGTTGCAACAGGCCAATAGTGCCACTAAAGCTAATACTTGCTTAAACATGCTTGAATCCAGTTTATTTCAACTAAATTTATTAATTTTGCTGGATTTGTCTCTAATTTAACCCGACACGTCATGAAAAAAATCGGACCTACAAAATATGCCAAATTGACAGTAAAAACTAAAGCAAATATGTATGAAATCATTTCTGAGTGAATGCCTTTGATTTGCATTAGCGAGATAAAAAACTCTTAATTAAATATGGATGTTACCGTTATCAAACTATACAAAGCTAATTCAGCACCTCTCCACAAACAAATTTACATTATAAAGGTGAAAGTAAATAATCGGCTAATATTTTTAATGTATGTACCATATTGGTTAGTTTAAGTACTAGCTTATCGCAATACACCACTTATATAAAAAAAATTGTTTACATGAAGTTATTACGTCTATTTATTTCAATTTTTTAACAACACAAGAAAGGCCTTCATGGCAAATTTATTTTCTTTTTTTGGATTCTCCCAAAAAAATTTGGCAAAAGGCAACGGTACGAGACCAAAGCGCCAGGGTGTGATGGTCTTAGCTTCCTCCAAAATCTGTAGCGCGACTTATACCTTCGTATAGGAAGTGAGACTCCAAATTCAGCTAGGTAAAATTAATGAGTTTACTGGTTGAAAAAATTGAGTTCAATGGTTCTCCTCCAATGAAAAATTTTGTTTTAAAAAAGTGCTCCTCCAATGTCCGACTTATTTAATTAAAATTAATAGGTTATATACTATAACCAAAACGATTACACGTAGCTGATTAAAGCAACCACCAATACAGTACAATAGTACAGCTATTCGAGGAAGCCAATCAGCTAGTGTGAGTGAGATGTAAAGCACTCGAAGGCCGAGCAACAAGGACGGCCTGATTGACTTTAAGCGATAATGACAATGACACGCGCACGTGTTCTCCAACCCAGAGCTACTTTACGACTGATGGCCAATTTATATGTATTATAGTAAAAATTCGTCAAATATTTGCACGGTCTGATCAGAGTTGCGAAGTTGGGTCTTGGTTTGTGATGCATTTAAATCGCATTGTTAACACTTGGAAATTCTTAATTTAAAATGAGATACCCTGTTTTTCGTGTAGTCAATTTAAATTGAATGAATTTCTCAAAAGAAGAACCTTAACAAAATAAGAAAAAATTGTAGACGTTTGCATAGTTTTTTGTAACAATTGTAATTTTACATATTAAGCATAGGCGTGATTTGGTTCTATTTAAATGGATTTAACCATACTGATAGGTATAGCCACTGCACTCTTGGTGATCTTATTGACATTATTTTTCTTTCAAAAGAAAAAAGCTGGAAAAGGTAAGTTCATTGAATTCCTTAACTTACCGAGTACAAAATTAAATTTTCGCTTAGATGATGCTAAGAACTTGCAGCAACAGCAACGAGGTGTACCTCAAAGAGTTCAAGAAGGTGTTCCGCGACGAGCTCAAATTATACGCAACCAACGCAATCGCTTAAGACAAAATGCAGCACCGGCAGCAGGACCAGCTGCTGCTGCTTTAGACAATGCTCTCAATGACGACGATAGTGATAATGACAATGAACAGGGTGAACTTCCCCAAGGTCAAGTTTTAGATGAAAAAATGGGTGCCAAAAAGAGAGCAAAAATGGAACAAAAAGAACAAAAACGTTTAATGCGTGAACAAGAGCTCAGGCAGAGAGAGGAAAAAAAGGCTAAAGAAGCCAAATTGGACGAAGAACGTAAAAAACAAGAAGATCGTGAAGCTGAAGAAGAGCGCAAAAAAGCTGAAGCTGAACGTTTGGCCAGAGAAGAACAAGAACGTAAAGAACATGAGGAATATTTGAAAATGAAGGCCGCCTTCAGTATAGAAGAAGAAGGTTTCGAAGAAGGGGAAGATGAAAAGGAAAATCTCTTAGCTGATTTTATTAAGTACATACAAGACAATAAGGTAGTGGTATTGGAGGATTTAGCCACGGAATTCAGATTAAAAACTCAACAAGTTATTGAACGTATACAAGAATTACAAGCGAATGACACCATAACTGGTGTCATAGACGATCGTGGTAAATTCATATATATCTCAGAGGAAGAACTTAAATCGGTAGCAAAATTTATTCAACAAAGGGGTAGAGTATCCATAGCAGAGTTGGCTGAAAGTAGTAATAAATTAATTAATTTAACGCCAGTTGCTACTAATTAAGTCAAAAGATCGCATGTTGTTGAAAATGTTCAAATCTAACAACTCTGGTATATTTTTTCGATCTTTATAATTGTTGTTATTAAAGAGCTTAAATCGGTAGCTAAATTTATTCGACACAGAGATAGAGTATCCATAGCAGAGTTAGCCGAAAGTAGTAATAAATTAATTAATTTAACTGCGGTTGTTACTAATTAAGTCAAAAAATCGCGTTCTGTTGAAAATTTTCAAATCTAACAACTCTGGTATATTTTTTCGATCTTTTTAATTATTGTTATTAAATTTAGTTATTTCTCTATTTAGTGTATATATTAATAATTCAGTATATAATATAATTCTTAAGTACCAAGTCACCTTTTTTTGTTCTTAATAAATTCATCAAAGTGGGTATGAAATTATCTTTTACTTTATAACAGAAACTTTCAGTGTTGTGTTGCAAATGGACTTGAGAAAGTGCAAATCAATAAATAGCTTTTTGTTTAAATCCAATAATTTGGATATTTAATTTTTATATTTAAAATAAAGCGTGGATGTTCATTTGCACTATGTTAAATGTAAAATCAGTTTGCTTTTGTGTTCTTTTGAAATCATAAAAAAGGTCATATTTTTCAAGGGCTGGGTGATCCAAAAAAGTATTACCTATTAATAAGGCTAAATATTTTTTCAGAAAAGAAAACGCCATAATTCACAAATATTGAATTGTTAGAAAAGTGTGACAAAAAATAAAATAACTTTTCAAAAATCCATTTGCAGTTTTCGATATTATTTATATTTACACAAAAAGTAAGAGAATAAGGTTGAGGCAGCTAATCAATCAAAACTATTACAAAACAAAAAAAGAAACATTTATCTATGTTTTATACCTTAAAAATGATAAATAAATAAAATGATGTTAATTTAAAATTTTGTATAAAAACTAAATACTTTATTTTTAGTTTCTTTAAAATCTAAAATACAATTTGTTAATCATCCATATCATCGTCACCATCCATTTCCTCGTCGTAATCATCCTCACTTGTCTGATCCGGATCATTCGCCTCCAATTGACATTTGGGGCATTGACACACAAAAATATAATTCTCTTTGAGAATCTGCCATAGAAAAAATTGCATTAAATCAATGTTCTTAACTAATTCATACAATTATTATTAAGATACCTTTTGACGGGAGTGTCTACTTCTTCCCAACTGGCATTCATCTAGGTATGAAATACAAATTTCTTCTTCTGGCTGTATGGCTTGTATGGCCTTTAATACTACAATATCATTCGAATATGGAAATGTTGATAGAGCATTAGGAACACAGCTGTGATTAATTTTACTTTGCAGCAAATATAAACCAGAACCTTCATTATTTAAGAATTCGCCAGCGACTGAAAGTAAAATAAGAAGGATTTTAATACTTAACAACAAGTTATTTTGCTAATAAAAAGTATATTTAAAATAGTATATTATAAAAGGTTCTCTTGAAAATGTTCCCTATGAGCTAAGTAGATGCAACTCTACTTAGCTGCTTTTTTGTTAAAACTCAGTATTTGTCAGGGATTCTGTTGCATCCTCACAGCAGAATCAATCAAATCAAGTTAGAATCCAAAACTTTGAAAGGCCAGACATAAATCATTTAAACAAATACTTACATTCCCCCACTTTACTATATAGATCGTCTATATATTCATCCAATTTACTCTTGTCAGCGTCGGGCATTGGTAAATCTGATACCTTTTTAACCCACTCCGCTAAAACACTAGTGGCAACACCTTGGCTGTTGGTTCCCACTAAACCCATAAGAGTTTTAAAGGCTTCAGGTGTAGTAAACTGTAAAATATTGAAATTAAATAAACATTTTAACAAAAAATATTTAAATTCTAAATTACCACTTTAAATTCATCTCCTTGAAAAGCTGTACAGAAGGCTGCATAAAGCTGTTCCATTTGAATTTCAAAATTTTCACCCAACATTTTATGATATATTTGTTGCTCCTTGTTCACAATCATAGATTGAAATGACTGCAATTTTTCCAAAAATTCTTCTTTATTATTGCTTTGTTGATACATGGCCATCAAACGAACCAAAAGCATAATTGTGGCAGTTTCTGGAGGATAATGCATTTTTCTAAAATTAAATTTTTAAAATATTGGAAAAAAGTCGATTTAGTTAAAAAAAATGTTTCTCACTTCCAAATTTCATTTAATATATTAATGGGATGTGAATCATCTGTCCTAAAGTTACCCATACAGGCTGCACGATGATATCTCTTCAAAGCTTCCATACGACAATCTTCCGAACAATAGCGCACCTTACATATGGGACAGCAACAAAACTGTTCCAGCCATTGTTTGGTAGGATCATATTCTAAAAGTGGTACCACTAAATCCGATTTACTAGCCAAACGTCTTACATTTTCTGTAATAGTTTCTAAGGGACGCATACAATGATCACAAGCCGCATACCCATAGGCAGCATTCCAAGAGAATTGACAAGAAACAAATGGTTCCTCTTCAAATATGACATCTCCCACGTTTAGGACTTTAGTAGCCACCAAGGCACGCCCCTGCAAAATTATTTTATTACATAATACGACATGTATTTTGTATATTATTTACCCTTCCTGGAATCTCCTTAATGGTAAAAGAATTCATTGTAAATTGACTATATACAATTGAGGATTCTTTGGCCTCTTGCGGTTTGTTTTGATTTGGTTGCTGTCAATCATCGGCAAGTGTAATATGTTGGCATGTGGTCGATGATAAATCAACTCTGCTGTTAACGGAGACGTGTTCAGTTAACAGTGTTAATGTCAATAACATACTTTATTAAATGTATAGCATACTTTAGGGAGTTATTTTCAAAATTACGCAGTAACCCCAGGACTTTTTTTTTTAAAGAAACGAGTGTGTGTGTACGTTCTTCACACCTTACAATTGTTCGTTATAACAAAAGTTTATTAAAATCAAATAGAAAGCAATTAAAAAATGCTTAGTCTTGACCACTGTTGTTGCACTTGTATATATGTACACGTATGTACATACATATGTACATAAGTTGATAGGGTTTGCGACAAATACAATTAACCTCATTTTCAATTTAAACTTTTTTGTATTAAAAAATGCATTTTTAAGAAACAAATTAGAAATTAAAATAAAAAAAAAACAAATTAATAAAGTACACAACTTTATTACTCCTGTTATCATCCAAAGGCAAGGATTCTCTATCCTACACGATCGTGCGATTCAATCACATAAAAATCTGACAGGATGATAGAAGACAAAGTTACGCCATCCCGAAAATAAAATTGAAATTTTATGCGCATGTGCCTAATGACGTCACGAAACTGTCTCAACTAGCTAATAATTCTGAATGTGAGAGAGTATAATTATAGATTATGAGAGTTGCCAATTTTTGCCAATTATTTGTACGTGCCAAGGCATATTTAACCAGGTGACAGCACAAGGCGGAGCTAATATTAAAGAGAAATTTTATCAATTTTTTTATATGGAGTTTGACATTAATCATGTATTTTAAGAGAGAATAAAATAGATATTACTGTCAAAATCCATATAAAAAATTTTTTTTCTGATATTTCCTCTCCCTTACGCTATCACCTTGTTAAATATGCCTTGGTACATGCTTATTTGAAGCAATTTGTTGATTACATTTTTGGCAACCTTACAAGCTTAATCACACAAGCTTAATCTGTCACACACATACATACATTTGGAGTCCACACTGTCATACTTTTTATAGCACACATGCTGTTTTTGACAGTTCGTACGACTGAGTATGATAGTGAATCATGGCCTTAACGGGAAAACATGCGCATGGCTTAATCTAGTCTTCTATCATTCTTTTTCTGTCTTACTCAAAAAATCGCTACAAAATGACGTTGTAGGTGCCACAAAATTATACAAAACAAGATTTAGTAACTCTGATCCTATAAAAAAAAAATTATTTTATGAATGTTTGCAATAGATTGTCAAATCGTACAGATCTGTCAAAAAGTCTCTCACACACACATACACCTCTAATTTGCGCAATCATACGTTTTGGGCACAACACATACATGCATGTGACCTTAATGACATTAGCTGAATATATGTATGTAGCTGATATCTTTTTGTTGTGGCTTTTTTTCTATCTTCAATTAAAACTGATTTTTTAAAGTTTCAACAATTTTTTTTTATTATTTTTAGTTTTATCTTTAAATATTTTATTACTATTTTTTATGTTTTCTTGGAGTTAATTGTTAGAAACTACTTTTAGCTTTAAGTTAAATATCACTTAAAAATATAAATATAATATTAATAATAATAATAATTTTGTTTGTTGTAATTTTTTCTCATCTTGCAATGCTTTATTATTATGTATTACAAATAGATTTAAGGTGTTAGAGAAGCCTTGTAAGTAAAAACTCTTTTTTAAGTGTGTTTTTATTTTTTATTTCTAATTTGTTTATGGGATCTGCTTTCATAAACGCCTGGCTTGAAGCAAAAATATTTATTAATTTTTTCTCCCTTTTTTTTAAATAGAACTTTAATTTATCTTTTGTTTTAAAATTATTACAAATAAAGTATAATAAATAAAAAAAAAAAATTATTCAATTAAAATAATAAATTGTTTACACACCAAACAAAACTATTATAATATATTTTTGGCTTTAAGTTATAACGAAGCTTGTGTATAAATTTTTTAAATATTTCTTAATTTAACAATAAAAAAAATATTAAACAAAATTATCTTAAAAAGTTCTGTTCTGTTTCTAGATTTATACTTTTAAAAATAAAATATTTTTTTTTTTGTTTTTTTTTCTTGTTTTGCAATAATAAATTGTCTATGATTGGTTTAAATTTTCAAAAATAAATAAGTGTTCATTTGTGTTTTTTTTTTAGAATAAGCTGTAAAAAACTTTTTATTTAACAAGATTTAGTTTAGTTTAATCTATTGGATTGTTTTGTTATATAAAAAACTATTTTAGCTTGAATTGAAATGAAAAAATTTTAAAAAATTTTATTTTTTTTTCAAAATTGTTTTCCAAGTTTTACCATTTGCATTCCAAAATTATTAAGAATTTGTTAATACATTTAAAGTTTTGCTTGTTGTGGATTTTTTCACTTATTTTGTTTGTAAATTCTTTGCACTAACATTTTTTTTTTAAATAAAATTAAAAATTTTTATATATAAATGTTTACAATAATAATAATATTCCTTTCATTATATGCACAAATGTGTAAGTAAGTTGTATATTAAATATAAATTATCATAGGTTTTTATTAAATAATTATTGGTTGTAATTTATTCACTCACAAGAGCCACTTCACGTGCTGTTGTTTGATTTAAGGCTGTAGTAACCGCCGCCGCCGCCGTTGTTAAATCCGCATCATCTGTTAATGAATTTGTGTTATTGGTGGTGGAGCTGTTTAGTTTTCTCATTTTATCACAATTACCGCTTATCACATCCTTATCGTCATCATCATCCTCGCCTTCCTCACCCTCAATGCTATTAGCATCCTCTTCGGCTTCAACGGCAAGCGAAATTTCCGCCAGATTGCTAATTGTATCATTTGTCGTCTTAGTAACTTCTTCCACAGCAATTTCGGATGAGTTCAAATTATCTTCCTGATTATTATCGACTTTATCCGTAAATGTCTCTACACTATCATCGTCGCCTTCATTTGACACCTTATCGCCGCCGCCCAACACTTCCTCTTCCGGTATATCTTCTATGAGACTGCGACTGCCCGAACCCAATGAAGGAGATTTGTTGCCTAACGATGTGGCATCTTCGTCATCAGATAGTTTTCTTTGTAGCAAAGGATCCGAGGCTCTGAGAGAACTTTCGGAAACGCCAACACCTTCACCGCTAGGTCGTAGCACTAGGTAAAGCAATATGTCAGAGAGCGATATGATACCAATAACTTTGCGATTTTCATCGACCACCACCAGACGATGTACTTCGGCTCGTACGATGCGTTCGAGAATGGTATATAAGGTTTCATCTAAATTACAACATTGCACACCCTCAAACCACTCATTGCGATGCTCGTTCGCTTTGCGTAAAGAAACATCGAGATCGTTGTATGTTTTTTCGGCTGCCAGATTCTGTAGGAATACAAAAAAAAAAAAAAGAAATTATAAGATTTAAAATAAATTATAAGATTTATAATAAATTTCAGATAAAACTGAAATTGTAATTGTAACGACTAAGAAAAAATCTTTTTTTTTCAGTTTTTCCTGAAGAAGAGCACCGAAGGCGCTCGAAATATTGAATAATATTAAAAATTTATTAATAAAACATAAAAAGAGTTTTATTTAAATAAAGTTATGACCTTGAGCCTAAAATAAAATTCAAATAATAACAAATCATAAGGTCGAAGAAAATAAAAACCAAATAATCTTTTTTTTTAAGTTCTATAAGAAAATCTGTTTGCCGGGCGCAAATGTCGCCAATTGTAAACCAAACGTGAGCCAAGTCGCCAAGCGAAGTGAATGACAAAACAATCGTTTGTTAATGACTTTTTGTAAAAGCGGTGCAAGAAATCTATGTCTATGATGTGACCCACACCGGCATCGCTTACCAAAGATTTCCTGCTCTGCCGGCCTTAACTGGTGCCGGTGTTTTTCCTTACTAAAACTACTGTCTTCTTGAACTTCTTGACATAAAGTTGTAAGAAATTTGGCAGGATTCTACATTGTATCATTATCCCCCCGGGGGGTTCCAATTGTCACTTCAGGAATGGCAAATGCTTTGACGCGGTTCACTCGGGGAAAATAGGGGCACCAGACGCTAGGGTTCCTAGAGCCTAAATCTGGAAGAAAAGGTCTGTGATAAAAATCGCGGGTCCTCTTCGAGGCCCGACCAGTGCCCAAAGGACTCGTACCACGGGAATCGGTGGCCCCACAGAGAGCCTATCCTCTCTGTGACCGGTTATTGGTGAGGTCCCCTTCGGGGGTACACGTGGTGGTTGTGGTTTAAGATCGATTTATGTAGGTATGGTGCAAGGTCGATCAAGTGTGCTGTTGCACTCTCAACAGACGGAGTTTGGATAGTCTCCAAACCCCTAAGCAAGAGGTTATAATGTGGATCTAGGCTTGCCTTGGAAAGGCTTGCCATATTATATAAATTGCTACTCATTGTGACTGTATCACACACAAAAAGCGATTGGTGGCAATCGTAAAGTGTTGTTATACTACACAATGGGGACGCTAGTCTACGCCTAAGTTTCACTCGGTGGTAAAACCACCGTGAGGTTAGGCCGAGTAGGCAGGTACTCACGTTAATCTTGTTCCACAAAATTGTATCATTATTTTTCAACGGGTATCATTATTGATTCCGTTTCGCTATTGCCGAAATCATCTTTTGTGCGTTAGCAAAATTTTAAACTGTTGGTTCCATTGCTGCAGTATTTTTCCGTTATTGCGGTATCACCTTTACAATGGCGGTTTTGCCATATTATTGATTCCGCAATGTAGATTTTTTTTCATTTTGCTTACGTTAAAATTTTAAAACGAAAAGCTCATGGAAAGACAAAAAATTTGTTTTAAAAGAGAAAAGCGTAGAAACAAATTTCAAATAGAAGCAATGGTTAATTAAATAAAAAGAAATCCGGAAATTGCTCGTGATTTTATATAACACGCCTAGCAGAAAGCTTTGGCATTATGGTGCCGGGGCGGCCTAAAAAGATGCCGGTGGTTGGAAGAAGAAAAGGTCTGTTGTTTTATTACACGGGTGGTCCTCTTCGAGGCCCGACCAGTGCCAAAAGGACTTGTACCACGGGAATCGGTAGCCCCAAAGAGAGACTATCCTCTCTGTGACCGGTTGTTGGTGAGGTCCCCTTAGGGGGTACACGTGGTGGTTGTGGTTTAAGATCGATTTTTTTAGGTATGGTGCACGGTCGATCAAGTGTGCTGTTGCTTTCTCAACAGAACGGAGTTTGTTGGATAGTCTCCAAACCTCTAAGCAAAAGGCTATAATATGGAATCTAGGCTTGCCATATTATATAAATTGCTACTCATTGTGACTGTATCATACATAAATTGCGACTGTTGCTATATAACACAATGGGGGCGCTGTCTATGCTTAAATTTCACTCGGTGGAAAGACCACCGTGGGATTAGGCCAAACCGGCAGGTGCCCACGTTAATCTTGGTCCACTTCTGTAGGTAGGACTGATTACAAATACGGTATAAAAAAACTGTCGGAGCATAAACTTTTTTTATGTTCAAAATTTGATATTTCAAGCAACAAATTTGATATTTCAAGCAACAAAGCCGAACGTATACCATACTTGTTTTGCTTGTATTGTTCATTGGAAGAATTTTGTTTTATACATACATAGGTCGATTATGAAAGGCAACCGAATTTTAGTTGCGTTGTCAAAAGGCTGGCAAATAAATTGGTATTACGTACGGTAACTTTTTTTCAGTTGCCAGAAAGTTATCGATCAAAATAGCATTATTTTGACTGTCTAGCAACGGAAAATAAATGTAAACAATCAAAAAGCTTTTAATAACAATGCAAGAAAAAAGTAATTAAAAAAAAAAATCAACAACTTTAGTTGCCAGTTGCCATACGTAATACAATTTCGGCAACTGGCAACGCCAGTACGACCTATTATTCATAATACTAATGTAAGTAAAAATATGGGAATTAATTAATGAAATATGTACATTGTTGGACAAATATCCGACTCTAGTACGACGTCAGACGTCCGTTATATTCACAAAAGATTCTCTTATCTCTACAATGATACACAATGAGTGTATGAAGAACGACGTCAGCATTTTTGCTGATTGTTCTTTTATCGATGGTACAGCAGGAGCAGGCGACACAGCCTGCTCGGGTGAATGGAAAGGTTTTCATTGCACTTGACAACCATTCGGTCGTGTAAGCTAACCTAGTGCTGGAATGTGGTTTAAAACTGAACAGATGTGCCTCTGTTAATTAGGTAACGTTGATGTGGGTTGAAAGGTAACATAGGCACAGCTGGGAATAAAGCAGCAGACCAACTAGCAAAAAGGGGATCTTCTGTGAATTTCTAGGCATGAGAACCCAGGGTAGTACTGGAAAATGGCCTAGTTTAAGCGAAGGTTCTATAGTTAGTGAACTCATTCAACCAGAAAAGGTGGAGGGTAGACAGGCAAGAATATTGCTTAAAGAGCCCCATGTCAGGAAGGCTAGTAAGGTGCTCAAATATAATAGAAGTACCTTAAACTGGTTAACTGCATTAGTGACAGGTCATAAAAACTGCAAGTATCATCTAGCCAAGATGACCAGTCGACAGTTTGAAATCATTAAACTCGAGAGTAAAGGCTGGTGGTAGCACCTGTAGTAAATTACAAATCGGTTGCCTATAATCATTCAGGACGACAGTGGGTCGAAAAGATACTCATTAAGGAAGTGGTTTGCTTTGAAATCCCCCTGCATCAATAATATAATAAATTGAAAAGTAAAAGCTGATCCATAAAAGATGCAAATAAACTAAATCTTGTACTTTAAAACTTTTACACTGAACGTGATGCTTGTGAGTCTGATTTATTTAAATTATTCAATCCATAGTATACTTACAATTACATCGAATTTAGCATAGATATCAACTAAGCGTCCCTCAGAATCAACTAAGGGTAAGGCGGAAACTCTCCTTTCAACGAATTTCTTTAACGCTGTTATAATGCTAGTGTGTTCATCGGCCACCTCGATATTATCGTAGGTGCCAATTTTTAAAGCACGTAATTTCTTTTGCATATAAGAAGGCTTCGGCAATTCATTAATCTGAAAAAATTGCAAATAAAATAAATCATTAAAAAAAACAAACTTTTATTAAAAATAATAATAAAAATAAAACTTACATATAAAAACAGGAACCTTAATATACGTTTATGGGTTAATATATATAATACATTGCCCGTTGCGGGATCTATAACAGGTAATCGATGTATACGATTGTGTACGAGTATCTTAATGGCATCATATAAGGAAGCATCGGGACCAATACTAACTAATGGCATAACTTCATTATGTAAAACACCTGCAAGTAAATTAATATTGAGATTAATTTTAAAATTAACAAAATGAATTAATTTAATGAGACTTACTTCTCCATGTATCTAATTTGTGCTCTTCCAATTGTTCTATTGAGGCATTCGGTGATTTATAATACATTCTTAAGATTTTTATGAAATCTGTTATGGTCAACATTCCAACAAATTGTTGTTTTTGTGAGTCCCATAACGGTGCGGCACGCACCCCATTATACACTAAAGCATAAAAGGCTTTCTTAACCAATAACTGTGTATCGAAGACAACTAATTTGGCTGATGTTGGTATCAGATCGTAACATTTGTGGAAACGGAAAAATTTTACAAATATCTGAGAATCATCTTCTTCTGTATTGAGAGAAATAAAAAGAAAAATATTACAAACGAATTAAATTATTGTGTTTGTTACATTGAAATAAATTTAAATTTGAAAAAAGGATAAGAATTCAAAATTAAGCTTTTTTCGAAAATCTAAAAAGGGGCCCAACATTTGATGTTTCCACTAATGTTAAGATTTACAGCATAAACAAGGTGAATTTTCGCATTTGAGAGTCCGCTAATTCCAAGACAGATTTGACAAAAAGAAATACGTTTTAAAAAAGTTTGTTGTGTTGAACATAAAAGAGAAATTGTTGTTAAAGTCAATGGTGTGCGATGTCGGACCAAGATGTGGACTTTGGAGACCTTTGGTTTCAATGGTAAAGTAAACGGTTGCGATTAAAGCCAGGATTAATTATCCTACATAATCGTACGCTTTAATAAAAAAAATATTTGACAGAATTCTGTCCTACTCAAAAAATCGATTTAAAATGTCGCCTTAGGTGTAACACTATTATACAAAAGATTTGGCAACTCTGATCGTATGAAAAAAAAAAACAATATTTTATTTAATATTTTAAAAAAAAAAACTATAAAATCGTACAGACCCAAGGTATATTAATCAGGAAGCCTCACTACTGAGGGGAAATATTAAGGCGAAAAAAATTTTTTTTTATATGGATTTTGACAATTAAACTTACAATTTTCCCCTTAAATGGAAGTTGAACTATCAAACTACATATAAAAAAAATTTAAAATTTTTCGCCTTAATATTTCCCCTTCCTAGTGAGGTTACCTGATGAATGTGCCTTGCACTTAAACTTACAACTTTTCCCTTTAAATAGAAATTGAACTATCAAACTCCATATAAAAAAAATTTTAATTTTTCGCCTTAATATTTCCCCTTCGTAGTGAGGTTACCTGATGAATGTGCCTTGTACAGACCTCTCAATATATCTTTTGAGCACTTCTTTCAAGCAGATCGAACGACTGAGTACGATAGTGAATCATCATGGACTTTACGCGCACCCAACATCCCTGGCATCATTTTCAGACATTACACAACGTCTTGACGAGTCATTGATTTGTTTGCACATGAACAAAGCGTCGGCAGAATATGGAACAATAATTTGTTTACTTTCCTCTGTGTGGAGAAAACGTATCGATGTGCATGCTCCGACAAAACATAATTTTCTGTTTGTCGTCAATGTTGTTCGAATGCTTATAGCACAGCAAATAGGATTTACACGCTTGATTAACAGATGGCGTTCTTCAAAAGTCAAACTTTTATACTGAAAACAGCATTTGATGGCAGACATCGTTGTGCGAACAAATGTTCGAACAATGCTGTTTGAACAAGAACATGACATCGACAACGACAACGGTCTTCACGAGAGGTTTTGATGTGCGCACATGAATTTGTTCAATGGTTGAACAAATCAATCAGTGTTGCAATTGCAACGGCATTAATTTGTTCATGTTGTTATAGGTGGCGAATACGTGCCATGTTCTTATTGATCCTAATTTTCTGTTTTTCATCAATGTTGTTTGAATGCTTATACCAAAGCCGAAAGTATTAGTATACATGAGCAGCAGATGGCGCTGTTGTAAAATAAAACTAAAACGTCATTGCTTTTATAACAAATGTTTTGAAAACAGTGTTAAGAAGTGGCAAAAAATTAACATTAACAGTCTACACTTAACACTAACATGATGTTAGTGGTAATGTTTTTCATTTTATGTCTAATATAGACTGGGGGTTAAGCTCTCCCTAAGTAAAATTAGATAACTATAACAATTTAATGTAAGAAAAGCCTCACTTAAGTTACAGAAACATGGCACTGGATGCTTAAATGACGGTAAATTCAAATATTGCGATAGTTTCGAATTTTTTTTTTATTATTTATCTCTTTGCATTGTAAAAGTTATAGCATAATGACATTAGACACTACGTATTTGCAAAGACTTACCTAGTGTCAAGAAAGGACAAAAATTTGGCTTGACACAAGTCAAACTTTATATAAACAAATAAGAGTGCTATATTCGGCCGTGCCGAACATATAGCCTTTACAACGGTGATTACCGTTTTACCGCACCCTCCTATACGACTACCCTAAATTCATTAGGCCTACAATGGTCTGATCAAAGCAAATAAAGGATTAAAGCTTTAAAAAAACACACACCCTTGCTACCGATGGGCGCTTAATGGTCTTTTATGTGCGACAATAATCGAAGCAAAAATGGCATAAAAACCAGAAGAAAACGAATCTAATATTGCCCTACTACTAGAAGGGGGTCCCGGCCGGCCCATCACCCCGGCCTCTGTTGGTCCGCACTGAAATCATTGGTACTATAATGGTCACACCTAAGTAAAATAAAAACTACGAAACTACAGAAAAACGAGCTCAATATTAACCCCAAACAATCACCATCCACGAAAATTTACCATCCCCCTCCCACTGGTCTCCGTAGGACCGTCCTTGAACCAATATTTCTTTACAATGGTCTCACTAAAGGAACAAACTTTTGAAAATTTTTTTCCGCCCCAACGAGCCCATTGACCACTCCTGGTCCCCAGTGGCCATCTTTATGTTTATTGTTTTCTTTGAAGGCATTTAATATATGTATATCAAAGCAGAAAACCCCTATCAACCTAAAAACAAATACAAAATTGCCCCTGCCAGGGGAATATTGCCACCCGACATCTGTATGCGATCTATTGTTCGCCTTCTAAGATTTAGTAACAACAAAAAAAAAAAAAGGAAACGAAACGAAACGAAATTAATTACAACCGAAAAAAAAAATAAAAACAACCTGAAAAAATATGAAAAATATAGGTAAGCGTGTTTTTTTGCCCGCAGCCTCGAATATAATGGTCTGATGTTGCTGAATTGCAATAGCAACATTTTCCAAACAATGCCTGGAAGATTGGTGCGCTGTAATTTTCTGTATCTCTTCTGGTGCCTTGGCAAAGTTGATTTTAACCCGAACACAGACGGACATCGCTAAGTCAACTTCTCTATGTATAAGGATCCAGAATGTATATACTTTATGGGATCGGAAATGAATATTGTAGAAATTACGGACGGAATGAAAAAAATATATATGTTCCTTTGTGGTGAAGCGTATAAAAACATTCTTCATACTAGATTTTTTATATGAAGTTTGACTCATAAATAACAACAGGTCAAGGCGAATTAATACTAGGTGATTGCACGGGCGAATTCAGGTTTTTTCGTCTCCTTTACAGTTGTCAAATTTCATATAGAAAAAATTTGTTTATAATTTTTTTTTTTATATGAAGTTTGACTTTTCGCTTTCCTGCATATGATGAGCTTTTTCGCCACTGCAATCACCTGTTATTGATTCGCCTTGCAACAGGTAATTGCAGAGGCGAAATGTCAAATTCCATATAAAAAAAAAAAATTGTAAAAAATTGTTTACAATATTTTTAATTGTTTACATTTTTTTTATAGATGGATTTTGGAGCCAGCAAATAAAGTGAAAATGGGTGAATTCGCTCATGTAATCACCTAGTATTAATTGGTTATGGTTTGACTTTTGTCAAGACAAGTTTTTGTCAGGTCTAGACTTTAGGTTATGGCACACTCACATGATTACTCCCTAGAGTAATATAGATTTGAACTTAATTTTACAACATTTATCACATTTTGGGAATTTAATTAATTAATTAGGTATTTAATATTATGCTAATTACCCATAAAATTTTATAAAAACTAAATATTTTTTTTGTTAATTTTATAACTTACTATTTTGTACACTTTTTCTTAAGATTTCCGCTAAACAACGTTTCCAGGCTTGGGAAACATGTTCAAATTCCTTAATACTTTCTAACGGATAAATTTCAATATCTGAATTCACCTTTTGACCAGTACGAAGGACCAAGCGACCGGCATGATTTGAATAGAAATGCAATTGTAACATGCGGACTACGATGCGAATTCACGGCCAAGTGCAACGGCAACGACTACAAACAACTACAACAGTGGCGACGACAGACACCACAAAAAAAAAAAAAAAAGATCTTGAACGTTTCGAAAACACGATTTAACTCAATCAGAAATTCGTTGAGTGTGCGAATGTATGTTGTTTGTAAAAATGCATTTAGAACATTTTATCACAAAAGATCAGTAGAAAAAATAATTTACAATTAAAAATAAATTTTTGTTTTTTTACTTCACACTTGTAATAAATCTACAACAACCGAGAAATAAATAGAGATGGGCAGTAGCGCGGTGACACTATGAAAAAAAAATAAAAATAAATAAACACGATGTCTAAAAAATGTCTAAAAAAGTCACTACTGCTGCAGACTTTCAGAAGACAATTCTTAGTTGTTTTGTTTTTGTTGTTTTTTTTGCTATTCCTGCCCTCTAGTGGGTTTGTTTTATTGCAGTTTGTGTTGTTTTCAATTTGATTGCTTTTGCTAGTCGGTTATTATTAGTGTGTGTGCATGTGTGTTTACATGGGAAAACAAAGCCAAGTGTTGCTATTGCAAATTAATTGTTAAGAAAATGAGACATTAATTTGACCGTTTGAGAAAAATATTCCTAAAATCAATGTTAAATCGCACTTATTTACAAAATTTGCATACAAATAAAACGTTGTTGTTGTTACATCTAGTAAAAACTTATGTTACGATAAAAATGTTTATTAATGATTTATATGCAGGGCTGGCTAATTGAGAAAAAAGAAAATATAAGTACAATGGTTTACACAAAAGATAAATTTACAAGATCTTTTGTAACGTTTATTGAAATATATCGATTATTCCACACTGGGGCATATTGTCTTGTTGAATTCTAACACCTTGACGTTATAAAGGGTGTTTTTTATAGAGCTAAAGAACTTTAAGTTGGCATTACTTTTCAATATGACGACCGATTCAACAGCTGTCAAGTGATTTATTCTCAGTTTGGTTTGGCAATTCATCATGAATAGACTCACGCCTGAACAACGCTTGCAAATAGTGCAATACTGCAAATAGTACAATTTCACGTTTTGGACCTGTGAATTGGCCTCCAAGATCTTGTGATTTAACACCGCTAGACTACTTTCTGTGGGGCTATGTAAAGTCATTGGTCTATGCGGATAAGCTACAAACGCTTGACCACTTGGAAGACAACATTCGCCGTGTTATTGCTGATATACGGCCACAAATGTTGGAAAAAGTCATCGAAAATTGGACCGATTGGACTACATCCGCGCCAGCCGTGGCGGTCATATGTTAGAAATCATATTTAAAATGTAATGCCACAAGATTATCTTTCGGATAAATAAAATGCATGTCAATCGAATAATCCATCGTTGTTTTATTGCAACTTAAAGTTCTATACCTCTATAAAAAAACACCCTTTACTTCTGGGGCATATGTCGGCGCCAGACCCCAAGACTAGCAGGGGAATGAAATTAGAAACTGGTCAGACCTGTGTCCAAACAACTTGTACCACGGGTATTGGTAGCCTCACAGGTATTTCTTTAAATCTCTGTGACCGGTTATTGGTGAGGCTCTTTCGGGTGGTAGTAACGTGGTGGCTGTGGTTTGACCTAAATCATAAGAAGAGTGATTTAGTCTAGCCCGGTGTGCGGTGTGTTGCACTACAACATGGATAGTCTCCATTTCCTAAACAAGGGGTTTGAGCATGTGTCTGCCAGCCAGGTTCTAAAATTGCTATTTGTTGTGTCGCTATGCGCAACAAGGGCGTTGATAGACGCATTCATTGTTTTCACACAGTGGTAAAGCAAGAAGTCAGGCACTTGAGATCTTAAGGATGATTTTTTTTAGCAACTTTCTTTTTGGCAGCTCAGCTAATTTCATGTAATACGTTACTGTAAAACATGTTCAGTTTGCTCCAAGGCGAATTCATACAAGGTGAGAGCACTACGACAACAACTACAACAAAACAACAACTGTTACATTCTACTAGCTTATATAAAATACTATAAAATAGAGCTAAAAATAATCCGCTGGACTATCTCACCCGCCTGCTATGAATTCGCCTTGATTGGCACTCTATAATTTAACCATGAATCGACTTACAAACGAACAACGCTTGCAGATTATTGAAATTTATTTCGTGCTCGGTTAAGAAAGTGCATCGTGCACTTTTTCCATTTAATGGTATGTTTAGGCGACCTTCTGAGGCAGCTATTCGGAATCTTGTGAATAAATTTCGCACCAAATTCACATTATTGGACACTAAACCACCAACACGCATACGAAAAGTGCAGACAGAGTTTTGTTAGTGACCGTTAATTATCAATTCGGCGCGGTTAGCAGCAATTGGGCCTCTGGTGCTCCACTACGTGGTAAATTTTTGTGGAATGATTTGGGTGTTAAACCTTTTAAAATAGAGTTGGTACGAGAATTCAAGCTACATAACCTCTATCAAAACGCCAAACTTTTGGAGAATGGGCGCTTGCAAGATTGGATGAAGATACATTTTTTTTAATCGGAAAATTGTGTTCAGCGACAAAGATTATTTCTGATTAATGAATCCCTGACTACCTGAACAAGACAAATTGCCATATTTGGTGTGAAGAGCAGCGGCGAGAAGCATTGCACGAATTGCCAATGCAGCCCGAAAAATGTCCTGTTTGGTATGGGCCGGTGGTATCATTGGACCGTACTTTTTCAAAGGCAGGAAGGTTACTTTTTTCTTTTTGCTCAAAATGGAAGTGCTGACATGTGGTTTCAAAAAGACGGTGCCACAGTACGCAAAACAATGACCCAATTGAGAGGCGAGTTCGGTAAATAGTAATATTTCACGTTTAAGGCCGGTCAGTTAGCCGCCTAGATCGTACAATTTAACGCCCTTAGACTATTTTTGTGGGGCTATGTTAAGGCTCATGTCTATAGGGGGACAGGCCCGCAATGGTTGACGCACTGGAAGTCAATATTGAGGAATTTATTCGTGGGATACCGACCGATATGTTGGAGAGAGTATGCCAATATTGGACCAAGAGTATGAACAATTTAAAGAGTATGAACAGTTTGAGTCTATCGACTCAAATAAAGAGTTCATACATTTCTTTAAATTGTATGTTTTTTATTTAAATCAAATCCGAAAGCTCTTAAAAAATCACCCCTTATATCACATAATATATATATATCGGTTGCATTTTGCATTAATAAACTAATCAAGTCAGCAAGTCAGACTCAAACATGTAGAGTTTTAAGATTTTAATACATTAACGTCTTTTATGGTGCACCCTTTAAGTTTTAAGTATCACCGTGAAGTTCATTTTATGGTCAACATAATCGGACTAGAGAGCAAGCAATTCATGCAGGTGTTGATCGTTGTTGAAGTTTCTATACATAGGGAGCTCCCCTATGACTTTAAAATGTTTATTTTAATAATATTTTGCTCAAAACAAAATATTATTAACAAAAAAAACGCCAAATTGTTCATATTTTTGTTGATAAAAATTTGTCTTTATATTTTTTTATTTTTTTTTTGGTTTGTTTAAATTTGATAATAAATTTCTTTAAAAATACACAAAAAATTACACTAATTGTTTGTGGCTAATTAATTTGTTGGCATCAGAAATTAATGTTATTTGTTGTAGGTTTAGTTTGGCTTAAGCCAACAGATGTTGTTAATTTTTTATTATTTTTCGGTTGATTAAATATATATTTTGCTTATCGACCCTCCCCCTCCCCCCCCCCCCCGTCTGTTGGGGGTTTTCACTAAATATTTTTTGGTAATTAACGCCACGAATACAAAATGAACCAGACAAAGATAGAAATGGTATGACGCTTTAAGGAAGCTTGTTATCTATTGTTTAGATACAAAAAAAAAAAAAAAAAAATCCAAAGGTACATTGCGAAAGCCACAATATATAATAGTGAAAAGATAAGACAGAATATTTTTGCATTAAATAAATTACACAAATATTTCGAATTTATTTATTTTGGCAACGTACCATTGAAAAAGGCAAGCAAATAGTGTAATCGGGGGAAACAAATAAATCTTTTAATAATTGTATTATGATTACAGTAAAAATATTTTAACCAATCAAATGTAAATTTTAAATTTACTTCAGTAAAAAAACGACAAAAAAAAATAGGGGAAACCAACAGGAGGCTTATTACGTATTTCGGTTCGAATGGGAAATCATTCGAATTTGTATGACTTTAACATTGTGTTTCATTTCTTTCGACTCGAAATACGTAATAATCCCCCAGAGTATAACCTTGCCAATAATTAAATAATAATAAACAATAAAGCTGTGTTGATGTTCAGAAGTTCTTCTTGGTGTAAAGTGATCCCATACCAGCTTTACGGGACATTCGAAAGGGCAGATTGGACAAACTTGTAAATTTCCAGCGTCTCCGTATTACGGCTCATAAAATCCAATTTTTTATAGATCTCCCTTTAATTTTTAACTCTATTTTTTATTTAAATTGTAGTAAAAATTTTGTGTAAATTTCGAGTATCTGTCCATTACGGTTCAAAATGAAGGCTTTATATGTACGTCAAATTATGTCACCTAAGGGGACACCCTTTAATTTTTGTATTGAGTATTTATTACTTTTTGCTATTGGCAGCTATACTGATCCACATTTGTTGAAAAATTAAGGTGACTGTCCCTTACGATTCCAAAATGGACACATTTAATCACAGGTGTGTGGACTTTCTTTAATTTTATTAAATTACTAACAGTGCCCGCAATGTCGTCAGCGTAGTTCACATCAAATGTTAAGGCTCATTATTATAACTTGCCTTTAGCTAAAGTTAGGAATTTTTTGGAGCGATAAATAGGTTTTCGTTATTAAAAGTAAGCTTAAAACCACTTTTAACTATCACGAACTAGAAGGACAAGTTATAGGAATGATCATTATCCTCATTATTATAACGAAAAACTAGTTATCGCTCAAACAAAATCCTAACTTTAGCTAAAGGCAAGTTATAATAATGGGCCTAAGACTTTTCCACTTTTGTACTGCTGCAAATTTGTTTTAAATATTTACTTTGTATTGGGGTAGCCCAAACTCTGGGTAAATACTCAGGATGTGGCAATATATTATTTATTTATATGTAAAGCTACAATACAAAAACAAATTATATTCGAACTTAATTTACCCAGCATAGTAATGCAGACCTTTACTCGTTGTGGTGAAATACCCAGAGTCTTTGGTGGGAATCGAACCCACAGCCCTCCGACTGATAGACTAGCACACTACTTACTTGCCCATCAGGGCACCCTAGTTGCAACGTAGGTTTTTTATATAAATAATCTATTATTGTAGAATTTAGTGTCTAAAATTTAACGTTTCCAAAAATAAAAGGTGTTGCCAAGTTTTCAGTATTATTAAATCGATGAAATTGCTCACTTTCACCATTTCATCTTTATTTTATCATAGAAAGGAGATATTTTTAAAAGGAAAAATTATGCTATATTTGAACCGAGGTAATAAGGTAGCTCCACGCAAAATTTTATTAAAATTCATTCGGTGGTTTTTACGTGATGCGAACACAGACAAAGAGACAGACGAAAACTCCCTAAATTTGTGTTTTGTATTCTATTTCAATAATACTTTAAAAAAATAATTCATGTACAGAGATGGTCCCCCGTTACAGTTTTATTATAATTGCTCTAAAAACTTCATAAATTTCCATTTTATACTACCAAGGTCACCCCATTTCGGAAGTCTCTGGGAGGCCGCGGTAAAGAGTGCAAAGGGTCATTTATTTCGAACACTGGTTGGAGCAAAGCTAACGTTTGAAGAGCTTACCACTGCGTTAGTGGAAATCGAAGCTATAATGAATTCGCGACCTATTACTGCAATATCCAGTGACCCTAATGATATTGAAGCACTGACGCCTGGCCACTTTTTAATTAATGGTCCTCTGAATTCACTGCCAGAAAGATCTGTTCAATGCGAAGACATCAGCTTACTCGAAAGGTGGCGCCGAATTTCTGCTGCAAAACAACAACTCTGGCGTTTTTGGTCTGCAGATTATTTAACCGAAATGATATAGTGAAAGAGATGGTTCCAAACAGCACCAAACTTGAAGCCAGGAATGCTCGTACTAATCCATTGAAGATTACCTGGCACCCCTTCATTGGCTTATCGGCCGTATTGTCAGCGCTATACCTGGAAGACACGGTAAAGTGCGTGTAGCTGACATAAAGACACCAAAGGGTTTATTACACAGACCTATTCACAAGCTAGAAATTCTCTTGGAATCTTGAAAGCCAATACTTTCAACGCCGCCGGAACGGTGGGGCACTCACATTATGAAGGTCCATTGTGTAAACATTAGCTTTCACATAAAAAACAAATTTCAAATCGATTCAGAAATGACGAAGTTTTGAAGTAACAAAAGTAGAAAAAAAAACAAACGAATTGATCTAAATCGTTGCGAATATGACATCCAAGAAAATTAGTTTTTCAACATACAAATATTTCCGCTATTCAAGGAGTGCTGTTAACCTAGCGGTTTTTCAAACACGCTGGAAATTAGTTGCGACATAAAATTATGCCTTACAAATATCTTTAATTTTCTAACTTATATGTGGACACTAATTCTATGGCTTTTTTATATTGATTTCTCGGACCCAGCACACAAGGGATGATCCCTAATCATGCTTGGCAAAGAGGATAGTGGGAGAGAATAGTGTTGGAGGAAATTTGATTTAAATTTTAACACATTGAAAGTGATAGGAAAGATCTTTGCAATTTTGCATTCCACACTATTCCTCTAGAAAACGATTTATCCCTGTAAATAAATAAAGCACAATTCAACGGCCAATAGACCACAAATAGATGAGCTCTTAATGAAAAGCGTGTTTTATGCAAAAACGTGCAGATATCGGGAACGAGATTCCTAAACTCCTTAGAGCACATGCCATTGTAGAAATGTTAAAACAGCAGAACACATCTTACATTGCATCGACATTCAAGAGAGTCAATAGAGTTGGATACCCTACTATCATCTATTGATGAGTAAGTCGTACGACAAGGTTGGTAGGACTAACGGGACGATCATCTGCCTCGGTATTCTCTGTGTGGTATAGTTTGTGTAGTGTTAGTTAGTTTTGTTTTTGTATTTTGACTTTTTATTAGTTCGGATACGCGGCTGGTGAGAAGGGTTGGGACCCCCTGCAGAGCATAAAATAAGAGATAGACGGAAACCTCGCCAGTCCAACCGGTCCGTAACAATATTGCTTTAAGTACCTTAGCAATAGATTTTGGAGCACCGGCCCATACATCGAAGTATGTGTGTGTATTCCATTTTTGGCCGGATGTAGGTGGTATAAATATTAAGATGACCAGATGGATATTTAAAAAAGTTTCAATTTCTTGTTGGGCGTAGGTAACACTCGAATATTAAAATTTAAAATAATAAACTATACACTTTAAATGAATTAAAAACAAAAATGATTTCATGTGTCTGCAGCAGTAGTAAATTTCAAGAAAATTTTAAATAAATAATTGATATTAATTCATAAAAAAATGAAGAAAAAGTTAATAGAAATAAATTTATTTGAATGAAAAAATCACTAAAACATTTTCGAAACAAAACACACAGACACACACTTTTATTAACATTATCTATCATTCATTCATCCACTTTATGGTTATTATTTAAATTATTATTTTCTCTTTTAACAAAAAGAAAAAAAAAAACAAACTTTCATTATTGTAATTGTTTATAAGGAAAATTAAATAAATTATTTAAAAAATTAGTGCAATTTATTATTTTCATTTTATTTTATTTTATATTTTTATTTATTTGCTATCACTAACACTGACTGATTGACTGACTACTTATGTAATAAATTTTTATGCACATTTAGATTTGATCATCTCAGTATCGTTCTAAACATCGCGAAATTTGAAAACAAACTGAAAATAAATTGATTTGAAACACCAACACACTTTTTTCACTTTTTTTGCTTTTTATTGCTATTTGTTTCAAAAGTTTTGAATCGACAGCAAAAAAAAAAAAAAGGAAAAATTTAAATATACAAGGTATTCTAGATTTTCATCTAGTTTTTAGTTTTATTTTTTGCAAATACAAGTAAAAGGTCTATGTCGAAAATCGAAAAGAAAACAAATAATTTTAAATAAATTGTTTACTAAACTAAAATACATCATTTAGGCAAAAAAGGCTATTTTTGAGGCGAGAAATTTGTTTAAATTAAAAAAATTGTTAAACCATTAAATATTTATTAGTATTACTTTTATTTAGATCAAAAAGTAAACAAAAGTATTAATTTATAAATAAATTACCACATAAAAAATCATCAATAGAAAATAGCCACTAATCTGGCAACTTTATCATATACAAGTGAAACAGAGATGTAAAATTCAATACTATTGAAATTTAACAGTACTTTACAGCAGACTTGGAGGATATGGATACCTCAATTACATTTTGTAATTAATTACACATGCAATTACTAATTACATGTAATTGTAATTGAAAATTTTCAATTACTAATTACAAGTAATTGTAATTGAAATAGGGACTAAAATAAATTACAATTACTTGTAATTTGTAATTGAAAAATTTCAATTATAATTACATGTAATTAGTAATTGGAAATTTTAAATTACTAATTACATGTAATTGTAATTGAAAAAAATTCAATTACAATTACATGAAATTGAAAATTTTAAGTAATGAATACTTTTTTTTGTAAGTATTGTAATTAATAATTACAAAAATGTTCAATTACTAGAAATTATAAAAAATAATAACAATCCTCTTTGAATAAATAAATTTGGCGCCTTAGTGTTAAAATAATACTAGCGAACAAATATAACCTTTCAACTGGTGCTGAAGATGTTAAGGGAGTATTAGACCGTAAAAAAGCCTTGTAGTATTGTAGGATAGTTTTTGAGGTAATTTAGAAACGAATTTAGACCACGCAAGTAAATCTGAAGTGCAAATTTCAAACTATTTTCTTTTTCACAATGTCAATGTCTACGGAATATCAAATGAAAAAATTTATATTTGACCGCAAAGTTTTCAAAATTTTGTAAGCGATAATTACCTTCATGAAGGCGTTCACCGTAATCGAACATGGATGCAGTTTTCGTATTGCTTTTTTGAATAATACTGTTGATCATGCAACGCAAGATAAGCTTAAAATTTTTAGGAATATAATTGGATTTCGTTCAATTGGAAGTAATGATTACTGCCCAATTACAATTACAATTACTTGTAATTTGTAATTGAAATTTTTCAATTACAATTACATGTAATTAGTAATTGAAAATTCCCAATTAATAATTACAAGTAATTGTAATTGAAATTTTTCAATTACAAATTACAAGTAATTGTAATTGATTACTTGTAATTAGTAATTGGAAATTTTCAATTACACATTACCTGTAATTGAAATGTAATTGAATCCCCCCATGTCTGCTTTACAGGCTGTTTTCACTAGTCATCAAATTGAACAAAACATAAACATGACGCCGGCAGAGCACGGTATTAATTTGTGCATGTTGTTATAGGTGCCGAATGCGTGATTATGTAATTTTCTGTTTAAACATAATTTTCTGTTTTCCAACAATGTTGTTTGAATACATTATTGTACAGCAGATAGTAGAAGTACCCTTAAGCAACAGATGGCGCTGTTCGCAAATACTACTGTCAATCTAAAATAAAACAACAACGTCATTGTCATGTTATAAAAGAGTTTTTAAAGCAAAGTTTTTAACAACCATGTTAAAACTTGAAAATAACATTAACATGCCCATGTCTACATTTAACACTAACATGATGTTAGTGTTAATGTTTATCATTTTATGTCTAATGTAGACTGGGGGTTATGCAAAAATGTAAATAAATTAGTCAAGTGCGAGTTAGACTCACACACGTAGGGTTCCGTACTATGTTTAGTATAATTTAAAAATTCCACTTGTTTATTTCTTTATGTCTTATGGGACACCATTAAATTTTAAAATTAAAGTAATATTCGCGAAAATTGCATCATAATTAGAACACCCTTTAAATTTTAATATGTAATTCATTTTATAGCGGCCATGGTAATACTCTTTCTATTAAAATATCAGAAGCCTACCTATTGCGGTTAAAAAAATAAGGTAATATTCGTGAAAAACACGTTACTAATGAACACACTTCAATTTTAAGTATTTGTTATAGCGGCCCAAGTAACACATCTACTGTAAACATTTCAAGAGGGTATCTATTACGGTTTATAAAATCATGTCACTGTCGGAACACCCTTTAATTTTATTATTCATTATAGTGGCAATGGACTTCCTTTCTATAAATATATTAAGAGTCTACTTATTGCGATTAAAAAATAAGTCACTATAAGTGAAAAACATGTTACTGTCGGAACACCCTTTAATTTTTAGTAATTGTCATATCGGCCATGGCAACACATCTTCTGTACAAAATTTCAAGAGTCTATCTGTTACGGTTCAAGAAATAAGGCTTTATACATGCAAATCACGTCACTGGCGGAAAACCTTTTAATTTTTATTATTTGTTATAGTGTACAGTTATACACCTCCTGTAAAAATTTCAAGATTCCACCTATTCATTCAAAACTTAGCATATATACATGCAAATAACGTCACTATTGGAACACCCTTTAATATTTAAGTTCAATTTTGTATACTTGTTTATAAAACAAACATAGTTTTAATTACAGTCTGCAAATTGTAAGTGGTTTCCTCTTACAGCTCAAAAAAAAGACATAAACGTAAATAACACGTCACTTTTGGAACACCCTACATTTTAGTATTTTTTGCTATTGTGGCCGCAGTTATACACTTTTGGTAAAATTTTCAAGAGTCTACCTATTATGGTTTAAAACTTAGGCCTTACACATACAAAGCACACCACTATCGGAACACCCTTTAATTTTTAGGTTTATTTTTTTAGACTTGTTTATAAAGAGAACTAAGTTTTAAATACTGTTTGTAAGAAATAAACACATATTCGTAAATAACACCTCTCTATCGGACACCCTATAAGTTTTAATATTTTTTTATATAACGGCCATAGTTATACACCTCTGGTAAAATTTTCAAGAGTCTACCTATTATGGTTCAAAACTTAGGCCTTATACATGCAAATCACTCCACTATCGGAACACCCTGTAATTTTTAGGTTTAATTTTTGCAGACTTGTTTATATAGCGAACTAATTTTAATTTAGTGCTTGCATATTTTTAGTGAATTCTTCCTACAGTTCAAGAAATAAGCACATATTCGTGAATAACACCTCTCTATCGGAACACCCTATAAGTTTTAGTATTTGCTAGTATAGCGGTCACAGTTATATACTTTCTGTGAAAATTTCAAGCGCCTACCTATTATGGTTCAAAACTTAGGCCTTATACATACAAATCACACTACTATCGGAACACCCTTTAATTTTTAGGTTTATTTTTTATACTTGTTTATATAGCGAACTAAGTTTTAATTACTGCTTACATATTTTTAGTATATGCCTCCTACAGCCCAAGAAATAAACACATATTTGTGAATAACACCTCTCTATCGGAACACCCTATAAATTTTATTATTTGTAGCTATAGCGGGCAAAATTATACACCTTCTGTAAAAATTTCAAGATTCTACCTATTATGATTCAAAACTTAGGCCTTATAAATCAAAATAACACCACTATCGGAACACCCTTTAATTTTTAGGTTTATTAGACTTGTATATAAAGCGAACTACGTTTTTATTACAGTTTGTAAATTTTTAGTGTATGCCTCCTACAGTTCAAGAAATAAACACATATTCGTGAATAACACCTCTCTATCGGAACACCCTATAAGTTTTAGTTTTTGTTGTTATAGCGGCCATCGCTATACACCTTTTGTGAAAATTTCAAGAGTCTACCTATTATGGTTCAAAACTTATGCCTTATACATGCATTCCACACCACTATCGGAACACCCTTTAATTTTTAGTTTTATTTTTTTATACTTGTTTATATAGTGAACTAAGTTTTAATAACTGTTTGTAAATTTCAAGTGTATCCCTCCTACAGTTCAAGAAATAAACACATTTTCGTAAATAACACCTCTCTATTGGAACACCCTATAAGTTTTAGTATTTGTTGCTATAGCGGCAACAACTATACATCATCTGTGAAAATTTCAAGAGTCTACCTATTACCGTTTCAGAGATAAAAGGCGCTGACAGACGGACAGACGGACAGACATTGTAGCGAAAACAATAGGGTTTCGTTTTTACACTTTGTGTACGGAACCCTAAAAAAACATACTTTTAAAATAAAATAATTATTTTAATTAGATTTTTAAAAATAATGAATTAATTAATTAAGAAGATAATTTTGAATTGAGACAAATAATCTATAAATATAATAAAACTGCAGCACCATTTCTGTACATGAATTTTTTGTTTTTGAAAATTGTGTTGCTGGTGCAAATAGTGATCTAAATGGAATACAGCGCTTTTTGGAATTTTTTTCTGTCTGTATCTGTTCGTATCACATAAAAACTACTGAATGAGTTTTAATAAAAATTTGGGAGAATGTACCTTAGTATCTCGGTTCAAATATAGAATACTTTCTTCGCAAAAATACTTATGTCATTTTCATGAGAAAATTGAAAAAAAGTAGTGAAAGTAAGCAGTTTTACCGATTTAAAAGTATTGCAAACTACACATCACCTTTTATTTCTGAAAGCGGAATTATTTAAATACAATTTACAGAACTGTACAGTTATTTAAGAATTTTATATATTTTAGAATTTCATATAAAGCCTTTGTACTTGAGTAATTACCCAGGATTGGGTACCTTTATATAAGGGAAATACATAAACCATATCTAAAACACTATAAATGTAAGAGTACTACACTTTGGTGGGGACGCCTACAACGCACAGAGAGGCCAAAAGCCATTTTTTCGCGGATTAATTAATATCTCCACAACTACAATAGTGAAGCTCACATAATTTTATGTGGGTAGCTTTTAGAAGAAACTGCATGTTTAAACAAAATCTTGGTAGATGTACAAAAAAAAAGAAAAATAATAAAATTTCTATATCTTCATAATTACAAGAGCGAGGGTAACTCTCCGGGAACAAGCTGCATGTGTGAACAGAATCTTAAATGTATACGAGGGGGGATATAGATACCCCTATACAAAAAAATAATTTTCCTATATCTGCAGAACTACAATAGCGGGGAACCCTAAATTGATTGAAGAAAATCTTCAATACACACAAGGGGGGATATAACGAGTGATTTTTTAAGAGCTTGAGAACTTTTTTTAAAAAAAAAAACGCATAAAATTTGCAAAATCTCATCGGTTCTTTATTTGAAACGTTAGATTGGTCCATGACATTTACTTTTTGAAGATAATTTCATTTAAATGTTGACCGCGGCTGCGTCTTAGGTGGTCCATTCGGAAAGTCCAATTTTGGGCAACTTTTTCGAGCATTTCGGCCGGAATAGCCCGAATTTCTTCGGAAATGTTGTCTTCCAAAGCTGGAATAGTTGCTGGCTTATTTCTGTAGACTTTAGACTTGACGTAGCCCCACAAAAAATAGTCTAAAGGCGTCAAATCGCATGATCTTGGTGGCCAACTTACCGGTCCATTTCTTGAGATGAATTGTTCTCCGAAGTTTTCCCTCAAAATGGCCATAGAATCGCGAGCTGTGTGGCATGTAGCGCCATCTTGTTGAAACCACATGTCAACCAAGTTCAGTTGTTCCATTTTTGGCAACAAAAAGTTTGTTAGCATCGAACGATAGCGATCGCCATTCACCGTAACGTTGCGTCCAACAGCATCTTTGAAAAAATACGGTCCAATGATTCCACCAGCGTACAAACCACACCAAACAGTGCATTTTTCGGGATGCATGGGCAGTTCTTGAACGGCTTCTGGTTGCTCTTCACTCCAAATGCGGCAATTTTGCTTATTTACGTAGCCATTCAACCAGAAATGAGCCTCATCGCTGAACAAAATTTGTCACATTTGAACATTTCGAACCGAACACTGATTTTGGTAATAAAATTCAATGATTTGCAAGCGTTGCTCGTTAGTAAGTCTATTCATGATGAAATGTCAAAGCATACTGAGCATCTTTCTCTTTGGCACCATGTCTGAAATCTCACGTGATCTGTCAAATACTAATGCATGAAAATCCTAACCTCAAAAAAATCACCCATTAGATACCCCCATACATACAAAAAAGAAATCATAATTTTCCTATATCTGCAGAACTACAATAGCGCGGTACCCTAAAATGAATGAGCGTAACTCTTGAAGCAAACTACATGTTTAAACAACATCTTGGCGATAAAGGGGGGGGGGGGGGCGACGGGTACCCCCATACAAAAGCAATATTAATTTTTCTATACATGCATAACTTTAGGAGTAAAGTTAACTTGATTTAATAATACAACAAGTAATATTGATTTTAAATCTCAATTAAAACCACAAAAATTTCTCAGCATATTAAAATTCTATAAATGCCCTACACCCCGATTCTATAAATCGAAACCGATTAAATTTTTTCAAAATTAATTAAGATTTCCATATATTTTTTAAATGGGAGAAACACTTCATTTTACTTTCGAGTATGTAAAGCTTGTCTATTGTAAATTAGTGTAACTTCCACCTACTTAAGTAAACATTTATTAATTCAGGACTTCTTTCCTACTAAAGACTTTTTGAAGCCTAAATTTATTCATTCTAAAATACAAGTTTTCCATGTCTGCAATACAATATAACATTTGAAACTACACCTCCTCACACACACCCTATGAAATCATTTATTATCTCTTTTAGTATTACTAAGATGAAAATAAAAAACATGATCTCAAATTCAATGGAAAAAAATTATTTACTTCAGACATTATTAGCAATATACATATATAGGAGGGTGGTCCCAGAATTACTTTAGCAGGGAAATAAATAGTGGCAGCTTTAGTAAAAAAATTTAGGTATGAAAAGCCACAATTTAAAGTTTGGTCGATGATTAATTGGGATTGTCACGCCAAAAATTACCAATAAGAATATTCAAGTAAATATATAGTAGAAAAGGTGGAAATCATATACAAAATCCTTTTCAATCAGCAATCAATTGGGAATACGGGAGGAATACGGGGGCAATTTGAAATCTATATTTATTTTAGGTTCAAAAAAACGTTTTATTTCTCAATAGTCTCCATTAAACTCGATACATTTAGACCAGCGTCCTTCTAGTATTTTTTATTCTCTCAAAAAATAAAAGTATAGGAGTTTGTTTTAATGATGACCGCTTTGCTTGACCTTAGTGTCTTAGCAGATTCCCTTGGCAGGAAGACCACTAAGGTGCTCAGTTATAATTGAAGCACATTAATTAAGGCCAATTATTGTAACTTGCCAATAGCAAAAGTTTGGATTTTATCGGAGAGATAACTATCGGGTGGTAAAATTTTAAGGGCCGATGTTGATGAATGTGAACCACACCTAAATCTTAAGTTTTTCTCTGCATTTGATTTGACATTTCTCAATTTCAGAATAACTCAATTTGAACCGTGGAAAGATACACAATCGAGCAACAGTGGATGATCAATTTTCGAAGAAAATCATCTTCAGTAATGAGGCACATTTTCACCTCAGTGGATTTGTCAATAAGCAGAATTGCCGCATTTGGGCGAATGATAATCCAAGAGTAATTGTCGAAAAACCAATGCACCCACAAAGAGTGACTGTTTAATGCGGTTTGTGGGCTGGCGGCATCATCGGGCCGAATTTTTTCCAAAATGAGGCCGGTCAGGTAGTTACTGTGAATGGTGTTCGCTATTGTGAGATGATAACGAACTTTTTATGGTCCGAATTGGAAGATATGGATGTGGACTATATTTGCTTTCAACAGGACGGTGCCACTTGCCACACAGCTAACGAAACAATGGCTCTTTTGCGCCACAAATTCAATGGCCGTGTTATCTCATGTGGTGGCGATGTCAATTGGCCGCCATCATCATGTGATTTGACACCGTTGGACTTCTTTCTTAGGGGTTATTTGAAAGAAAAGGTGTACGTCGATAGGCCAGCAACAATTCAAGAGCTAAAGGATAAGATAATTCGGCACATTAACGGCATAGAACTCAATTATTCCTCAGTGTCATCGAAAATTTGGTGCATCGGATGGAGGTGTGCCCCAAATTTGCGGCGGCGATTTGACCGATCTTTTGTTTCATACATAATTGCACCATACCAATATTATCAAAATAAAAAGAAATGACAATAATTTCCTAAAAAATTTATGTTTTATTCAAAATCAACATCGGCCCTTTAAAATTTAACCACCATTTAGTTTTTCATTCTGATAAATAAGCTAAAAATAACCTTTAACACTTTAAAGTTAAGTTATAGTAACGATCCTTACCATCGTTATTATAACGACAAAACTACTTATCTCTCCGATAAAATCCTAACATGTGCTATTGGCAAGTTATAATAATCGGCCTAATCTGGATAACAGGTCATGGAAACTTGAAGTATCACCAGAAAAGAAAAAAAAAATTTTTTATTTGCTTTAAGCACTCGTCTGAAGGTGATAAACAATAAACAACTAAATAATTGCGAAGATGACAGATGTCTGAATATGCAATCAATTATTTATTTTGATTTCTTTTGCGAACTCAATAGCAGTGGAATTTTCTCGAAAAGAAACGTTGGCAAAAAGGTGATAAGAAGGGGAGGACATGTGTGTATATAAATTGAAAAAGATTTTTGTACTGACAGAGATGCTGAAGAAAAACCAATTTGTTTATTTAAAATAATTTTTAAAAAAGATAAAATTTATTTTTTATGTTTCATTTTAAATTTTTACCACCCACGGGGATGTGAAAGGTTTTAAAAGAAAGAAAATTTATATATACAGTGAATCACAATGAAAATGGCCCACCTTTAGTTATTAAACATTTCTTAGTATTTCTCAAATAATAATATAAAACACTGTATTATAAAAGAAAATATTTGCTAAACTTTATTGAAATTTAAAAAAAAAAAATTAAATAAAGTGAAAAGGTAAATGAAATTTTTTGGTGTAACTGTGAATTTTTTGTGAATGGGTGTAGCAAAGCGCACCGGGGATAGCTACTAATTAATATTTAAACTCTGAAAATTTTATAAATAATAATTGAAACACATTTTTAAGAAGATGTGAGGACCTCATATCACAATTGAAGTACGAAAATTAATTACTGACTTAAAAAAGATAGAGAATGTCAGCAGCAGCAGATTGCCGAAATTTATAAAATATAATGTGGAACGTGCTTCACTACCCGCCCATCCTTAAAAAAATAAAAACTTAGAAATTAAATTATGGATAGATGTGGTAACATTACAGTTATCTAGATATAGGATAATGATTTTGAATGGTAGTTACCTGGCCGTCATGACCAAACCAGCTTTTTTAAACTTAAAAACACACGTTGTGTGTCCACACTGCGTAGGGACTCATGCCCTCCTGTTCGCATAAATAACCAAATGATACCACAGCTTTCAGACGTTAAATGTCTGGGTATACATCTTGACCGTCGCCTTACTTGGAAAAGCCACATTGATTTCAAGTTAACACAAATGAAACTAAAAGCAGTACAACTAAATTGGCTTATTGGCAAAAACTCTACCCTGAGCTTAGATTGTAAACTTCTACTGTACAAGTCGATCCTCAAACCAATTTGGAGTTATGGGATTCAGTTATGGGGCACTGCCTCAGCTAGCAATGTAGAAAAAATTCAAAGGCGCCAAAATAAGATACTACGTATGATTACATCTGCTCCCTGGTATATAAAAAATTCGAACATCCACAAAGACCTAAACATGCCATCAGTTAAAGCAGAAATAGCGAAACATGCAGTTACATATCTAAAGAGGCTTGAATCTCATCCAAACCCTTTGGCGCGTAACATGCTGAATGAACCTGGTTACATTCGACTAAAAAGAAGAGATACTGCTTTTCTTGGCCGTACATTAGAGGGATGACCCGCAAATGATTGCAAAATCCGTGAAACAAACATTATTTTTGTCTAGCACTGGCTGGACTTGAAAAGTATATTTTATTTTAGACTTAAGATACGAGTAATTATTGTTAGTTCAAAAATATTGAAGATACAATAAACAATTTATGAAAAAAAAAACACACGTTCTTCTCAGAGTACAAAATTTTAACACTCTATTATAGTTTCCTAGGTTTGTGCGGCAATGCAAATTAATAAAGCAGACAAAATTTCGAGACTTTACTTGTTACAGTTTTCCAAAAAATGAAATGAAAAATGAATATTTTTACCGTAGATGCCACTGTTCACACATTTTGTGTCGAAAAGGGACCTTTGATATTCCCCCAACATTAAAAATGCACATTTTGTGTTTTTTATATATTAAACAGTTGCATGAGCAAGCTCATATAATGAGTGTGCTCATAAGCGCTCATGAACAAGTGGTCAAACTCATACATAAACTAGCTTACGTAACCCATGCCAACTCATACCATACTTATGAACAAAATTCAGTTTTTGTCATAAACGCAATAAACTGACCGAGTAAAACCAACTTTCTATACTACTGAGCACCGTGTTCACTCGTCTCATGTTCAAAATACTCAGTGTGTTTTGCTTAGACGTTGTGTAGAACTTTTCGATAAGGCTAAGAGTCTTTTGCTTGCATTAGGGGTTTGTATGTCTTACGAAATTAAGACTTTAAAATGACCGTAAGTAATAAGGTATGTGATGGAAAACGATCGTAGTCAAAGGGTGTGATGAATTTCGATCGATTTTGAGAATTATTTTTGAGCCAATCTCTTTATATTGGGGTTTGAAATGTATACCAGAAGGTAAAAATCAAATAATAATTAAAAATTTAGACAAAATTATTAAAGAATAAAATGAAAAATTAGTTTTTACTAAACAACAAAAAGAAGTTCATCAAAACTATTTTCGTTTTAAAATCAATTCATTTGCAAAATCGATTTCCATCCCATACATATCTGAATGTTGTTATAAAAATTTTGTGTTTTTTTGTTTGTACACTAGAACTGTGTTCGTGCTTCATTTAAAGCATAAAACTGCTTGAACTCGCTCAAGTTCATTCTTTCAATATTTACTCATAACTATTCAAACTTGCTCATGGAAAGTCTGCTAGCTCATCGCATTTAGCTCGTTGGTCTTGAAAGTTTATTATTGTCCACTCATCGTTACTCGTGTGCAATGAACAGACATAAATTCAATGAAATATTATAATGAGCGTCTTATAAACTTCATTTTTATGTGTGCTTTAATATATGTGACCCGGTCTATGAAAAGGTGGCTTATGACTCAAACACGAAATTTCGAAAAATTAGCTGTTAAAGATAAACAATACATTTCGTCAGTTTCTTAGTAGTTTTTCTTTTGCATTATGAACAGTCATGCCCAAAAGGCAACCAAAAAATGCAAAAGAGCATAAATGAGATAAGTTCGTGTGTGTATATAAAGAGCGATGTTTTTTTCAATGCAAAGCACAAACCAGTTTCTATCCCAGCATTGTCAGGTTTTTGGGGATTATATCCCCAAAAAATTCCCAAATCGACTTTGACTTACCATAATTTCTAAGCAAGTTACGACTTTCTATTTTTCACCACGTGAAAGAGCGTCTCAAAAACTATCGAAACCAAAAAAAAACCTTTTCATAGGCCGGGTCACATATACAGATATAGAATACCAAATAAACTTTATTCAAAACAAAAAAAATCTGTTTACTTTTTAACCGACTTCAAAAAAGAAGGAGGTTTTCTATTCGTCTGAATGTTGCTTTTTTTATGTATGTAACCGCAGAACTCAGCCATTTCTGAACCGATTTTAAAATTTTTTTCTTTATTTGAAAGGTTATGTTTTCAGGTTGGTCCCATTTTAAAAACAGTTCATTATATTAAAAATTAAAAGGTGTCCCCATACAACATATACACCATACGTGCATTAAGAACCGTGTAGGGCACCTAATACAAATTTTAAAAAATTGCGTATCGCTATAGCACCCAACAACAGAAATTATTAAAAAAATAAATTTAAAATTTAAAGGGTGTCCCCATAGGTGACATAATTTAACCTATTTGGGTCTATCTTTTGAACCTTTATAGACATAATTTGACCTATTTGGGTCTATCTTTTGAACCGTTATAGACAAAACCCTGAAAATTTAACAGAATGTCGATTACTGTGGCCGTTATAATAAAATGTATAAATATTCAAAATTAAATTAAAGGGTGCTCCAATAGTTCATTTAATTTTATGTATATGGCCATACTTTTGAACAGTTGTACATAGACCGCTGAAATTTACAAAGAACCTGTAGTGCTAAGTCAGCTATAACAGAAAGTATAAAATTTGAATTTGGAAATAAAAGGGTGTCCCAATATTTAATGTAATTCTATGTATGTGGCTAAACTTTTTAACTGTTATAGACAGACAGCTGAAATTTTCAAGGAGCCTCTATTCCAAAGTCACTATAGCAAATATACAATTTGAATTTAGAAATTAAAGGGTGTCCCCATAAATTATGTAATTTGATCTATATGGCCCTATCTCTTGAACCGTAAAACACAAACACTTGAAAATTAGGCAGAATGTCCACTACTTTCTCTGGTATGATAACAAGTATGAATATTTGGAATTATAATGTAAAGGGTGTCCCAATAGGTCATGTAATTTGATATATATGGTTAAACATTTTAATCGTTATAGACAGATAGTTGAAATTTACAAAGAATCTTTGTGGCCAAGTCCTCTATAATAACAGGTCTTAACATTGTAAATTAAAGGGTGTCCGAATAGGTGATGTTATTTGATCTGTGTGCCCCTATCTTTGAAACCGTTATAGACAGAGGCTTGAATGGTGTCCCCATAAAAGACGGATGCTGGTGAAAATAGCTTAACTTTTGAACAGTAATAGGGAGAGGCTTGACATTCAAATAGTCTTTATTTTTTTCCCCTCTAATTTTGGCGCATCTTTTATTTGGTTTAAATCTAATTCTTACAGATTACTTCTTACATTTTTAGTTTAGAATTGGTGCCCTTCTATCTGTTTTGAAGTCGCTTTTTTTTTTTTGCAAGAATTATTGTTTATCTTTTAGTGGCCGAAATTCATTGTGATTCACTGTATGTAAATAATTACTTTTATAACTCATTTTTTGCAAAAAATTTTAAAAACTAAATTCACTCCTACTCAAACAAGAATAAAATATATGTACATACAGACGAGTATGTAGTGGATTTTTCTCTATAAATTCGAAATTGGGTTCAAGTAATGTGTTTAATAGAATCAATTACAATGTAAGTAACTTATTAGTAACAAAAACAAAATTGTTCTTGTTTGTCAATTACAAGTTCCAGCAATCAAATAATTTATTTTCTAATTTCTCTTAAGAGGTGCAAGTTGATTAATATATTATTTTTGTAATTATATTATTATCAGTTTTTTATTGAAAAAGTGTTTTGTTGTTTATAATTGAATTAAAAAAACTGTTTATTTATTTAATAACCTGCTTAAATTCGCTTAACAAATTTTTGGAAAAACAAACAGCAATTTACCAGTTTTTTTTTGGACAAACTTTCAAACCATTCAGTAATTTATATTAATGTCTCATAATAGCAGCAATTATGTAAAGTAGTTCATTCTGATTATTATTTGATTAGTTGAATGGAATCACACCAGCAAACACGCAAATTTGATTTCTAATCTATAAAACTGTAACAGAACCATTTCTGTACATGAAATATTTTTCGGAAATTATTAATCGAAGTGGAATACAAAACAGCAATTTTTGGACTTTTGTCTGGCTCCCTGTCCGTCAGTTTGCCTGTGTTCGCATCACGTAAAAACTACTTAATGTATTTTAATAAGATTTTGTGAGGAGGTACCTTAGTATCTCGTTTCAAATATAGGATTCTTATTTCCACAAAAATATCTCAATTGCAAGAGACAATAACGAAAAAGTAGTGAAAGTACGCAATTTTACCGATTCAAAGGTACTGCAACCTTGGCACCACCTTTTTATTTTTGTCAGCGTGATATTTTAAATACTTTTTACAGAACTCTGCAATAATGTTAGAAAGCTATATAAATTTTGGATTTTTATTCCAGGGATGGGTACCTCTAAATAAAGAAAATACATAAACCCTAACTGAAGCTCTATAAAACTAAGAGTCTTAAAGTTTGCTGTGGATTACTTTCTAAGCAAAATCGAACTAAATATTGTTAGAGCGCCTACGACGTGGCGGGCACAGCTAGTTCATAAATATATGTATGAAATTAATTTGTCTCTTAAATGGGGTGTTCTAGAGAACTAACTGCAAAAATCACTTTTTTTTTTGATTTTATCATACACAAAAAATTTTATTCACATTTAGTCGTCGAATAAAACTCCTGCACAGTGGGGCAGAAAAATTTTGGAAATAGTTTAGCCATTTGCAAAGAGCTAGTCCGTGGGTCGAAAATTTGACATAGGCATAGCAGGGGGTATCTAAGCTTAAGTTTTTACACTGGGCACAATTCACGTAACCACTATGTGGTCTAAAATTTGGGAATCTCGCACCTTAAAATTTTTTTAGAGCTAAAAATTTTCTAAAATTATATCGGTTGTTTTTTTTTTAGCTGCATGAAAAATATTGATATCGATATCTATGGTTTGACAGCTGAGAATGTCAAACTGAGTTGACATTTCTGTTCAGTAAGGTTTGTCACATCACATCATGAATCGTTTACAATTTATGGAAATTTATTTTAAACAAAATAAATCTGTTCGCGAAGTTCATAGAGCACTTCGTCCATGTAATTGTCAATATAATAAGACCCAGCAAGCAAGCAATTCATGCAGCTGTTGATCGTGTTCATATTAATTTTACTCTACTCGATTCAAAACTGAGGACAAGGCAAAGAAATGTGCGTACCCTAGAAAATATTGCTGTTGTAGCGCAATGAGCAAGGACAAGCCGTTACGGCGAATGGCGAGCGCTATCGAGCTAAACATCAACGACATTTGGTTCCAACAAGGCCAAGTTGCCATACAGCGCAACTTGCCATTCAGCGCAACTTTCCTTACAGCGCAACTTGGCATACAGTGCAACTTGGCATACAGCGCGCTTAATATTCGATTTATTGCAAAATCAATTTGATGGAAATTTTATTTCCTGTTCACTGTGCCACGTCTTCGTACGATTTAACCCGCCTGGATTACTTTTTTAGAGCCATTTTAAGTCATTGGTTTATGCCGAAAAGACAGCAACTATTGAAGCATTGGAAGCCAATATTCAAGCCGCCATACCTCTAGATTTATAAACAAATCAAATATTGGACTGATCTACTTATAGCCGCGGCGGATATATGCCGAAAATAATATATAAAAAATAAATGCCATTCAATTATCATCCAGATAACAATAAAAAAGTTTAATTCCAACAATATCAGGCCTGTTCTGAAAATCACTTTTTATCAAAGTGATTTGAAATCACGTAAAAGGTGTTCTACATACAAAAAATTTTTAAATCACGTGATTTTAAATCGGTTAGGAAAGTGCCTGTGATCTCAAATCACTTACTTATTTTTGCGAGTTCTTTGTTGTTAATTTTATAACAAACTGCTGTAATAAATAGTATGACGTGTTCTTTTATGATTTTTGTAGTTAAATTACGTAATATTATAAGAAAAATATGAAAAAATTGTGCATTTTTGAAGACTCTTCTTTTGCAGTAACATTTTATAAAAAAAAATTGTGTTTTTCCGCTTCTTTTTAACTATCAGCAGATTAAGTGTTTAGAAAGTACATCTAACCTTGCCAAACTTGAAAATTGCAATAGTTCCGTAAGTAAAGCCTTAAAACGCCCATTTTTTATACTGCTTTGATTTTAAACCTTTTGGGGTCCACAATGTTATCCTAGACCCTTCAGATTGCTTTTATTTTACGTATTACGTAATTTTTAATCAAAAAAATAATAAAAATCAGCAATTTTCTTGTGGTTTTACAATTTTAAAATCACTTAAAAAAATAAAAAATTATGTGATTTACAGAACAGGGTAAAATAAAACACGTGATTTTAAAACGGTTCGTGATTTAAAATCACGTGATTTTCAGAACAGGCCTGTATTTCTGTCTTTTTTAACTTCTCATGCAGGTAAACAAAACACCCTTTATATGGTCTTGAAGCTTTCGTCGTTAAGACCTACAAAATAATCCGTTTATCTATAAATTATGTCTATAAATTATGTCTATATAAATTATAAATTATTTCTATATAAATTATATAATTCTTGCAAAAAAAAAACCGACTACAAAACAAATATATGTGTATCAATTCTAAACTAAAAATTTAAAAGGAAGTAATCTGTAAGAAATAGTTCTCAAATCAAATACTTTTATACTTGTTGCTCTAACGGACATAGTAATTTACGTTCTGTACATTCAAATGTCTATCCGTAACGGTTAAGCAGATAAAGCCATATACGACAAATTACGTCAGATATGAGGACACCCTTTATTTTTTTACACTTATTATTACTGACACAGTAATAAAAAGTAACGGTGTCAAAGATATGGCCATATAGCTTAAACAATATCACCTAGGGGACACCCTTTAATGTGCAATTTTAAATTAAACACTTATTTTAAAGGACAGATTCTTTGTAAATTTAAAATGTCTGTCTAAAACGGTTCAAAAGTTTGGCCATATGCATCAATTTACATCAACTATTGAGACACCCTTTAAAATTTTAAATATTGATAAATGTTATTATACGGGACATATTAGTGGAGATTCTGTCTAATTTTCAAGTGTTTGTCTATAACGGTTCAAAAGATAGGGCTAGATAGGTAAAATTATATCAATTATGGGGACACCCTTTAGTTTCCAAATTTAAATTATATACTTGATGTTATAAAGGACTTAGATATACAGGTTCTTTGTAAATTTCAACCGTCTCTCTGTTACGGTTCAAAAGTTTTGCAATATACATCAAATTACATCAACTATTGGGACACCCTTTAACTTCTAATTATAAATATTTAATTTCTGATTATAAATATTGGACATTCTGTCCAATTTTCAAGTGATTGTCTACAGTGGTTCAAATGGTTCATATATTTAAATTGACGTCACATATTGGGACACCCTTTAATTTTTAAGTTTATTTTTTTTATTAATTTCTGTTATTGGCAGGTATAGTAATAAGCAGTTTTTTAAAATGTAAAAAGGGTGCCCTTTACGGTTCATAATACACGTAAAAAACACGTATGTTGTATGGGGACACCCTTTAATTTTCAAAATTCTGAACTTCTTTTAAAATGGGACCAATCTGTAAGCATTTCCATTCTAATAAAGAAAAAATTTTTAAAATCGGTTCAGAAATGACTGAGTTATGCGGGCACAAACATAAAAAAAGCAACATTCAGACGATTTGATAACCTCCTTCTTTTTTGAAGTCGGTTAATAAATTATGAACGATTTATGAAAATTAAAAGTTTTAAATTTTTCGATACTCAGGTCCGGTTTTTTTCTAAATATCGAGTACAATTTTCCAAATTAGTTTAAATTATTTTTTTTAATAAAATGTTAAACTAATATTCAAAATAGAAAAAATAACTTTCGTGTTTCGGAGACTTATGAATATATTCTAATTTTTACTTACCAAAGTCTGAAAGATTTACTTTTTCTAGGAACGGATCGGCAACAGGCAACTGAAAATTAAATTAAAAAATAAACATTAATTATAAATATAAAATATATATTTTTTTACATATTTTTCTTGTCTTAAAATTCTTAATATTTTTCTAAATTTAATAAAAGAAAAAAAAAAGTTTTTCAACGCCTTTTAAAAGATAAGCTGGGTGGGTTATATTGATATATATTTATAATCAAACTTATTAAATTTAAAATACAGTCATAACAACGATAATTTAAGTAGTAAATAAAGATAAGAATTGATATTTTAAACAAAAATTCTATTTCACAATTTTTAACTTCGAAAAATACTCAATTTTTTTTTAATTTAAAAACAAAACCTAAATATAAAGTGTTCTTTGAAATTCCGCCTATAGTGTTAAAAAAAGCACAAGTTATTCACTATATAATAATTTTAGACAACTGCTTTTAGTTTAAAATAAAAACTCATTGAAGAAAAAAAAGATGGGTCTGGCAACTCGCCGCTATTATAATGAAAACAACCATGAAATAATAAATGGTGTTTTTTTTATAGAGGTATAGAACTTTAAGTTGGCATTACTTTTCAAGATGGCGACCGATTTAACAGCTGTCAAGTGATTTATTCTCAGTTTGGTTTGGCAATTCATTATGAATAGACTCACGCCTGAACAACGCTTGCAAATGGGCCCAAAACGAGATTACCGTTGTTCCCGATTTGCATAAGCGAATTTTGTTTAGCGATGAAGCGCACTTCTGGTTGAATGGCTACGTCAACAAACAAAACTGCCGCATTTGGAGTGAAGGTAATCCTCAAGTGTACGTCGAAACACCGTTACATCCAGAAAAATTGACTGTTTGCTGCGCTTTATGGGCTGGTGGAATCATTGGTCCGTACTTTTTCAAAAACGATGGTGGCCAGAACGTTACAGTCAATGGTGATCGGTATAGAGCCATGATTACTAACTTTTTCATTCCTGAATTGCATAACCATGATGTCCAGGAGATGTGGTTTCAACAAGACGGCGCAACATGTCACACAGCTCGTGCCACAATAGATTTATTGAAAGACACGTTTGGTGACCGCCTAATTTCACGTTTTGGACCTGTGAATTGGCCTCCAAGATCTTGTGATTTAACACCGCTAGACTAGTTTCTGTGGGGCTATGTAAAGTCATTGGTCTATGCGGATAAGCCACAAACGCTTGACCATTTGGAAGACAAAATTCGCCGTGTTATTGCCAATATACGGCCACAAATGTTGGAAAAAGTCATCGAAAATTGTACGTCCAGATTGGACTACATCCGCGCCAGCCGAGGCGGTCATATGCCAGAAATCATATTTCAAATGTAATGCCACAAGATTATCTTTCGGATAAATAAAATTCATGTCAATCGAATTATCCATCGTTGTTTTATTGCAACTTAAAGTTCTATACCTCTATAAAAAACACCCTTTACAAAGTCGACCAACTAAAAAATTTTCGGCGAAATTTACATGAGTGAATTCAAGACTTTAATTCGATTAGACAAGAAATTCAGACTCACCAAAAAGAACAAAAAAAATGCATTTTTGTTTAGGGTTGGGGACGGTTTAGGCGTTCGGTGCCCATCAAGATTTCAACAGAATTCATTTCGATCGATATGTATAATTTAATCCCTGTTTACGTGTTCTTTGGCAAAATTTGTTTTTTTTTTTTTAATAAAAAAAGATTTTTTTACAGGCCGATAACAATCGAGACAAAATCAGTTCAAGAATTTATTTTTCAAACCAAAATTATTTATTAATACCTACCATTTTAATAGTGAATTGTCTTATTTTAACATATAATAAATAAAAATGTTAATTGAACTTTAATTTAAAACTAATTAAAACCTTTAATTGGTATAAACATTTTTGTTTATGAATCCTCTGCAAAATGGTTTCTATCTAACACGAATTGAAAAACTGTGCCAACAATTGTTTAACGAAATAATTTGACTTTTATGTTCTTTTTATAGAGATTTATAATCTACTCGAGCTTTTAAGGTCATTAAAATTTAAATGTAAATAAAAGACATTTTTATTTCATTTTCTGTCCGACGTTTCGTTGGGATTTTCCAACATCTTCAGGGATAATTTTTTTATTGAACTTTTGTTCATATTATATTGTGCTGCGTGCGCAGAGCTTCCAGTTTAAATTGGAAATAATCGCCGTCTACTTCTCAATAACAAATAAAAAATTCTATTTTCAAAAAAACGTCAAAATTGCTATAAGTTGTTAAATCTGGCAGTCGTGATTGTGTGCATTTGCAATTTTAATTGTACTGCTGGCCAAGTATTAAGTAGGGGTTACCGGGTATCCAGTATTAACATCTTATTTGAGTACTTGAGTACTTTAAGAAAAAAAATTGAGAGAAACATTTAATATATAGAAGTTTATATAAAAACACATCTTCATTTTATCAGGGTTGTTTTTTTTTAAAGCAAGTACCAAGCTGACTGAGTCGCAGCCGATAGTTTGCCGCCGTCGATAATATTTTTTCTTTGTCCTGCATCTGCATACGAATGTACTTTGTTTCTGAACGTGTTGTTTTTTTTTTATTTATAGAAAACGTGAACGGATAAACCTACTCAAGATCCGGCACCTCTGCCACCTACATGAAATTGCTCGGCCGCCGCTGTTTAAGGTCTCGTCTCGGCTTGTTTCTTTACTCATATTTTGATTCCATTTTGCTTTGAAAGTATTCCACAGCAACCACCATTTATGGTTTATGTATTTACTTTATATAAAAGTACCCATCCCTGCATAAAATTCTAAAATTTATAAAAAATTCTAAAAATTATCGTAAAGCTCTGTAAAAGGTGTTTAAAATATTTTAATAACGTTGTAATTCCACCAAGTAAAAATACAAATCAAATACAAATTTTATTCAACTGGCCCATCTTTTGCGTAACAGTTTTTAAAATATCCCACTTTAAAAAAAAGGTGTGTTGAAAATATAAGCGTGATAAAATATCCCAGTTTTAAAACGAAAATTTCAAAAATAAAAAGGTGTGTTTAAAATATAATCGTGTTGAAAATATCCCAGTTTTTAACCGAAAATATTTAGTACCTTTAAACCGGAAAGTGCGTTTTTCACTGCTTTTTCTCCACTTTCTCTTGGAAATAATATATTTTTGCGGAAAAAAGTATCCTATGTTAGGATCAGAATACTAAGGTACCTACTCACAAAATTTTGTTAAAATCCATCCAGTAGTGTTTATGTGATGCGAACGCAAAAGAAAACCAGACAAACGGAAATGAGTTTTTAACCGACTTCAAAAAAGAAGGAGGGTATCTATTCGTCTGAATGTTGCTTTTTTTATGTATGTAACCGCAGAACTCAGCCATTTCTGAACCGATTTTAAAATTTTTTTCTTTATTTGAAAGGTTATGCTTTCAGGTTGGTCCCATTTTAAAAAAATATCTTTATATTAAAAATTAAAGGGTGTCCCCATACATGTTTTTTACGTGTATTAAGAACCGTAAAGGGCACTAAATTAAAATATTAAAAAATTGCGTATCGCTGTAGCTCCCAACAGCAGAAATTAATAAAAAAATAAATTTAAAATTTAAAGGGTGTCCCCATAGGTGACATAATTTGACCTATTTGGGTCTATCTTTTGAACCGTTATAGAAAAAACCCTGAAAATTTGACAGAATGTCGATTACTGTGACCGTTATAATTAAAGGGTGTTCCAATAGTTCAATTAATTTGATGTATATGGCCATACTTTTGAACAGTTGTACACAGACCGCTGAAATTTACAAAGAACCTGTAGTGCTAAGTCAGCTATAACAGAAAGTATAAAATTTGAATTTGGAACTAAAAGGGTGTCCCAATAGTTTATGTAATTCTATGTACGTGGCCAAACTTTTGAACTGTTACAGACAGACAGCTGAAATTTACAAGGAACCTGTATTGCAAAGTCCACTATAGCAAGTATACAATTTGAATTTAGAAATTAAAGGGTGTCCCCATAAATTATGTAATTTGATCTATATGGCCCTATCTTTTGAACCGCTAAACACAAACACTTGAAAATTAGGCAGAATGTCCACTACTTTCTCTGGTATGATAACAAGTATGAATATTTGGAATTATAATGTAAAGGGTGTCCCAATAGTTCATGTAATTTGATATATATGGTTAAACATTTTAACCGTTATAGACAGATAATTGAAATTTACAAAGAATCTTTGTGGCCAAGTCCTCTATAATAACAGGTCTTTAATTTAACATTGTAAATTAAAGGGTGTCCGAATAGGTGATGTTATTTGATCTGTGTGCCCCTATCTTTGAAACCGTTATAGACAGAGGTTTGAATGGTGTCCCCATAAAAGACGGATGCTGGTGAAAATAGCTTAACTTTTGAACAGTAATAGGGAGAGGCTTGACATTCAAATAGTCTTTATTTTTTTCCCTCTAATTTTGGCGCATCTTTTATTTGGTTTAAATCTAATTCTTACAGATTACTTCTTACATTTTTAGTTTAGAATTGCTGCCCTTCTATCTGTTTAGAAGTCGGTTTTTTTTGCAAGAATTATATTATATGTAGATTATCGATAAATCATAGAACATATTTATTTCGAAAATTATCACTATAACGGACTTTTACATATTTTTTTTCGAATGTAGTAGTAATATTGTCTTATAAATCCCGTACCGCAGAGTCAGTGTTGCCCAGTGTTATAATTTCTGCACTCGCGCCAACAAATAATTTACTGTTTAATTAAGTTTATTTTTTTTTTAATTTCTTATTTTATATTTATCTTCCTTATTTCTGTTTATTTAAGAAAATATGTTTTAAGTTAAGTACATAAGCGTAGGAGAACATATTTTCTAGTGGGGGCAGAGCCATTTTTAATGAAATTTCTGGGGGCACAAAACAGCAAATCTGGAGGGGAATTTGCAGTATATGGGCTGCCTAGCCTTTCTACGCCAGTGGTTAAGTGTTAACCATCGTCGTATATTTACTTAACAAAATTTATTAATTCATACTCGTATGAATATTAAAAAAAATTTTTCTGCAACATTTAATAAATAAATAAAATATTTTTTGTGTTTAACTTGCATTATTTTCTATAAATTTATTTTACATGCAATATTTATTAAAGATAATTAAGAATGTAAATAGCCAATGATCTTGAGGATGTTTAATTAAAATAGAAGCTAACCGGCGCATTGTAAATTACAAAATTAAATAAAGAGAAAAATAAAAGCCATAGTTGCCAGATAAAATTTTGCTAAAATAAATTTATCGTCAAAAAATAAAAAAATATGTATGTCTTAAATTTAAAGATTTTGTTTGATTCAATCATTTAAGATTCAACAAATATTTATTTTGTTTTGTAAAATATGAATATTTTCTTTTATTTTGGGGGTACCTCGGTGGGCTATGAGGTAGTGTGCCGGTCTATCAGACCGAGTTTGTGGGTTCGATTCCCACTGGTATTTTTGTTCACTAAAAGATCAAGAAGATGCTTTAATATAATCTGGGTGCCTACAAATGGTTAACTGCTTCAGTGACAGGTTACGGACTCTTCAATTATTATCTGGCAAGAAGATACTTGCAGACTGTGGAACTAGAACTGGACCTGGAAAAAGGCTAAGATGGCACAGCACTTTTTTCCTCAAAATATCTTATTTCCATTTTGTTTTAAAGCTAATCCAATACAAATTTGAAGACTCTTTACTTTTACAGTGCTGCAGATATCTATACATACATATAACAAAACAGTGACTCACTTCCTGTCCGTCTGTCTTTTTCTTTGTGTTCGCATCACGTAAAAACTACTAGATGGAATTTAACAAAATTTTGGAAGATGGTACCTTAGTATCCGGATTCCAATATAGGATACTTTTTCCCCAAAAATACCTTATTTCCAAGAGAAAGTGAGGAAAAAGCAGTGCAAGTACTTTAAGGTACTATATAGTACTTTAAAGTACTTTTATTTTTGAAAGCAGTATATTTCAAGCAATGTTGCGCAACAGATGGCGCTGTATTGAAATAAAGATTAATTCATTTCCTCTGACTTTCTTTTACAGAGCTTTACAATAATTATTAGAATTTTATATAAATTTTAGAATTTTATCCAGGGATGGGTACCTTTATATAAAAGTAAATACGTAAGAGTCTTAAAATTTGTTGTGGATTACTTTCAAAGCAAAATCGATCAAAATCAAAAGCAAAAGCAAAATCCTGACAATATTTTGTTCGAATCAGCCATTTTGGTATAAAGCTAATCCTCTACAAACTTTAAGACTCTTTACTTTTACAGTGCTGCAGATATCTATACATACATATAATAAAATAGTAACACATTTCCTTTCTGTCTGCTTTTCTTTTGCGTTCGCATCACGTAAAAACTACTGGATGGATTTCAACAAGATTTTGTGAGGAGGTACCTTAGCATCCTGATTCTAATATCTTCTAAGAGAAAGTGAAGAAAAAGCAGTGATAGTACGCAATTTTCGGTTTAAAGATACTGAAATTTTCGGTTTAAAACTGGGATATTTTAAACACGGTTGCGCATATATATTTTTTTTTTTTTTTTTTTTTTTTTTTTTTTTATTTTTCAGATAAATTTTATTATAAATAATAAACAATTTTACATATGTCGCCTCAGCGCCAGATTTGGCATTATAGAGGCTAGTTGGCAAAAAAAATTTACAAGATAAAATTTATATACATTTTATAACAAATTCAATTTAAATGAGTAAAATATTTAAGTATATTAAAAAGAAAATTATGGTATAAATATAGTGAATAATTATTTAGCAAATTTATCTAGAACAATTATGTTAGAAGTTCATCAACATTCTCAAGAAGATAATTCTTTAAAGAGGACTTAAACTGTGAGAGTCTTGAGGCTTGTTTTATATTGCGAGGCAAATTGTTATATTCCTTGCAACCAGAGTGTTCAATACGTTGTTTTGTTGTTTCAGACAAACAAATGGCTACTCTTAAGTTTTCTCTATTTCTTGTATTAAAAATGTTTTGATTTCGTGAGAAATGTAAAGTATGGTATCCAATACCATTGATACATTTAAAGATATAAACTAATAATTGTAGTTTGTAAAGCCCGTGAATCGGTAAAACACTAGGGAAAATTTCTCTATATAAAATAACGGTTGGGAATCGGAGAGGCAAATTTGCTACACTTTTAAGCGCTTTATTTTGTAATCTCTGAAGTGATTTGAATTCCGTTGTTTTTTTGAAACCGTATATTAAAGCGAGATAATTGCAATGACTTTGAACTAAAGCCTGATAGATTAAGAATTTCGTGTTTTTGTCAAATTTGTTTTTAAATTTATAAAGTAAGCCCAAGGCTGGAGAAATTTTTGATTTAAGATTTTTAATATGTTGGTCCCACATTAGGTTTCCCTGAAAACAAACACCTAGATATTCAACAGATGAAACTTCCCAAACTTCTCTACCCTCAACAAAAATGCTGAAATCATTGTTAAAACCAGAGTGTGGTTTAAATCTAATAAGTTTGGTTTTACCTTGATTTAAAAAAAGTTTGTTTAAACGAATATACTCGGATATTAATGCGGCATCCCTTTCCATATACGGTTTTAAAGCAGTTTCATGCTTATAATGATAAAATATACTGATGTCATCAGCATAAATAAACATTTTTCCCGATAGGTCCAGATTTTTTAAATCATTAATATATATTGTAAATAACAGAGGACCTAAAACACTTCCCTGTGGAACTCCATGCACAACATCCCCAAAATTGCTAGCCTTCTCTTTGACCTGAACAAATTGCTTTCTATTCGTTAAGTAACTTTTCACAAGTAAAAGCTCATTCCCATGAATACCATAATATTTTAGTTTCTGCAACAATATGTTGTGATCTATAAGATCAAACGCTTTTGTCAGATCGAAAAATATTCCCGCAGCTCTGTAGCCTTTATCTAAACCCTTGCAAATATAATTTTGCACATTTAAAGTAGCCTCTTCCGTGCCACAACCCTTTCTAAATCCAAATTGGTACTCATTCAGCAAATTATTTTCCATGAAAAAAGTTGAAAGTTGATTGTGTATTAATCGTTCAAAAATTTGATTGATAATTGGAAGCATCGAAATAGGGCGATATTGATCTAAATTCATTATTTTGTTTTCCTTGGGAATGGGGATAACTTTATGTATTTTCAAAATATCAGGATAAACCGACGTATCAACTATAATATTGAAAATGCGTGCAAGACATGGCGAAATAATATTAGAACAAAGTACAAACACTTTGGGACAAATATTATCGTGGCCACAACTTTTTCCAGGAGATATGCTTGATATTATTTCTTCAACTTCTTGACTAGAGGTATGATAAAGAAAGAATCTGTTATTAAAAGGTCGTAATGTCCTAAAATCATTAAAATTCTCAGTAGGAGACTGAACTATTTGATGCTTTATATTGTTGACAGATTGCAAGAAATGATTATTGAGCATTTCAGCTTTACGGAAATTGTCTTTAACATGTTCTCCATTGGTATCAAAAACCGAAATTTCCCTTTGTTTTATTCTGCCAAGAGTTTCATTAATAAACCTCCAAGTTTTCTTAGGATCATTATTTATATTTTCTAAATTGCTTGTATAGAAATTGTTAAATGAGCTTCTAAGAGCTGTTTTATGACATAGCTAATTCTTTTCAACTGTGTTTCAATAGTGTTATCATGTTTTTTTCTTCTTTGCTTCAGCAGATTCTTTTTAATATCAATGAGTTTTTGCAAATTTCCGTTTATCCAAGGCGTTATTTTATCTTTTTTATTTTTAAAAGTATGAGTTCTAACGGTGGAATTATCAACTGCACCTCTAATAGATGTAATTAAATTAGAAGTGTCAGTGGATGAATTACCAGTATACGTAAAGTTTGACAAATCAGTTTGTAAAATACGCTTTACTTCTTCATAATCACATTTAACATTTTCCTTTTTTTCAAAATCTTGACTTTTAGTTTGTATCTCTACCAAACATGATATTATATTGTGATCTGAGATTTTACAACTTACAGAATCTACAATCATTTGTTTATACATATTAGTGTAAACATGATCTATCGATGTGCCACTAATTTGACGTGTAATTAAATTATGACAGTTTCTGAAATCAAAACCTTGCAAAAGATTTACAAGTTCTTCCGACACATTTCTATTCAACAAATCAATATTTGCATCACCAACTAAAATGCAGTGACTTCTGCCATAAGTAGACAGTAAATTTTCTAGGCAAAACAAAAAATTATTTGAATTACATTTTGGTGATTTATAAAATGAAATGAAAATGACATCCTTTCCGTCAAATCTTAAATCACAAAACTTAAGAGCCACGTAGTCAATAAAGTTGTGACTTGAAACTTTGTCTACAATGAAATTCAAACTATCGTGGACATACACTGATGTCCCACCGTGATGATCAGTTCTACAACAATGAACGGCTCTAAACCCTGGTATATTATATATTTGAGTAATATTTTTTTCAAACCATGTTTCTTGAACAGCAATAATTGCTGGAAGTTTTGGAAAACTTGCAATTAATGTTTTGAATTTATTAAATTTTGAAATTGAAGATATGCTTCTAACATTGATCGATATGATATTTAAAAAATTTTTATTTGAGTTATTTAAATGCATACTATATGCTTCAAAGCTATGAAAAAATTGATTTGTAATCATCATGAAAAAGATAAAGTGGACTAAACCATAAAAAAAAAAAAAAAATTTAATAAGTTAAATTACGATGGTGACATAAAAGAGTTATCCGAATCATCAAGAATATTGGCATCATGTTGGGTTGACTGCCTCTTAGCACGGTACGTGGTTGCCTCTAATAACAGTTTATCAACATCATCAGCACATCTTATTAGTTTTGGCCTGGATAATTCACTTCTTTTAGTGAACACTCTACCATCATATACATATACAGAGCGATACCCAATTTTTTTCAAAGATTTGGCGTAATTGAAAAGGCTCATTGTCTCACGGCCTAAATAATCATTTACATATACTCTTTTCGTTTCTTCATTTTCTCTGAGTTTGGGCTTAACTGCCATTAGCTTTTCTTTCGATTTTTTTGTATTAAGTTTAATTACGACGGTTTTTTTATTAGTAGCGTTTTTTGATTTTATGAAATAGGCATCACTTATATTCTCTTCTTTTAGTTCTACACCAACTTCGTTTGTAAATTTGAGCACCGCATCCACAGCTGACACTCCATCACCTGCTTCAATACCAGACAAAATACAATCATTTTTGACTCTCTGATCATTTAAATATTTTACAGAGTCTTTCAACATTTTCACTTCAGCCTTTAATTCTTTATTTTCTTTTTGCAAATTCTCCACCTTTTTCTTATTTTCTGCTACTCCTTTTATCAAATCATCGAATTGTTTGGACATAAAAGTCATAGCTTCTGTTAAAGCAGACAATTGATCTAGTTTTTTTAGTTCTGTTTTGATTTCAATCAGTTCAGCTTTAACAGATGAATTTTTATTGTTGTTGTTGGTATTTTTACATAGATTGCATTCATACTCTTCATCCGAATGTTCAACTAAGTACTCAAACTGAGGTTTGTCTAGAGAAGTACAAACAACATGAAAGTTTTTTTTACATTTATCGCATTCTATGCTTTCTTCGTTATCTTCGATGCACAATTTGCATTTAGCACAATTTATTAGATTATTTTTAACACTGCGCCTGGTTTTCATAGACATACTTTATAACTTCCAGATACTTTTCACTTTTTATATTAATAGTCTGTACTTATTTAATAAATATTAAGACTTTTTATATGAAAAAAATTAAATTTTATTTTCCACTCAAAGGACAAAAGAAAAAACTGACTTTACACAGCAAGTGTTTAAACAATATTACGCAACAGATGGCGCCAATTAAATCAAATTTGTATTTTTACTTTGTGAAATTTCATTGTTATTAAACTATTTTAAACACCTCTTACAGAGCTTTACAATAATTTTTAAAATTTTATATAAATTTTAAAATGTTATCCAGGGATGGATACCTTTATATAAAGTAAATACATAAACCATAACTGAAGCCCTATAAAAGTAAGTCTTACTATTGGTGTAGAATACTTTCGAAAAAAAAACCACAAAGTATTGTCAGGACACCAACGACGCGTCGTGGCTTGCACAGCTAGTCGAATAATAAAAAAGCATATATTATACCAAATTCCTATGTATGTTTTAAAATAACTTAAAATTTGGTACAATATGGTAGATTAAAATAAAAAATGGTAGGACAACATTTCTTCCAGTGGCAACACTTGAGAACAAAAAAACCGTGAAATCTTTTAAAAAAACATAATTTAAGAAACAAAACCATTTTATTTTTATATTAAATAAAAAACAAATAAATGATAATTACCAATGTGTAAATAAGAGATATTTAAAGGAAGTTAAGCAAACCAAATGTATAATTAAAATAAAATAAAAAAAATCAGTAAAAATTGTTAAATTGATTAAATAACAATCTTAATATTTTTATCTTTTAGATGGGCTAACAAATATTTGCTCAGTTTTAAAAATCATTTTCGATAACTCAATAAATAAACATTATGACCAATAGAAATTAAAAAGAGAAATAATTAGTCACAATGATGATTTAAAAGTGCTATAAGTTAAAATTGATAACGTAGAAATATATGTTTTAAAAATTATCTTATTAAAAGACGAATTTATCTACTGATGAATGCTGATTCTAGTTTTATATAAATATTTTTTTTTTTTGCAATCAAGTTTTGCCTCTTTTCAATGCTTGCCTATTTGAGACTTTCAAATAAGTTTAGCTTAAAAAAATGATAAAAGTAATTTTAGTGTTTTTGTTTTAAGATAAACAAGTTTTTTTATGTGTTTAAATGATCATTGCACTTTTTTCTATTGGAAATATGTAGTTGACATCACAGAGTGAAGAAAAAGTGTAGTGTTGCCAGATTTCAAGCAATTTCATTATTAAAACTAGTTCTGAGCGTCCTGACAATATTTTGTTCGATTTTGCTTTGAAAGTAATCCACACGAAATTTTAAGACTTACTTTTATATATTTACTTTATATAAAGCTACCCATCCCTAGATAAAATTCTAAAATTTATATAAAATTTTTAAATTCTTAAAATTATTGTAAAATACAGACAGGAAATGAGTTACTCATTATTTTAAAACAGCGCCATCTGTTGCGACACATTGCTTAAAATGAACTGCTTTCAAAAATAAAAGATACCTTAGAGTATGCAGTACCTTAAAAAAGAGAAAAGGATTTATTTTTTATCGGGACAATTTAGACAATATAAACAGAATAATAGAAGAATATGTGAAACAAGTGTTACAAAATCCTAAGAAATTACTTAGAGTAGGGTACTCCTCAACCCATTGACAGTAATTTAAAACACTCCCATATCTGTATAGCTGGGATATTAAACCCTAAAATTTACTTCAAAATAAAAGGCAAAGTCAAACAAAATAATACCGCTTTAGAAGCGAGAAGAAGAAAGAGCATAATCTAGCAAAAAGCTGATAGGAGTGCTACGAGGAGGAGTACCCTATTTTTTATTAATGTATGGGGGTATATCGAAGGAGACCACTTCCATAATGGGTCCCTTTTTCGACCCCCTTCCGTCCTTTATGATTACAGGCAACCGAAATGTAATTTACCGCAACCTACTTTCATTGAGTCACGTGCTACAACCAGCCTTTAATCTTGACCTTATGCTAGCCAGTGCTGGACATTCACACACAATGTGCTCAGCCTCTTTCCTTTCCCCGTCGTCTCCACTTTTGCCTCTGCCTCTTACTTTTAGGCATGAGCTGTAGAGACTCCGACTCGACGTTGAAGGAATGTTTTGAGGTGCCTGCTGCCGAAAAGGATTTACTTAAATCCACAGGGCCAGGTGCGTCTAATTCATCCACATTTACCTCCATTGCCGCAGGAGTATTTTAATAGACTGACCAGTCCACCCCTTGCGAGGTTTCTTTGTCATTCTCTTTCGATATACTTCATGGCCAGTGCCAGCCGCAGTTCCTAAGGAGATTGACCAACCTCTCCACCTCTAACGAGGCTTCCCTGTCCCCATCCCTATCAACGCCACAGGAGAACCTTAAGAGATTAACCTGTCCACCCCTTGCGAGCAGTTCCTATCGATCCCTTATGAATTTTTTCCTAGGCCATTATTGGAGAAAACGATGTTCACCCACACAGAGCTACTTATACGTGGGTAAGTCTACATTGAAACTGGAGTTCGACCGCTATCCAGATTTCGCATACTAAAGTCCAAACACCCTCTTGACCACGCATCCCTGGCGTAAGCTGTTCCACCGTGGATTAGGGGGAGCTGTTAACGACTAGTCCTCTTTAACTACTAACTAGCCATTCAGCTTCTCGGCACAGCTACCAACTACCTTAACCTTACAAGTGGGTGGAGTACCCTAAAACAAAGTAATTATTCAATATCGTATAGCCGAAGTTTTGCTTTATTCAATGAATGTGTAGGTTGGTATAGCTGGTATTTACTATTTTGAGGCATTTGTAGGTGGCATCTCTTTGAATTATTTTGTTTTTGTTTTCTTATTTGATCTTAGCGTACTCGTACAACCTAGTGTAAGTTGCTCAATAAAAACAACGACAACAACAACTTACCTTAAGTGAACTAAATAGTGGTGGTAAATCTGCAAACGAGGGGTCTGAAAAATCACTACGTCTACGTACTAATAGACAACTATGAACGGGTGAAAATGTGCGACGCTGCTGTTGCGTTTGCGGTTGCTGCTGCTGCTTTTGTTTATTGGCAGTATTTTTATTAAAAACTAACTGTTGTAAAGGTGGTTTAACAACATCACGATTTTCTTTTAAAAGTGAATGACCACCGTCAGCGCTAATTGCACTTGTTGTTGTTGTTGTTGCTGCTGCTGCTGTTGTTGTTGTTGTTGTGATCGTAGACAATTCGGCATTGACTTGTAAACGTTTGTGTCTCGTTAGACCGATACTATTGCCAAAACTCTGCAAATTACGACGGCTTTTACTATCGCGACTACGGCTTACGTGATGTAAATGTTGTATACCATCGATCTTATCATCCGCACTTGTATCCGTATTATTCTTATTTTCATTTAAAATCTCATTATCACATTGTTGTGTGACGCCGCCTAATATAGAATTTCTGTAGGAATTTTGTTTTTCTTGATCTTTTTTTTGTATTTTATCTAAATCTTCTTCAGTATAGTCGTAATAGTGATCGATAAGAGTGGGTAGATTTTGGTATTTCTTTTTACGATAAACCGGGGAATTACTAAGAGAACGAGATTTTCGCTGTTGTAGGGCAGTTATTTGTTTGGATGTTGGCAGTAAAGCTTTGCCAACACGAATTTCTGGCAATTTTATTTGGCCTAAAGAATTTTTTCGAGAACTATTATCTTTGTGGTTAGTGTTGTTGGTGTTGGTACTGTTATTGCTATTGCTGTCGGGTACAACCGATAAACGCGATGACGGATTATCAAATAATGAGTAACGTCGAAACATGTTAACAAAAGAATTTGTGTTAAATTCTAGAACGTTTTTTTCTTTTGTTTTGATTGTTTCTTTAATAATTTACACCTTGGAATCACACTTCTTAAACAATAAATACACTTCTTTTCTTTTTTTTATAAATTTATTGCTCAATAAAACAACTTGCTATTGATGCGATAATTTTTTGTTGTTGTATTTCTTTTCAAGCTAAATTCACAATAAACGTCCGATCACTAGTATTAATAGATTTAAACTGGTTTCTTTTGGCGAAACCTTAAACGAATACAGTATTCGAAAGCAAACTACGAAAAACAACATCTAAAAAAAAGAAACAAATAAAAAACCAGATAAAAACAACAACAGACAATGCAGAGAAGGAAATTGGAATTTGGAAAAACATACTAGACAACTTTAAAATCGTACTTAACCACACTTTTGCTTTTGTGTTTTTTATTTACTAAATATTCGTAATTAAAAAGAAAATCATTTAATTAAAATATTTTGAGTTATCGAAAATCAGAGGTACAATTTTTTTCAAATGGAGCACGAAAATCTAACTCAAAAAATTGATGGGCTACTTTTTTCAAAGCGCAAGATATTTAGGAAAAAGAAGAAAAGGGGGTCTACAATCGAATAAAAATTATTCGATAGTTTTTACCAATAATGATAGAAGACAAGATCACGACATGCTTATATTTTCCCGTTAGATGACGTTGATCGGCCAATTAAAGGTTTCCAAGTCTGTAATCAACAAATTGAATAATTTCTTGTTATACTCTCAATCAGCATTATTATTAGCCAAGCGAAAGACAGTTTCGTGATGTCATTAGGCCGACATGCGCCGACGGCGGATGGCGTATCCTGGTCTTATATCATCCTTGGTTTTTACTATACCTATGGCCCTTATTATGTATTTCATTCGATTCTAGATCTTCGCTGGCTAATGAACAGCGAAAGTCAAATTCGTATTATGAGTTGGTAGCACTGTCGAAAATTTCGTTGTACTCGAATTTTGTATTGCCTTTTTTTACAAATGCAAGCAGTAAATTATTTTATATTAATTTCATGCAGGGGTAAGGTTGTAAGTACAAAACAACAATTGGAAAAGCTCGTTTTTCTAATGAAACCAAACCCTCAGATGGCAAAAGGAATATTCCCAAAAGTTCAAGCGGCAAAGAAATGGGAAGAAACAACGCAGGAGCTAAATTAATTATTAATTTATTTTTTTCTTTTATAAATTAGTAATACATTCACCACTTTCGCAAACAACTATTCCCCTGAAAAAACTCACAATTTTTCTATCGTGAATGATTTCTGTCATCAAATACAAGTAAATTTGTTATTGTATTCACGATAGGAAATTTTGTAGTTTTTTTTTCATGGGAATAATTATTCGCAAGAGGGCTGAATATTTATTTATAGTGCCAGCTAATAAATATGTACTATTGTGAATTAATCAATTGAGTTAAATTCACAATAGCGTAATTTTTTTAAATGTGCTCCATAATACCAAATGAGAATTCGTTCGATCAGCTCTTTCGACTATAGCCGAATATCGAAAGTTGCTCATTATAGGCACCTATATTATTTAATTTAGAATAAAAAATTATCGAATAATTTTTGACCAATTCATCGATGATTTTTTTTTTTTTTGAGTAATTGAAATAAAAAATAACTAATACTTTGCCAGCACTAATTTTAAAAGCAAGATATTCTTAGGAGATAAAAAGTTAGTTCCAGAGATAAAAGAACGACTGTCTTTAGTTGTATTTTTTAAAAGAAATAGATTCACCGAATATAAGAATACAAGGTTGCCACTCGAAAAAATCTATTAAAATCTTGATTTATTTTAAAGTTATTCGATTAGTTTTTGAGGAATAATTATGTTTTAAATAAAAAAAGCATAGAAAACATGGTAAATATTATTTACAAAAACGAAGCACCATTTGTTTTATTAGAAATACATTCTCAGAAACAAAGGAGGATGACGGTTTCTCGAACAAATACTGTTGGATAATTTTTCCAAATATTTTTCTATTAATTTTCGTTATTTGATAAAAATCTTATAAATTTTGTTATGTTATCAAATTTATGGGACTCTACTAAAATTTAAAAAATATTGCCCTTTTTGACATAAAATTGTTCTTTGAGATTTTAGAAAAATATAAATCGGTTGTTTTTTAGATTAATAGCGTAAACAATGTTACCATAAGTAAAACCATAAAATAAATGCAATAATATTTTTTCGCTCTTATTTAAGAAGATTATTAAATAAGATAAATTATTTTATTTATATCAAACTCATTAATGGAACTTTTTTGGGATTAATAATAAAAGAAAATCAAATATTAAATAAACCTACGCACTCGGTAACACTGTTTACATTAAAATACACCACTGGTCCAATGAAAGCCAATTTCTAGCCGTATTGGCTCTCCATTTTAACAATGTTCTCTTTTACTGTCAAACTGTCCAACTACAAAATTATATTTGACACATTTTTAAAAATTACTAATGGTGTCAACTACAATATGAAGTATTGCACTGACTTCACCACCTCTGCACTCAACTAAAAATTAAAAAAAAGAGTACATACAACTAAATAAATGGTGAGAGAGTAAAATTAATTATCCTACAGCTAAAGAACCAACATTAAGTGATTATTATAACATACACACATCTATATAAATCCACTAATGTGTACATAGATACATATATGGGTGCATCAGGGTTGGTAAAGTTGGTAGAATTGAATTGTTCTAATTTTTTAGAATCTGAATAAATAAGACAAATGACTCATATGGTAGAATTCAAAATTTCCTCGTTTTTTGTAAATGATTTTATATGGCAACCAATAGTACTTTTAACAATGGATGGGGGAGCCTGCAGCAAGTCTGGTGGGAGCACTGCTCCCCTAGAATGGTCTTTCTATGGTATTTTCCAATTTCTAAAACCTAACAAGAAGTTTTTCACCCTTCTCATTATAACATACTTCAATATAATCCTTCTCAATATCCATATAATAAAACAGCAACAAGACACTGTTCTGTATATGATTTTTTTAAGACAACAATGCCTTGCGAAGCTTTTCACTTGTCTGCAGAAAACACCTAGAGACTTTTGTGGGAAGGTATCTTAGTACCTCGGTTTAAATTTGGAACATTTTTTCCCCCTATCAAATGTTTAAATTCGAACAAAATATTATTGTCAGGATCCTGTGGACTTCGCGGGCACTGTTAGTTTTATATAAAACCTCTATCCAGAGACGTATACCTCTATAAAAAGTAAATATATTTTATATTAGTTGCAAAGCAAAAGGCAAATTCAATCAAATAAGATGTTGCCAGGACTCTGTCGAAGTAAAATCAAAGGAAGATCAGAAGAAGGTCCAGTAGCTTTAATCTATATAAATAAAATCAAATGTCGTTCGTTGGTAATCGCCTCGCTTTGGCCAATTATTTTTTTTTTAAATCTTTATCATAATAAAATATAAAAAAAAGTTTAATAAAATAAATTAAAAATAAATATTGGCCACGCCCATTTTACGCCCACTTTTTAAGTAGCTAGAGAACTAAATCAGGTAGACCTTTGAAATTTTGCACCAGGAATCTCCTTATTAACATTCATAGTTGATCGAAATACAGGCTGGATTGGAAAAGTGGGCGTGGTACCTCCCATACAAAGTGAACAATTATTATCGTCTACCTGTCGATCTGCAATAGGTAGAGTATTGAAACTTTGCACAAGTAACCGTCATACTAATGTGCATAGTCTAGCAAAATACAGAATGGATTGGGATAGTTGGCGTGGTACCTCACATACAAAGTGAGAACTATAATTTGAAGAGTCTTGAAACTTTTCACAAGTAAGCCTCAGCCTAATGTGTATAGTATAAAAAAATATAGAATGGATTGGGCGTATTAGCTCCCATACAAAGTGCAAATTATCATTTTGTAACTAGAGAAATACAATATGTAGAGTCTTGAAAATTTTCACAAGTAACCTTCATACTAATGGGCATAATCTAGATTCGAATAGTGGTAGTGGTACCTCCCATAAAAAGTAAAATAATATTATCGTGTTATTAAGTAAAGTCTAGCAAAAAACAGATTGAATGGGAACAGTGAGCGTCGTACCTTGTATATAAACTGATACAGTTTTGTCGTAAGAATAGCGTGCGTTTTCGAGTTAAAGTATGGCTAACTTCTCTTCCAAGCTAGTATTACAAATCCGTTACAAAAATTCTTTTATTCAAAAATATACCAGTATATATTTTTTTGTATTCCTCTTTTGTCTCACGTCAACTAAGAAAACTTGTGTAGTATAAACGGAAACTGAGTGATAATGACAAATTTATTATTAAATTAAAAAAAAAAAATAAAATTTTAAAATTATATGATACAATTTACATAAAACCAATTTTGTTATAAAAAATCTATAACAAATTTATCATAAATATATGTATGAGTATTTGGTACAATTTGAGCCTGAAAAGTACAATTTTAGAACCCGCTAGGTGGAATATGAGTTTTCGATTTACCATCCCTGGTGAACGTAATATGTCAAATACATAAATTTTTTCAAGAAAAAACAAAGAAGATTACAACACATGTTCAAAATCAAAGACTAAGGTTTTTTTCTTTGTTTATTTTTTTAAATTACAAGATGTTCCAGCCATTTAAAAAGAGGAAGTGTATGCAGGTATACCATACACTCACTTATACATACATTCATACATACATTTATTTATAGTGAAAAACAAAAATTTTAAGCCGCACTATGGAACAAACTAATCTGATTTGAAAATAAAGGAAAATTTTGAAAAAAAATTAGAAATCTTACATCATATTTTTATACCCTTCACCACAGGTGGAAAGGGTATATATAAGTTTGTCATTCCGTGTGTAATTTCTACAATATTCATTTCCGACCCCATAAAGTATATATATTCTGGATCCTTATAGATAGAGAAGTTGATTAAGCGATGTCCGTCTGTCCGTCTATCCGTCTGTCCGTGTTAGTGTGGTAATGTCATTTGCCAAGGCACCAGAAGAGATACAAAAAATTTAAGCACACCAATCTGTCAGGCATAGTTTCGAAAATTTTTGTATTGCAATTCAGCAACATCGGATCATTCCTTTGGAGGATACGGGCCACGCCCACCTATATTTTTTTCACGTTTTTTGAGGTTTTTTTTTAAATTTTTTTCAGCTTTAATGATTCTGTTTTGCCTTTTTTTCTCAAATAAATATTAGACTGCGACAGGTAGATCGCAAGGAGTGCATACAGATCTCGGGGGATCTATAACCCCCTGCGAGGGGCGATTTTTGTTTGTTTTTAGATTGGTAGGGTTTTTCTGCTTTGATTTGTATTAGTGACCTGAAAAAGGGTACCCACTGATAAATAGGAGCAGTTAAAAGGACCCCCCATGTGTCAATATGAGGAAATTTTTTTTTTGTAACGATTTTTTTTTTGCTTTAGTCTGACCATTCTAACTCAATATAGACTGCAGAAAGGTCCTAAATTTAACAAAAAAAAATTTCAATAAAATTTAAAAAAAAAATTTTTTAAAAAATTTAAAAAAAAAATTTACAAAACATTTTCAAAAATATATTTTACAGAAAAATATTAAAAAAAAATTTTTTTTAAAAATTTTCCAAAAAATTTTCGAATAAAATTTTACAAAAAATTTTTAAAAAATTATTTTTACAAAAAATTTTTACACACAATTTTCGAAATATTAAAACAAAAATTTCAATATTTCTTTGAAAATGAAAATCATGACTGTAACATAACATATAATTAATATTAAGATTATACATATATATGTATGTGTGTATATAGAGTAACATATTTTTTTTAAATGCGTTTGATTTTTACATAGATGATATCTCTGTTTTAAAACCTAGGTGCATTAAACACATAGACATCATCAGGATACCGACTACAAACTGTCAAAAATAAAATACACACGTTTATAGGTAAACGATTCTTTTGAAGCCAGCAAAGCTACATGGCTACACGACCACCGTTGTGGCTGTCGTCAACTTAGGCTAATTTGTATTTTATTCAACAAAAGAAAATGTCACAAAATTGTAAATTACAAATTCATATACAAACAAAAAGTATTGGAGGAAATATTGAAAAGTTTTTGAAAAAGTTTTTTAATTTTATAAAAGCAAAATAAGTATTTCTACAACAATGTCAGAGTTTACGATGTAGCTGTCGGCTTCAATATCATTAAGTAGCTGACAACACGGCGACAATTGTAGCAAACGGAATTTGTGTTCATTTGTCTTCTATTTCTTTACAATATGGATAATGCTGTACATGTCTGTATAAATAAAATCACCGTGGTGAAGGGTATAGAAGAATCGGCACGGCCGAATATAGCACTTTTACTTGTTTTAATTGCGAATGAAATGTGACAAAAATAACTATTAAAATCCATTGCACAGTGGTGTAGCAGTCTCATTTTATTATCTTATAGCTTGTTTTAGTCGGCGTTGCCTGGGATACCGTTTTTAGATTTTTATAGGCACAAAAGAAACAATTTTTTTTAAATCAAATGAGTAGCAAACCTTGGAAGAAAAACATTTGTTTAAATCTTAACAACAACAAAAAAAATTTCTGAAATCTGTTCTGTAGTGCGATTCACTATTCAATTTTAACGATTCTTGACTCGTTAAAAAAAATTTAACAACAAAACGAAAGACTTTGCTAGTCAGAAATGCTTTTTAATAACATTTGATTTTGTTATAAATCAGCTGTTTTTCTTAACAAGTCGAGTATTGTTAATTTAACTGCAACTATTTTTGTGTCGTTTACTTTATCAAAAGATAAAGTCGGTCATTAGATGTACATATAATATAAAATGTAAAATATTCTAACCCCCATATTTATAAAAAATAAAATATATTTGAAATCTATTTTAGAACTAATTTTTCATACAAAAGTTATTTTAAAATACACTTCAAAAAAGCTTTATTTTTTACAAATATGGGGGTAAATAATTAATATTTATAATTAAAACACATACATATGTATTATACCTACCTTATAAAAATGAATTTAAACAATTTTTTTAAAATAAAATTAAAAAAGAGCAAAAAATTAAGCACTTTTGCGGAAAGTTTTGTATATTTTGTTTATTATTTTTCATTCTTCTTTGTTCTTTTCAGCAGCATTGCCATTTATTTTTGTTTGTATTTTTCATTAGTTAACCATAGGTTAGTGAATCGCAAATGCGTTAGTGCAAGCAAAAAACATGTTGATATATTTAACAAGTGTTAGATCGTTAAAAGTTAGTGAATTGCACTACTGGTCTATTTTGAGGATTAATATGAAGGCAAAGTCTTACCTTATACCTACATCAATTGACCTTTTCTCGCTTCTATTATATTCCTGCGCATATCTAATTTCACATTATAGATAAGGATGTTCATATTTTTTTTAAATACACAGAAAGAAAAATTCCATTCTAAATTTAAGTAAATTATTCTTATTTTTAACCGACTTCAAAAAAGAAGGAGGTTATCTATTCGTCTGAATGTTGCTTTTTTTCTTATGTATGTAACCGCAGAACTCAGCCATTCTGAACCGATTTTAAAATCTTTTTCTTTATTTGAAAGGTTATGCTTTCAGGTTGGTCCCATTTTAAAAACAGTTCATTATATTAAAAAATTAAAGGGTGTCCCCATACAACATACATGTTTTTACGTGTATTAAGAACCGTAAAGGGCACCAAATTAAAATTTTAAAAAATTGCGTATTGCTATAGCTCCCAACAGCAGAAATCAATAAAAAAATTAATTTAAAATTTAAAAGGTGTCCCCATAGATGACATAATTTGACCTATTTGGGTCTATCTTTTGAACCGTTATAGACAAAACCTTGAAAATTTGACAAAATGTCGATTACTGTGACCGTTATAATAAAATGTAAAAATATTCAAAATTTTAAATTAAAGGGTGCTCCAATAGTTCATTTAATTTTATGTATATGGCCATACTTTTGAACAGTTGTACACAGACCGCTGCAATTTACAAAGAACCTGTAGTGCTAAGTCAGCTATAACAGAAAGTATAAAATTTGAATTTGAAACTAAAAGGGTGTCCCAATAGTTAATGTAATTCTATGTATGTGGCCAAACTTTTGAACTGTTAGAGACAGACAACTGAAATTTACAAGGAACCTGTATGGCAAAGTCCACTATAGCAAGTATACAATTTGAATTTAGAAATTAAAGGGTGTCCCCATAAATTATGTAATTTGATCTATATGGCCCTATCTTTTGAACCGTTAAACACAAACACTTGAAAATTAGGCAGAATGTCCACTACTTTCTCTGGTATGATAACAAGTATAAATATTTGGAATTATAATGTAAAGGGTGTCCCAATAGTTCATGTAATTTGATATATGTATATGGTTAAACATTTTAACCGTTATAGACAGATAGTTGAAATTCACAAAGAATCTTTGTGGCCAAGTCCTCTATAATAACAGGTCTTTAATTTAACATTGTAAATTAAAGGGTGTCCGAATAGGTGATGTTATTTGATCTGTGTGCCCCTATCTTCGAAACCGTTATAGACAGAGGCTTGAATGGTGTCCCCATAAAAGACGGATGCTGGTGAAAATAGCTTAACTTTTGAACAGTAATAGGTAATAGTAACAGTAATAGAGGCTTGACATTCACATAGTCTTTACTTCTTTTCCCTCTAATTTTGGCGCATATTTTATTTGGTTTAAATCTGATTCTTACAGATTACTTCTTACATTTTTAGTTTAGAATTGGTGCCCTTCTATCTGTTTTGAAGTCGGTTTTTTTTTGCAAGAATTATTAGACATAATCGTTCTTACAAATTTAACAAAGATTACCAGTAAACAATTCTTGAATCAAACAGAAATTAATTAAAAGAAGAATTATATTCTACATTTCTTGATAACCTTCAAAATATTCAAAATTCATGTGTTCTTATTCACTGTGTGTTTGATTGATTTTTGTGTGTCAAAAAATTTAGAGGAAAACTACAAAAAAAGTGTAAACAAATTTGAATTTTATTGAATTTTATACGTCTATAATTGTTATTTACAATAATAAAGTGAGTAATTTACATGACGAATTCATTGATACATAAATTTACAAAACTGAAATTGTTGTTATAATAATAAAAATAAAACTGGAGTGGCCTGCACTCAACTTTACCATACCAAATGGAAACAGATATTTGTATGGATATTGAAGAATTGGGGTGTTTGGTAAACTATCCCTTGCCCCTTCCCGATTATGGCCAAAATTTATACAACTCTTCATCTCCATAAACCAAAGGCACATATTGAATTTCATTTTGATATGTCATACGGTATTACCTATACAGCGTTTAAAAAATTTTGGAGTAAGTAATCCACCCCTTGCCCCTTCCCGATTATGCCCCAAAATTTATACAGCTCTTCATCTCCATAAACCAAAGCTGCATACTAAAATTCGTTTTAATATGTCATGCGGTATGACCTGTAAAGCGTTCACAAAATTTGGGGGTAAGGAAAATACCCCTTGCCCCCTCCCGATTATGCCCAAAAACTATTAGGCTCTTCATCTGTACAAACTATACAAAAATAGTGGCATACACACCCACCCACCCACAGACATCATCGCGAAAATAGTCAAAAATGGATTCAGGAGACCTCTAAACGTATAAATCCGTCAAAATCTCGACCTCGATTTTTTTTTCATGATTACTATACTTTACCTTATACTACGTATGGTAAAGTAAAAAACAATTTTTTTAGAGAAAATGTCTCCGCTGTCACATTGAGCTGACAAAGACTACAAAAAGATTCAAGATGGAAGGATATCCTTTTAGTGGTGCTTCTCATGCCAAGGAAGTTGTACTTCAAAAAGTTGGTGTTGAAGACAAACAACCTATTTCTGCTATCGGTAAGTGCCTGAGAGTATAATTGATAAAGAACGGTGAAAACCACGGCTCCCTGTGACTGTTGCTTGACCTACACTGAAGAAAACGATGAAGTGTTAGTTGCTGGTTTCGGTCGTAAAGATCATGGCGTCGGTGATATTCCCGGTGTAAGTGTTCAGTTTGTTAAAGTCGTTAAAAGAAGGAACGTTTAAGATCGTTAGAAGTTTGTGTTTTATTCCATATACGAGTACATATAAAATAACGTAGTGTCTTTTTTTTGTTCTCATATGACATTTTATAGTTTTAAAACATACTAGAATCGTTTTACTTAACCATGGCATTGTAATTTTTAATAATAATATGATGTGACAACAGCCATATAATTTAACCATAATATGTTGCTTGTTTTTTCTTTGTGTGAAAAAATATTATAAATTTTATCTATACATATAATAAAATAGTAACTCTTTTCCGTCTGTCTGTCTGTCTGCTTTTCATTTGTGTTCGCATCATGTAAAAACTACTGGATGGATTTTAACAAAATTGTGTGAGGAGGTACCTTAGTATTCTGATTCCAATTTAGGATATCTAATTTCCAAGAGAAAGTGGAGAAAAAGCAGTGAAAAAACAGAATTTCCGGTTTAAAACTGGGATATTTTCAACACAACTTTTTATTTTTGAAAGTGGTATACTATATTTTAAAAACTATTGCGGAACATTAGGCGCCAATTGAATAACATTTGTATTTAATTTGTATTTTTACATTGGAGAATTACATTGGTATTAAAATATTTTTAAGACCTTTTACAGAGATTTACAATAATTTTTAGAATTTTTTATTAATTTTAGAAATTTATTCAGGTATGGATGCCTTTACATAAAGTAAATAGATAAAGGATAACTGAAGGACTATAAAAGTAAGAGTCTTACAATTGGTGTGGAATACTTTCAAAGCAAAATCGAGCAAAATATTGTCAGGGCGACCACGACGTGGCGGGCACAGCTAGTTTATAAATATAATTGATTGATTTGGGATTGATTCTATCTCGGTATTTCCTAAATCACTCTGATTTTTGGATTATATCAAGCACTAATATGAGCTTAAATTAAAATATGAATTCTTGAAAGAAGCATATTTCTGGATTGATTCAATCCCTTTTAAAAACATGTAAAATTAACAATTCAGCGTTTGATGAATAAAAATGGGATACACACTTACGTCAGTGCATGCACCCATGTTGCCTTAACCTGACGGTAGTCTTACCCTTGGGTAAAAATAATGCGTCTACCAACGCCCTTGTTGCGCATAGCGACACAAGTAGCAATAAACTATATAAACTCCTGACACGCTATTGCTGCCACTGGTGTTGGGTTGCAACACTACACCGGAATAAATTGGCCTTACTGCGATTTAGGTTCATATATTCCAGTTTTAGGACCCTGAAGCCTCAGTGACTGGTGGCCCCTTATAAACCTCGCAAGCATTGCCGTCAAGGTGTAAGAAGTCAACAAGACAATATTCTCTCGGGGAGACTCTGTGTCCTATCATTGAAAACTGGCATTACATTATGCATCTTCTAGACATTATGCATCTTCTCTATCTATGTTACGAATTTCAGTTAAAAAGCTTAAGCCGTTTAGCCGTGATTAGCATCGACTAGGAGAATTGGTTGTAGAAAGGAGGATTGAGGGAGTAGTAGTGCTTGTAGATATAAATAACTTGAACCTTTCCACATTAAAATTAATAGGAAAGACCTCCACAGGGGTTTTATTCCACATACGAACTGTTCGGTTAAATAATTAGTTTTTTCTCCATAAGGCATAGTGCGGTGCACTGGCCAATCGATCACAAATAGATGGCCTTTTAATGAAAATCGTATGTGCGGGTTTCCAAGTAAAGATAACTGATTTCATTCGAAAAGAACGAAACTTATATTGCCTCAATGCTCTAGTGAGTTAGTAGAGTCGGCATTTGTCCGCCGCGGCTTCGAGTTACATTGTCCATTCGATCATTACAATTTGTTTCTACTTTTTCCTATAAATCTGGCCACCATGGCGTCAATGGTGGCTGAAATATTGGCTTCCAATGCGAAAATCATCAACAACTGCACGAATTACTTGTTCGCTAGACCGATTATGTTCACCGAAAAATGGACGAAGTGTTCTATGAACTTCGCGAACAGATTTATTTTATTTCTCAAAGGAAATTTTCACAATTTGGAAGGGTTGTTCTGGGGTTAAACGATTCATGATGACTTGCCAGATCTTACCGAACAGAAATGCCAATACAGTTTAACATTAGGAGCAGTGAAACCATAGTTATCGATATCGATAGCTATCGATAACTATAAAGAAAGCTAAACATAAATCGAGAGAAGTTATCAGCGACACCAATTCCGCCGAAATGATGCTTGTGGTGACAACAGACACACAGTGAATTTTCTTAATTTAAATAAAAGCATTAAATAATTTATTTGATTAATCTATTACATAAATGTTACTTTTGTTCCACTGTTCTTTCTTGTTTACACAGCAAAACAAACATATTAAAGGGCGGTTTACATTATACTACAAGTAATACGACATGTCAAATTTTTGTGTAGAAGAGTACAAGTAGTATCGTCTAAACATAATATGTAATGAAACTGTCCGACATTGAGAGAAAATACGGATGGAAATTTGACAGTCTTACGGCTCTCTTTATGTTTTGAAATTTTTCAAAAACTATTCTACTTCATTAGATCAGGGTTGCGTTTTTCTTATTAATGCTAACTTTTCAAAGGCAAAACTCGTCAAAATAACAGAAAACCGCTGAATATAGTGCAAAATAGATCCAGTTGGCATCACAAATAAGTTTGTAAACAATAAAAAACTTTTGGCAAAAGAACGTGAACATTTTTTAATTTGTTTTAGTTGTTGGTTTCCAATTTTATTATAGCAATGGCTAGTACAACACCAAGAACCTTTTCCTTGTTACTTTTTTTTAATTTGGCATATTTTTCACAAGAACGCGCTCTATTTATTTGTTTTCACTTTTTTTATTGCTTTATCAACAGCTGATTCAATTTTACTTCATTTTATTCAACACCAATAGTGTAAACGTAAGAAAAAAAACCATACGATTTTTAATCTCTGTGTTGTCATACGGATTGATTTTCATTTTATTTTCTCTTAGATTTTACGTACGTAAAGTCTTACTGTCTAAACTGCCCTTAAGTAAACTGAAAATTATCTTCCCTAGATTTAATTCATTATCAGCATTGGATTGTCAAAAGAACTTTATAAACCAAACTTTTGTTATTTGTTTACTCTCGTTTTCCCTGCCTTAAATGACGTAAACATAAACATATTTACATACATACATATGTATATGTTTATATACTTCTTTATAAGGCAGAGCATTAAGAATTCTACATATGTATTTAAATAAACTTGTGAAGGAAAATTGTGAGCTTAAATAAACATTTAGGTTAATTAAAACGATATTCATGTGCATTAGAAAAAATTAAATAAGAACGCATAAGAACGAACATAAGACAGCAGGGTTGGGAAGTTGGTATAATAGTACTTTTTTTGGGTGCATTTCGAAAAGGTTAAAAGTACATTTGCTGTTGTATTTCAAACCTAAATATGTTTTTTTGAACTTCTCATTATTTATAACCTAAACGTTCAAATGTTATAGTCTAGAAATATAAGGATAGGCAAGGCTCCTCACGTCAGCCGCGTTGTTTAAAATGTATGGAAAATAGAAAATAAATCAATGGTATACTCAGTTAAATGTCAAAGTAAATAGATCATGGGGCAGTTTTGCCGAAATGTCCGTTTGTTGGAGTTACTTACTAGAAGCTGCTTTAAAACTCCTAAAAAGAAGATATTTAATTTATTCTAAAGGTAATCGATACTACTCAAGACATATCAGTTGGGTACTCAATACTTTAGTTTACATATTGGCAACGCACTATCTTTCACAGTTTTAATGTAGTCGTTGCAAGTTCTATCCAATTTGGTTCTAAAAATATAACCCTAATAAATGTATCGATTAACTACTTTTGAGCTTTGAGTACTTACAACACAAGATCAAATGCGCGATACTCGGTACTCACTACTCTATACTTTGCTAATACTATGTCACAGACAACATACGCATAGGCCCTCTTGCGCAGGACAAAGTCTAACAGGTGAAAAATCGTCGCCTCCAACTAATCACTATGACTTCAGTAATACTTTTTAATTCTTAATGTCAGCTTTGCTTACAGGCTGAGAGAAGATTTTCAGAGACCGACCTCATTGATTTTAGAGTCCTGAAAAAATGTTTCCATAATTACCGGTTTTAGTCGCCAACAAATCTGTGGCAAAAAGGAATACCTGCTTATTTTTTTTGCAAAATTTTTAAAAAATTTTTTTTCGAAAAATTTTCTGTAAAAATGCCTTTTTGAAAATGTTTTGAAAATTTTTTTGTAAATATTTTTTAAAAAAATTTATTTACATTTTTTTTTTAATTTATGGGCACCCTATGGGTTCATTGGCTACCTCTGTGTGTATTGCTTTCTTTAAAGGTCTGTAATACAAATCAAAGAAGAAAAACCCTACCAACGTAAAAACAAAAATCGCCCCTCGCAGGGCGTTATTGATCCCCTGAGATATCTATGCACTCCTTGTGATCTACCTGTCGCGGTTAAATATTTATTTGACAAAAAAAAAATGTGAAAAAATATAGGTGGAGTCGGTTTTTGGCCCGCAGCCTCCAAAGAAATGATCCGATGTTGCTGAGTTGCAATCCCAAAATTTTCGACACTATGCCTGACAGACTGGTGTACTTGAATTTTTTGTACATTTTCTGGTGCTTTGGACAGACGGATAGACGAACATCCCTCAATCAACTTCTCTATGTATAAGGATTCAGAATATATATACTCTATTGGGTCGGAAACAAATATTGTAGAAATTACACACGGAATGACAAACTTATATGTATATATCCTTTCCACTCATGGTAAAGGGTATAACAACAACAATAGAGAGTCGCAGCAGAGTTTCAAGTACATGCCACTGCCATTTTTTTCCTCTCCCAACAACAAATACATGTGTTGCAGAAACAAAAATGGAAAGGGACTAACCACAAAAGTAAGTGTGACTGACTAATCTCTAGACATCCAATTTAAAGATGTCCAACATTTAACTAAAAATCAATATTTAATTTTAATAGCAACATTGTTTGGGGGTTTTTCATATTATTTCAGTATAAATAATTTGAATGTAAAAGTAGTAAGTTGTGAGATTTAGATATAATTATTTCACACTAAATACGAGTATATCACAAATGAGTTTTACAACGCTTTTTCGTGATCATAAAGAATTACAAAGAAAACAAAATTTCAAATTCTATAAATTTAATTAGAAAGGTTCTTTATTATTTTTATTGCATTTGAATAAAAATTTAATCAACCAACAAAATAAGTTTTAGTACGATTCGAGTAAAAAAAGTACCGTATTAAGGGACGGTTAATACAATTTTAATATGTATTTCATTTACCATCCCTGATACACATTTATAAAATCAACAACATTGGAGAAATATAAAATGAACCGTAAGAGACAAGAGATCTCTTAAATATAGTGATGAAACAGAATACGTCTGCAACTGCAGGCAAAACGCTGTCAAATAAACAACGTCAAAACGAAATGTTGTTTTTTAATATTTTTTTATGGTTAAATTTCGTTATGTGCAACAAAACATTGTTAAAAGAATAAGTTTCTAAAAATAAGAGAAAAGAAAAAAGTAGGTTTGGATAGATAAAAGTGACTGGCGTGAAAGGTTTTATGCTTCTGCATAGCTTTTAAACGTGTAATAGGGCAGTATGATAATTCCGTCACCTTTTGTAATTCCAGAGCAGTAATTTTCCATTCAACATTTCTCTCCTTAACTGTTATCTATTATTGGACTTCTTTCGTAGTTTGTTTTTGACAGCCATTAAAAATAAAGGGATGTGATCCATAATTTTAATGCAAATAAAAAAAGTGAATTTCGTGTAAATAAGATAAAAACAAAGGATGATAGAAGACAAGGTTACGCCATCCTGAAAATAAAATTAAAATTTTCTGCGCATGTCGACCCAATGACGTCACGAAACTGTTCCTATTGGCTAATAATTCTGATTGAACGTATAACTAGAAATTATGAGAGTTTTTAATATAATTGATGAGAGTTTATTTGCAGGGTTGCCAATTTTTGCACGTAAATATATGAAGCAATTCCAGACTTGGTAACCTACATTGGTCGCACAACGTCATCTAACGGGAAAACATGCGCATGGCGTAATCTTGTCTTCTATCATTCTTGTTCGCCATCAGTTTCAATGGTTACAAAGTGGTTTATTGAGTACCGTTGTAGTTGTACGAGCACAAATGACGCCAACCGTTCAGATCGCTCAAAATGGGTAGTCAAGCCAAAAATAATCTATATAATCCATGGAATAATATTCGACTATCTATACATATAATAAAATAATAACTCATTTTTGTCCGTCTTTCTGTCTGCTCTCGATGGATTTGAACAAAATTTTGTGAGGAGGCACCTTGGTATCCTGATTCCAAGATAGGATACTTTTTTCCTCAAAAACATCTTATTTTCAAGAGAAAGGGGAGTAAAAATAGTGAAAGTACGCTGTTATTTGTAGTTAAGTAAATACATAAACCATAACTGAAGCACTAACAGATTGCGCTGCATAACTGAAGCATAGTTTAAGGCGGCACTAAAAAGTAAGGGTTTATGGTGTGGATTGCAAGGACGCTCACGAATTGCGGGCACGGCTAGTTGAATAATATAAGTGGTAAATCTTCAGACATCTCAAACAAGCGAGAACATCTCATTTGGATGTGTGCCGCGATTGCTCACTCTCGCATATAAGCGCATCCATGTGACCATTTCTGAGAAGTGTTTGGCTGTGTTCAAAAACAATCCGAACGATAGTTCGGATCTAAACATGGATCTAAACATAGATCCATTACAAAACACCGGAGACTAAAGAAAAACCAAAAGGGAAGGTTTCTGCGGGTGAAAGCCAAAGAAGGCTAAGGTGTATCTGTTAGGCACTGATTTGGGATTAACGCGTTGGAAAAGGTTTTTTAAAGGTTTTTTTGCTTTAGTCTGACCATTCTAACGCAATATAGATTGCAGGAAGTTCCTAATTTACAAACAATTTTCAAAAAAAATGTTTACAAAAAATAAAAAACAAATTTACAAAAAATTTTCAAAAAATTAAAAAAAAAATTAATTTACAAAAAATTAAAAAAAAAATAATTTTAAAAAAACGTTGAAAAACAATTTTCAAAAAAATGTTGAAAATAAATTTTTGAACAAAAAATCTCAAAGAAACATAAGAGGGTAACAAAATATCTGGCATTACTATGGTGAAAGGTATATAAGATTTGACGTGGCCGAATATAGCTCTCTTACTTGTTTTATTATTTTTTTGTCGAAACTTGAATTTTTTGGTTGAACTAGGTTTTAATTTTAAATATTATGATCTAAACCACAATAAAAATAAAATTTCGATTGTTTAAGGGTATTTCACACAATAATACAAGTACTAATTCTTTTGAATAAAATGCAACTCTGATCTAATCGCTGTTTGAAATTTTTGAAAAAATAATAACAATTTATCATGTCAGGGTTTAATTTTCATAAAAAGTATTAATTCTTGTATTAAATTATATAATTAAATATGTTAATATTATAAAATTAATTTATTAATTTTCTGATATTATTAAAAGAAAGACATCATCACTAAGATGTAAAAAAAAACTTTTCCATCATTGATGAAGATAGGGGTCACGTCTAAAGGTGTTATTTTCTTACAGAGGTGCCTTCATCGTTTTTTTTTTTTTTTTTTTTTTTGTTAAAAATATTGTTGAAATATATTAAATAGCTATGAAATCAAAATTTGTGCTTTTTCAATTAAAATATTTGTTTTTCCCACTTTATTTGCTACATTAACAAATATAACAAATCTGGCAACTTTATTAGTAACAGTAAAAATCTTTGATACGCCATCTTTATGTCAATATCTGCAAACATTTACATCAACAATAAATGTTAATTTGGCTCTGTTAGCATGAGTATGAAAAAAGCTTTTTCTTTACAAAAGCTTAGTTAAATAAAAAAAAACGCTTTCATTGCCGGTATTACAGGTAAAAAATAAAAATTTCTTTTTGTTGTTATTTTAGAATAATTGCAAAATATCATGAACAATGTTTAAGAGGTTTTTTTTATTATGAGCAACGATTCAAGGGCATTAAGAGCAAGGTTTGCAAACATGCATACGTATTAACATTCGTATTTAAATTGTAAAAAAATTCTAGGTTGGTACAATGAAAAATTATAACGATTTAATGGTACCTATACTTATTTGATAAGAAAGACTTGCAAGAAAAAGTATAGACTGAATGAAGGTTGAGCCAATACTTTTAAGTTTTGACTGAAGGTTCAGCCTAAAGTATTGACTGAAGGCTAGTGTCGGTGCTGTTATTTTTAAAACTTTTGAATGTCAAAATTTTAAGGGGCAAAATATTACCACTGAAATAATTATAATGAAACCTTGAATATGGGAATGACAATAACCTGGTTACTAAACGGAAACTGACGAAACAAACGGTGTCTTTTGAAATATTCTTAAAAGCAAAGATTAATAAAAATTATAAAAAATTAAAAAAAGTTGTTTAAAAAGAAAAAAGGAAGCTATTTTTTCTTATTGCTTTAATACATGAAAAGCACAACATGCGAAATTTTTAATTATACCGGACATTATTAGGGAGTCATTCGAATAAAACTTATTCGATTAATCGATTAAAAATATATTTTCAAACATTTTATAGTAAAATTTTAAATAAATGAATAACCCATTCTTATTAGTCGAATAATTATACCTGATATTAGCGATGTCATTCGAATAAAACTTAATCGACAAATTTATTAAAAATATAGTCTCAATTATTTAATGGTAAAATTTTAAAAATATAGAAAAAATGAATAACCCATTTATATTAGTCGAATAACCGGCATGCAAAATAATTATTCCGGACATAAGGGATGTAATTCAAATAAAATTTAGTCGAATAACCGGCATGCGAAACAATTACATCGATTAATCGATTAAAATTTTTTTTCAAACATTTAATAGTAAAATTTTTTAAATTTAAAATAAATAAATAACCCGTTAACATTAGTCGAATAATCGGCATGAGAAATAATTATACCGGCCTTAAGGGATGTCATTCGAATAAAACTTATTCAATTAATCGATTAAAAATATATTGTCAATTATTTAATGGTAAAAGTTTTAAAATTTAGAATAAATGAATAACCCATTTACATTAGTCGAATAACACCAAATTAGTCGAATAATTATACCGGACATTAGCGATGTCATTCGAATAAAACTTAATCGACAAATTTATTAAAAATATAGTCTCAATTATTTAATGGTAAAATTTTAAAAATATAGAAAAAATGAATAACCCATTTATATTAGTCGAATAACCGGCATGCAAAATAATTATTCCGGACATAAGGGATGTAATTCAAATAAAATTTAGTCGAATAACCGGCATGCGAAACAATTACATCGATTAATCGATTAAAATTTTTTTTCAAACATTTAATAGTAAAATTTTTTAAATTTAAAATAAATAAATAACCCGTTAACATTAGTCGAATAATCGGCATGAGAAATAATTATACCGGCCTTAAGGGATGTCATTCGAATAAAACTTATTCAATTAATCGATTAAAAATATATTGTCAATTATTTAATGGTAAAAGTTTTAAAATTTAGAATAAATGAATAACCCATTTACATTAGTCGAATAACACCAAATTAGTCGAATAATTATACCGGACATTAGCGATGTCATTCGAATAAAACTTAATCGACAAATTTATTAAAAATATAATGTCAATTATTTAATGGTAAAATTTTTAAAATATAGAAAAAATGAATAACCCATTTATATTAGTCGAATAATCGACATGCGAAATAATTATTCCGGACATAAGGGATGTAATTCGAATGAAACGTATTCAATTAATCGATTAAAAATATATTTTCAAACATTAAATAGTAAAATTTTTATACTTTAGAATAAATTCATATTAGTCGAATAACCGGCATGCGAAATAATTACATCGATTAATCGATTAAAATTTTTTTTCTCAAACATTTAATAGTAAAATTTTTTAAATTTAAAATAAATGAATAACCCGTTAACATTAGTCGAATAATCGGCTTGAGAAATAATTATACCGGCCTTAAGGCATGTCATTCGAATAAAACTTATTCAATTAATCAATTAAAAATATATTGGCAATTATTTAATGGTAAAAGTTTTAAAATTTAGAATAAATGAATAACCCATTTACATTAGTCGAATAACAGGCATGCAAAATAACTATACCGGACATTAGGGACGTCATTCGAATAAAACTTATTCGATTAATCGATTAAAAATATATTTTCAAACATTTCATAGTAAAATTTTTATACTTTAGAATGAATGAATAACCCATTCATATTAGTCGAATAATCGGCAAGCGAAATAATTATACCGGCAATTAGGGATGTCATTTGAATAAAACTTATTCGATTAATCGATTAAAAATATATTTTCAAACATTTAATAGTAAAATTTGTATACTTTAGAATAAATGAATAACCCATTTATTTTAGTCGAATAACTGTCAAGGGAAATCATTATACCGGCCTTTAGGGATGTCATTCGAATAAAACTTATTATATATCGATTAAAAATATATTGTCAAACATTTAATGGTAAAAATTTAAAAATTTAGAATAAATGAATAATGCATTCAAATAATCGAACAATTTATATTAAGCAAAAATAAAGCAATGAATTTATTAAGAGAGAAAACACTCAGAGATATTCCTAAATAAACAACAAAATGGAAAAGTGTACAAATTAATAAAAAAAATCTGACAATTGCGAGCTGGACACACCACGCTTGTAATATCTATATAAATTTACATTTAAGGCACCATAAAAGTATCTTATAATTTATTGAAGACTAGCTGAGCCCGCCTCTTCGAGAGTTTTCTTGCAATATTTTGTACGATTTTGCTTTGAAAACAATCTACAACAAAAACGCTTACTTTTTAGTTCCGCCTTAAACAATGCTTCAGTCATGGTTATGCATTTACTTTATAATACAGCGCCATCTGTTAGTGGTTAGTGCTTTAGTTATGCTTTATGTATTGACTTTACTACTAAAATAACTTCGTACTTTCACTGTTTTTTCTTCACTTTCTCTTGAAGATAAGATATTTTTGCGGAATAAAAGTATACTATATTCGAAGCAGGATCCTAAGATACCTCATCTCCTCACAAAATTTTGTTAAAATCCATCCAGTATTTTTTACGTAATGCGAACGCAAAAGAAAATTAGACAGACAGACAGACAGGCAGACGGAAATGAGTTTCTATTTTAAATATGCGTTAACGATTTATCGACAATATGAAAAGGTTTTGATTTTGACATAAGTCTCATAGTCAACATAGCCGCCTTTAGCTTGATACATTTCTATTTTTTCCTATTTCCTCAAGGGTCTCAAAGTAGAAGCTTGTCTCAATGACGAGACTTCATCGGTGGACCAAAATCTCCTAACACCCAGGCATTTCTTTCAATTTGGGAACAGTAAATAATGGGAAGGTGCTAAAACTGGAATATTGGACGGGGTAGCAGTTCTTAGCCCATTTATATATTTTTGCCATAGTGACTACAAAAGTTTGCGTGTACCTGATAAGGTTGTTTTGGATCAATATAGAATCTGTCCAAAATTTCTGAATAACATTCAACGATACTTTTTTTAAATCTTTTAAGGTAATCGATGTCAATGACATCGTGTGCTTCTCAGGAATGACCTTGTTGCCCGGCAGATCGAGTTTAGCTCCCGAAATAAACCCCGTTTTTAATAGTTCTTTGACCTCTGTTGTGTTGTGATGGATCCGTGTTTCCTTCGCAACGCAATCGTTTGGATTACTCCTAAACATCGAAAAACACTCTTTTGAAGTGGACGGTTCCACTTATGGTCAAGTGTTAGCATTCGCAGCACCAACATATAAAACCCCCCTTTTTTATATGTTCTTTGGTCTCTGTTGTGTTGTGATGGATTCTCAGTTATAAAACAGTGAAAATCGTTTGGATTGCTCCTAAATATCGCCAAACACTATTTTGAAGTGGTCCCTTGGTTTCGCTTATGGTCAAGTGATAGGATTCGCAATACCAATCGCGCGGATGGCATTTTCATAGCCATCCGCTGGGTTGAGATGCCTACAGCTTTAGCCGTCATAAGCATTTTTATTCTTTGATCTCCCAATATCATTCCGGGAATCTTTTCGACTATTTCTTGCGTGAAAAAGTATTTATCAAGCCATTTTTTAGTTTCGGTGATGGGATTTTTACATAAAAAAATGTGTCTTATTTACACATGAATTTCAATTTCTTCCGTTTTCTTTCAAATTAACGAGGTGGTATGCTTTTAAAGGCTGTCAACTTTACTGCGTTGGACATACAAATAGTTATGTAATTCTCAAACTGCCCTCCCTCATAGATAAGTGCCAAGAAGAAAGTTTCTCCTTAAAGTTTTCTAATTTTAGTTTCACTTATTATTACATTACAAATATTATAAAAATAAACTTACCCCTCTTGAATCTCTAAATAATATTGCAGCATGATGTGGATCTAAGGTACCATCACCACGCAATCCCCGACCGGCAGCACCAACTGAAGCACGTCGTTTTTCCAAATCTGCTGAAGCACGCCGCATATGAGCACCTAAGGAAAAACAAATAAAATATTTCATGTTAAACAAATCCAACATTTAAACAATTAAGAGCCGATTACAGCATTTGAAATAAAAATTATATCGAAAAACCAGTTAAAATAAATATGCAAATACCAAGATTTCTACAACAACATTCAAAGTTGAGCTGAAAATCCTCTTACCCTTGGAATTACCTTCTTTTACAATCTTATCGAATATCTTATAGGTAGCACCACAATCTTCCAATATCCGATTTGGGCGATTCGTATTTACATCTAAACTTTTCGATCGCATGCGAAAGTTTTCCTGAGGATCATTTTGTGGGGAAGTGCAAACGCTACTGGCCGAATTGTCATGCGATTTACGTGGCCAAATGTGCACCTTCTTGCCGAAATGCTTAAGTATTTCCTGTATCGAATGATGGTGATGATGATTATGATGATGATCTTTGTGCTTATGTTTGTGATCTTTGGGTGAGGATGTACGCACATTGCCGCCTTCATCTTCATTAATACTCAGGGATTTCACAAAACTAGTGTTGTCGAAACGATAGCGTGGAAAATTCGAAGAACCACTATCCAAAGAATGCCTCAAGGGACTGCCGGAGCAATACTCATCCAGAGAGGCAGGTGCGGCGCCAACTCGATGAAATATCGAATTAATGCTAGGGCGCTCTTGGCGGTGTGCCGATGAACCGGAATAGGTAAAGTACTGCTGATCTTTCTTACTTTCATATATATCATCTAGATCGTGTGGAAAGAAACCAGCCGGGACAGGTGGGGAATTGTTGTAGTCCAAGTGATTAGGTTTGCGTAAACTCTGTTTAAGGAGAAAAAAAAACAATATTTTAATTAGAGATTTTAATTGCGTACATTTATGTTGCTCTTACACTATAAACGGCGGGGCTGTGTGATCGGTCAAATATGTTGCGTTTCGATGAAGGGGTTGTTTTGAAACTGCTGCCATAGCTCTCATAGGAACTGCGCGCACCACTGTGCGTTGGTGAATTTCGATAATGATTTGTTATTGATTTGTGAGTATCCGGCACCGGTTGAGGGCTTGATGCATGCCCTAGGCTTTCAGTTACTTTGTCTATGTAAATAAGTTTATTAATATTTATAAGGATTTGTTATTTAATTCGCGCGAAGTATTTGTTTACAGGATGGAGTGCTTTATCATTTTTCAACTGGTTTTCGGACTCTTAATCATTTAAATTAAGTCTAAAATGCTTCGTTTCCAAACACAAATATAAATAATTTTTATAGGGTTCTTCTCCAAAAAACGAAAGAAGCATTAAGGGCCCTAGCAAACTGCATAGTTTTTATCGACCTATAGTTTAGTCGGGTTGGCCGTGAGATTAGTTTGAATGGAATCAGGAAGTCCATTAAACTGTTTTATCGGTCGATACTAAAACGCTGTAGTGTGTACATACATATGCATTCCTCTCCATACTGATCAATAAGCCGACCAAACTATCGGCCGATGAAAAGTCTGCAATCTGCGAGGGCCCTAAGGATCCTTAAAAAGATAATTTTTATTTTGAAAGACCAACTATTTTATACACATATTGATAATTGACAAAACTCGCATGATTTCGTAGTTTTAATAGTTAGACAAATCATGAGTTTCAAGCAGCAGCAGTTTACTGTCAAGCATGTGATTGCTTTGTTCATCTGAATGAATCAATTAATGTGTTTGGAAATGATGATCATAGCAATAGCATTACCATTTGCCAAAAATATATTTCAAATGGCAACGGACAGCTGTCATTTTTAGTTGCTAAATAGAAAATTTATAAGCATATGCTTTTTCCTGGTTGCAATTTAGTTTGAAATAGCAAAAAAAGAGTAGCAATTAACAACTCCAGCTTTGGTACACAGCTTGGGTCAGGTTCCAGAGTGTTCTGGAATGTTTGACAATAATGAGATGGTCTGGGAGATTTCCAAATGTTCTAGTGTTTCGTTTTTCGCTGTTCTTTGCCTTTGATTAAACATTATTTTGTAAATAAAAAACCATTACCGAAACCAAAGAAAGGCTCGAGAAATACTATCGAGATTCTGCACCAACAACTTCAACAGTTGTGGTCGTACCAGCACAAATATCGCCCAGAAGAACTCGACATGCCAAAAATAGCAGTTAAAATCTATGGAATAATATTGAACGATAGGAGAATAAAATTGTGTGTGGTGGCTGGCTAAGGCGAATTTATGCTGCATGAATATTTGGATATGATACAGCTTTCTGCGAGAAAGGTTCCTCTTTTGCTTCAAAGAACTGTTGAGCGATGTTCAGGCACAAGTCGAACAAAGTCTTGTACCAGTTTGTAACAGTGAACAAAATATGAATCTTTCACAACACACCAGAGACTGAAGTGATTAAGATTAACGTCAGCAGCTAGTCGTGTTGGCCCTTGCCGAGTGAAAGGTCGGTGTAGGCTAGCACCCCCATTGTGCAGTACAGTACAGTATACAATTACGTGCCGTGTGTAATGGCACCCATACCGCACTAGATGTACCGCACAGTCACAATGAGTAGCAATTTATAGAACATGGCAAGCCTGGACCCATGCTATAACCTCTTGTTTAGGAGAGTGCAACATCACCCTTTGATCAACAATGCACCATCCCTGCATACATCGATCTTAACCACAACCACCACGTGAACACCTGAAGGAGACCTCACCAACAACCGGAGAGAGTCAACCCTCTCTGTGGGGTCACCGGTTCCCGTGGTACTAGTCCTTTGGACACTGGATCCATAATAAAACAGACCTGTTCTTCCAGATTCAGGCTTCATGAACCCTGACGTCTGGTGCCCCCACATTGTCAAAGCTTTTGGAAATGCAGCAGAGACAGTTTGTACCCCCGGAGGGAGGCACACAAAAGACCTAAAAATAATCAAAAAATTGGATTTCTTTGCATGAACTTCCACCAAAGAAAGGTAGATCTGTCGGCCAATAAGTTGTTGGCCACATTTTTTTTGGGATGTACGCGGTGTCATTCACATTGTTTACCCTGTAAAGTGTAAAACGATTACTGGCGAAAATTATTCGGACTTTTAGGATAGATTCAATATTGATTTGAAATTAAAACGTTCTCATCTAGTAAAGTAAAAAGTGTTGTTCCATCAAGACAATTCACGAGTGCACACACAAAAATCTATAAGCTGCTATGCTACCTATCATACTCTCCAGAGTAAGCCCCTTGCGGTTGGGTGGTAAAAGATCTTTGAGGGCCTTAGGAAATCTTATTATTTAGTGGGACTAAAGAAAACTATAAAGATATTTTTAAAAAAATAATCGGATGAATATTTTCTTTAATTAATAATTTATTTATTCACATTAATTTTCAGGACCACATTTGCACACATTTTTATAAAATGTTTGTTTATTAAAAATGAAACATATGCGCACGAGCCATTATAGCCAATACATTTTTTATAAAAAAACTTTAAGAAATGAAGATTTTCAAGCAATCAATTCAATCTTTAATAAAATTTATAAATATATGAAGTAATTTTTTGTTTTCTATTATCTCTTTTATAAAAATAAATAAACACTTGCAAAAAACACTTGGCAAGGCACTTGGAATATAAATTGCAGACCATTTTTTTGGATTATTTGTAAACAAAACGAATTATTTTGACATTAATAAACGTCAACAATAAATAGCTGGGATGAGATCTGACATATTTATCTCAATAAATGTCAAATTAAACCACGGGGATAATCTTGTTTTATGCGGACCTCCAATTAGTGTCATTGCCGTGCCATTGTATTTACAATAACAGCGTTTTCATGAAAGATTTTATCAAAATAATTTCCTGAAATAAGCTGTCAAATCTCCGTCCTCACTAACCATCGATTTGAACAAGACATAAAATATCTGTTTATGTTCATGTTCTAATTGACCATAATTTTCTGTTTTCCATCAATATTGTTGGAATCCTTATAAAAAAGCTAAGAGTATTAGTTCGGCTGAGTAACAGCTTTAAACAACTTTGATAAGAAAACATTAACATGGACAGTCTACACTTAAAGTGGTTTTACACGACGTGTATTTGTCATGTGACTTGTCACTTTTCCATGTGTAAATTCTAAACACGTCGTGTAAACCCTTTCAAACATAACATGTGTGTTTTACATGTCTACAATACATATGACATTTTTCATTTAGAGCGTGTTCTATTTTGATGTGACAAACCATCTGACATCATGTAATGCCAACTTGATATTTTGCTATTTTATGTTTTTTTGTGGCACTAAAAGCGTGGCACTACGTTTGCATCTTTACATCAGCTGTGGTTGGCAATACAAAACTGTGTGGCGGAAAAATTATATATTATAGGTTATATCAGATGTAATTACACATGTACGTTTGAAAGCAAAAATTATAAACCGTATGTAAAATGCCCATTTTGACAAACACATGAAATTACATATGAATTATCAAACTGACAAGTCATATGACAAACACACGTCGTTTAGAACCACTTTTAACACTAACATAATGTTAGTGTTAATGTTAATGTTTTACAATTTATGTATAATGTAGACGTGGGGTAAAGGCACACAATTAAAATAACACACTCAGTTGCAGTAAATGGTCTTATCTACGTCTTATCATAATCATCACAATCAACAAAAGAAATGTGATATTTACTGCAACACAGTTGGTAGTTGTGTTATGAAATTATATGAGATTATTGTAATTACGTGTTCCCATTGCATGAATTTGATAGTAATTACAACAAATCAATTCCGTCATTCTGCCAACGTTATTTCACATATTGCTTTAAAGTTAATCCTAGTTGTAGAAACTATATAAATATGCCTTGTTGGTAGACAACTGCACTAGGATAGGATTTTCTAGGAATAATAGATACAAGGTGACGCCATGCGACTGGTTTCCCGTTAGATTATGTCCATTTTAAGGGTTGCCAGGTACGTAATCAACAAACTGTAATGAAAAAATTGCTACATATAATTTCCTGCAAACAAATGTATGTAATATGCAAGAATTGGCAACCCTGCAATTAAAATTACACTTATTAGCTAATCACAATTGTTAGCCCCTAGGAACACAGTCTTCGTAACGTCATTTGTTCTACATAAGTAGAAAACTTCAATTTTATGTGCGGGACGGTGTATTCTTGTTTGTAATATTCCTGGGATTTTTATATTGCAGAGTGTTGACCTGGCGCTATTTGGATTCGATTTATGCTTTTTATATGTATGTGAGGATTTTTGGTAGATAGATAGCGCTTGACGTGTGATTTAGGTTGACACAAATGAAAATTGACTTTCCATATGATAAATGCACGTTGTCTGAACTCAGCTTAAATTTACTTGTCATTTTTGACATTCATATATGTATATACTTCTCTGTTTGATTTCATAAAGACCATAAAGGTATTTCAATATTTTTATTAACTCAGCTTCAGTCACCGTTCCGACATTAAAACTTTTGTTGTACAACTTTTGTAGTTTGTAGGGAAGAGAGCATAGACAAAAGGTAGCGACTACAAAGTTCCCATCCACATGTGCAACTTTTGTTTATGAAACTTTTTTAAATCCTCTTTTGAAGTTGCATTCGTTTCCATATTTTTTTAGGATTTTGTTTCTGACGACATACATACTTTTATACTGACGAAAAGAGCGCATGCCAACAACAAGAAAGAATCGCAGCAGAGTTTCATGTACATAAGATAATGCTTCCTCTGCCATTCGTCTTTTCTATCTCCCCTAAAAACTCATGATTTTCAGAACAAAAGTTTTAATGTTTGTACGGGGACAAAGTCTCATGGTCATGCAACTCTGCTGCGACTCTCTCTCTCTCTTGTTGTGGTTCCTCTCTCTTTTTTGGCCTTGGTGAAGGCCAAGGTAGATTTATCCTACTAGGTAGTGGCGTCTCTACAACAAATACCACAATACAAGAATAACATGGCATTTTATTGTTGCTTTGTAGTTCGAAATGTCAAAAAAAAAACATAGAAGAAAATTGAGAAGGCGTGTATTTGTTTTATTGCTATCTCACTTTTGCACTATAAAATTTCTAAACACAATTTTTGACATGTCAAACTACTAAATCAGCTGGGCGGACTACACTATGTAGTAAGATAAATCTACCTGGGTGACGACTGTATTGTAATGGAATTTGCTTGTTGAAGTAAAAGACTGTGTTATTTAATGCTGAAATTAGTTACGTTTCTAAAATTCTAATCCCGAGAGGTAATGCTTCTTTTTTTTCATCTTCGCGCGTCTTCTTTTATTTATTCTTTATGTTTGCGCCTTATCAATTATCTATGTTGAAATATTGCTTAACTAAATGCAGTGTTGTATTTAGTCGAAGTAAACCGAAATGTTACATGACATGCCATGCCAGATTAGTCGTAAAAAATATAAAAATCATTACAGTATAAAAATACAGTCGTCGGAAACTAAAACTTCAATATATGGACCATACATGGGACTAATTAATTATATTAAGTAATTAATTGGCAATTTCATTAGCATTAAATTGTAAGTAATGCTTACCATTGTTTTCATTAATGGTAATACTTTTTAATGAAAAGGTTTCATTAGTTATTATTTAAAACGCAAAATCATTACCATAACGCATAATCAACTTTTTGCAAATTATGTGAATTTTTTCCTATAAAACGAATAAAAATCAGAAAAAAAATAAAAATAATTTCTGAAAATTAAACTTTAATGAGAAATTTTTAACCCGTTGGAGAATGCTTTTTTATTTATTTGTTTCCCTTCGATAAGACCAAATTATAAGCGTAGTATAAATTTTAAAAGCTAGCGTCAATGCAAAAGTAGTAAAGGCCTAGGTGGACTTAGTTGTGTATTTAATAAAAAAAAATTAATAAAAAATTCATATAAAAGTAGTAACGTCACTATCAATGAAATCCTTGATAACTTAAACACTGTGTAATTTTTTAAGTCATGGCAAAATAACCATATACGGACACCACTACGTCATAAAAGACCAAAAAAAAAAGACCCATGTCTCCCAGTTTTGCCCAAAGTCCTCCAGGTTTTTTTTATGGGCCCTCAAAGATGTGCGGCCTCGATGTCATTTTTGCAAAAAAATTATCATTTACTCAAGCTCATATTTTGCAAACCGTTTGGAATTTTCATATACTCTCTGAGGCAAAGTTGTAGCTCTTGTCATAAAGAACAAAAATTGTGAACATATAAAATCAAAAAAACTTCATCTTCAAGGTCAAAATCGCAAAAAAACTTTAAAAAATTCAATTTTTTCCCCCTGTTCAGGTCCATAGGTAGCAAACCGTTCAAAATTCAAGGAAACAATCAACTACAAAAATGAACCTAAGATCACAATAAACAACTCACTTACAAACAAATAAAATTAAAAAATTTTCGGGAAATTTTTCACTTTTGCGGCTACCTAAGCGCTACCTAAACGGTGTTAAAAATCATTCCTAGGAAGTTCATGTCTTCTAGAAAGTTGTTTTTTGAGATGAGGACTAAACCACACTTACTCTTAAATGGTAGTTTAACTGAAAAACTCTATATAAAAAATAGAACATTGTCTCCTTATTATTTTCTTCCCCCTACTGAGGCCACCTTATAAATATGCCTTGCTTTTATTAAAACGAAAAAAAATTTTAAACAAAAAGCATCATTTCAAAATTGTAAATTTTCCAGGCCTGCATTACACTCCAATAAAAAACACTCTCTTAAACAAATACAACGCACCATTCAACCCCATTTCTATTCTTGAACTTACCCTGAGAACAATTAGATGACTTTGAATTTGAGGAGGAACTAGAGCTCGTACTTGAATCCATGCTACTTAAACCGCCGGTACCTTTTAAGGAACCATATTCTGATGTAGAATTAATGCTAACGCCATCACCAAGATAATTGCGAGCATATGATGCGGCGGTATTATTACTGCCACCACTATTTTGCCAACAATCGGCGCTCAGCTGCTTTTCCAATGCATGCTGACGATATAAATGAGTTATGCCATGCATAATGGTAGAATTAAATTTATTTATTTAGTTTTATTATGAATTAAGGTATATTAAGCACTTTGTTTATTTGTTTGTTTACTTGATTAAGTTATTAAGCACTTTATACTTGTTTTATTTATAATATAAATTGTTTTTTTATATTCTTTTTATTATTCTTAAAGTCACATTGTTTTTGTTATTTTGTTCTTTTAAAACAATTCAGAAATATTTATATTTTACTTTGATAGAAAAAATCTTTGTGAAAACAGCACAACAGTTGGGTCAATACTGAACGACAATTTCATTATTCCATCACATTTGGTTTTTCTCTTCGTTGAATTAAAAAACTCTTCTCTTTTCTTACTGTTAAAGAAATTATTACATCACTTGTGGCTCTCTCATTTTATCATTCACTCTCCTGTAATGTTTTTATTAAAAGAGAGCTGTTTTATTTTTATTTATATTTCTATTTTTGTTTTATTTTGTTTTCAATTTGTTTTTATTTTGTTTTTGTTTGTTTGTTTCTTTTCTTATATTTTTTTTTGGCACTTACGACGAGTGAGTTGTTGTTACTATTTTTTCCTTTTTTTTAGCTTTCGTTTTCTTGGCAATGCAAGTTTGTTATTGTTTTTTCTATGTATCTTCTTTTAGTAGGGGGTATTATATTATATTTTGTTGTTGTTATTGTTTTTATTAAACTATCACTACACAGCCCCATACATACTCGTACATAAAATGTATGTGTTTACACACCATGATGTGGGAGTAAGAGAATGTGTTAAGTAGTAGTTTTCTGCGGTTGTTGTAGTTGTTTATTATTAAATGCAATTACATGCTTTTGCATGCGTCTACAACTTAGAATAATTGCAAAATAAAACCACCTTCAATGAAGAAAAGCCTGTTGCGTATTTACAATAATAATAATAGAACGTTGCGTTGCATGTATGTACATACATACATACATAGTATAAATGACAGTTGAACGGCCTGTAAATAAGTCAAAGTTATTTGTTATGTGCTCATGTTTTATTGTTTTTATTTGTTTTCAAAACATACATACATACATACGTATGTACTTGCTTGTGTTTATCAAATTTTTATTTTTGCCGGTTGTTATTATTATTTATTGCTTTTTTTAATTTAAAAATTTTCTATGTCTAGCCCAGTCTATGTTATAAAAATAGTTTATTACATCGTATACCCTTCACTACAGGTTGCGCCACATAAGTTTGACGTTTCATTTGTAACTAGGTATAAATAGGGGAATTTTATAAGCATTATTTGACTGTCATCTAAACATAAGTATAGTCAAACTGTAAACAGCCCGTACATGGCATATTTAACCAGGTGACAGCACAAGGCTGTGCTAATTTTAAAGAGATTTTTTTTTAAATTTTTTCCTTTACCATACGTAGTATAAGGTAAAGTATAGTAATCATAAAAAAAATCGAGGTCGGGATTTCGACGGATTTAGACGTTTTGATGTCTCCTGAATCCATTTTGGGTATTTTCGCGATGATGTCTGTGGATGGGTGGGTGTGTATGCCACTATTTTTGTGGAGTTTGTGCAGGTCTTACCGTTTGACATATCAAAAAGAAATTTAGTATATGCCTTTGATATATGGAGATCAAGAGCTGTGTAGTTTTTGAGCATAATCGGGAGGGGGCAAGAGCTTGTTTCCTAACCCCCAAATTTTTTAAACGCTCTACAGGTCACACTGTATGACATATCAAAAGGAGACGAAGAGCTGTATAAATTTTGCACATAATCGGGAAGGGGCAAGGGGTAGTTTACTTAACACCCCAAACCGAAAATAATTAATTTTTCGATTCGAATATACTTTGAATTTTTATTCTTTATGTAATACGTATGTATATCCATAAAAATATCTGTTTATATTCGGTATGGTAAAGTTGAGTGTATGTAGGTCGCTCCAGGTTTTTGTTTCTGTAAAAATATCTCATTTCCAAGAGGAAATAGGGACAATAAGTGAAGGTACGAATTTTGCGAACTTCTTACTGAGAACGCAGACGTCGTCGCGGGCACTGCTAGTCTATACATCTGTCTGCTTTTCTTTTGCGTTCGCACTACGTAAAAACTACTGAATGGATTTTAACAAAATATTGTGAGGAGGTACCTTAGTATCCTGATTCCAATATAAGATACCTTTTTTTCCCGCAAAAATAGTATCTTATTTACAAGAGAAAGTGAAGGAAAAGCAGTGAAAGTAAGCAGGTATTTTAGTAGTAAAGTAAATACATACAGCATAACTGAGGCACTAACCACTAACAGATGGCGCTGTTTTATAAAGTAAATACATAACCATAACTGAAGCATATTTTAAGGTGGCACTAAAAAAGTAAGGGTCTTTGAGTGTGCATTGCTTTAAAAGCAAAATCGAACAAAATATTGCAAGGACGCTCACAAGGTGGCGGGCACAGCTAGTCCACAATATATCAATTACAGTCCATAGGCAGAGTTAGCCAGACATTACTTTAACGGAATGTTTGAGCCATTCTTTCTCCCTTTTTGCTTTGTTTTTCCATGTTGTCTATATATTTTCAAAAAAAGTAAACTATTTATAATTTTTATGTACATATGTATTAAGAACCAATGAAAATACAATAATTTCATAAATTCGACCTTATATTCCGATCTCGTGAGTTATATTAAATTAAAACGTCTTATTTTATGTTTATCCTAAAAGTATGCTATATGTTTTTAGTAAATTAAATAAAAATACTTCCCAATGTTTTGTAACATGGCAACACTGCAAAGCTGACATTAGTATTACAAAGTATGACATTTAAAACATATTTTCTAAAAGTATGACGTTTAAAACGTTTTTTTTTTGTTCGATCCGAGCAAATCCGAAATGGAATTGATTGGCGAAAATTTTCTTTGTGGATTAACTAAACATGATAAACTTTCGACCAAAGTTAAGTTTATGGGAGTGGTTCCGCCAACAAAAGAAATACTATTGTCATACCGCTTTCAATGAAGACTATCGCCTCTGGCTTTTTTTTGGTATAATTGGCGAGTGCTTTAGATGTGAGATCTACATGATCAATCCAAATGTTATTCTAGGTCGATATGCACTTCAATGCAAATCAAGCGGCGAATATCTTCTTCATTACTATAAAGCTAGCTCTTAAACATAAGCTGTAATATGCTGCATAAAATTGAATTTAGAGCAAAAGTAGTGAAAGTAAGCAATTTTACCTATTTCTTGGAACCTCTAACTTGGCAGCACCTTTTATTTTTGTCAGCAGGAAATTTATAGAACTCTAAAGTAATTTTAGAATTTTATTGAAACTTTAGAATTTTATCCAGGGTTGTGAATCTCTAAATACAGTAAAAACATAAACCATAACTGAAACACTATAAAAGTAAGAGCCTTAAACTTTGGATTGTAGATTACTTTCAAAGCAAAATCAAATAAACTATTGTCAGAACATCTTTTTTATTAAAATTAAATAATAAGTGATTATAAATGAAAGCCTTAAAAAGGGAGTGCTGTAGCTGAAGTGGTACGTTGTCTACTAAAGCATGGCAACATAAATTTTTCTGATATGTATTAAATCACTTTATAATACTGTATATCACAGCGTAGTGCTGGCAAATTCTACTACTTTCAATTACTCGATACAACTCAATACTTTTCAATTGGGTACTCAATAGTTCTTCCGTTTACATACTATCAGAGGCAAGTTATTGTCGTAGTTGGCCAATATTTTTATAAATTTATTTCTAAAAATACTACCGTAAAAATATCGATTAACTACTTTTGTGTATTGAATGAACGAAAAAATGATCGAGTATCGAGTACTCGGTGCCCACTACTCAATACTTTGCCAGCACTATCACATCGCCCTCCTTCTCTGGTATTGCCACATAGTACTACTAATTCGCCCGCGAAGTAAAATAATTATAAATTGGCTTCAAAATAATATGTCTACATACCACGAGAGGCGCTGCAACTCTGTTCTAAAAATAATCATAACCTGCAATTGCAGTGTTGCCATAAGTGAAGCTTTACTATCACACTAACCATCTGTCTTATCTACTTCTATCCCTTTCCAAAAGAAGTAACACAGTTAATATAGGCATTAATTGCCCAAATGTTACTTTTTAAAAAAAAAACGCCTTAAAGTATGCAATTACTTTGAAGCTTTTATAAAAATAAAAACAGTGAAGAAATAATAGTAGTAGTATTTTAACAAATAAAAAATAGTATATGCGTCATAACTTTTTGGCTTTTAAGAAAGAAAGGTGAACAAAATGAAAGAAAAACGTCCTTGAAAACTTTCACTTTCTTTACGAGCGCTTAGCTTAATAAAAATACTCTTCTAAAATTTTTTCATTCATAGAAAATATGTTTATAATAGCCAGCCATACACTCAGTTTTTACTACTACACTACTACTACTATTACTCACTGAGCATACGCTTTGTTTGCGTGCTCTTTGTATTTGTACGCCTGTCTCTATAGGGGCACCAGATATCTGTACATTAAGATTATTTTTATTATAACGTGCAAGGCTAGTATTTATGCATGTACATATGTACATACATATCTATACTTAGTGTGTACATGACTTTTTAAACGTAGCAAATCCATTTTAGTTTTTATTTCATTCTTATGACAAGTACCTATTGACCGACCCCCTCGCAGTTGCGTTATCAGAAATATATATTAATGTCTAACAGGTAGACGACGACATTAAAAAACAAAACCCAAAATTAACTGAATATAAAAAAATGTTGGTTTTTTTCCTAACTGCGCATAAGGCAGCCCTGAAATATTACACTTTACCCTCATGTCAAGTTTGCAACTTTTATACTGGCAAATTGTCAAAACTTCATATGAACAAAAAAGAACGCAAAAATATCGTGCTTTATAGTTTTAGGAATATGTAGCATGAAAACTGCTAACTGGAGATGTGGGATTATTCCCTGTAAATAAAATTTTCATAATCTAAACCCCCGTCTTCATTTGCTATCAACATGTCTTAAAAAAAGTCAAACTTCATATAAAAAAAACCAGTATTGAAAATAATGTTTTTTTTCATATGAAGTTTGACTTTTCTTAACGCATGTTAATGTCTAATGGAGACGGGGCGTAACAATCTAATTTTATTTAATGCGAAAATTGTGTGATTTAGCACGTTCACGGACGTTCATAGTGATGAAAAATTACGTGAATGCTATTCAGCTAGTAGTTGTATATATCATTAACGCTTATTTTTGCACGTCCCTGCAATTTTTAGTCCGCAAACGTGTTAAAAGATGCAAAGAAAAATTGCATAAAATTTGGTGATTTGGATTGGTTAAAAAGTTCCAATAAACAATTTATTATTAATTGAAATAAATATATTTACAATCTGGCAGCTCTGTTAACAACTCCAAAAATCATTAAAAAAGTGGCATCTAACTCTTTTTTTTAAGAAAACACTACCTCTGCGATGAAGCCTTTTGCTTGTCTGCAGAAAACACCCAGAGTCTGTAGTGGGAAACGAACCCCCAACCTCCAGACAGACAGCGCGCTACCGATCATACTTTTTAACTAGTTGTACAATTTGTTTTGCTAGTGAATGCTCGTATTTTTGTATCATTTTTAGAGCACCATACCCAAAGGGTAAAAACATAACCCTATTGTTATCGCTAAATTATTTGTCCCGTCTGTGTCATCGCCCTTTATCTCTAAAACCGTAGAAGGTAGACTCTTGAATTTTCAAAAAAGTTGTATGACTATGACCACTTCAGTTACAAATATTAAAAATTATAGGGTGTTCCGATAGTGACATGGATTTGCACTTAATTGGCTTTTTATTTTAAACCAGTAGAGGCAGGCAGTTTGAATTTAAAAACAGCAAATAAAACTATGTTCACTATATTAACAAAAATAAAAAATAAAGGGTGTCCCGTTAGTGACATAATTTTTATCGTTTAACAATAATAGAAGGTTTATTGTACGCTATAACCATAACTACTAAGAATTAAAAGATATTCCGATAGTCACTTGATTTTCGCTCATATGGCTTTGTTTTTGAACCGGAATAGGTAGACACTTTCGCTATAACAACCGGTATGCAGAACTAAAAACTAAAGGGTGTTTCGATAGTCACCTGATTTTCACGTATAAGCCCTTAATTTTTAGAACCTTATTAGGCAGACATTCAAAATTTACGCAGAATGTCTATTGTAACAAAGAGAATATAAAAGAAATTTAATAAAAATTATAGAGTGTTCCCTAGAAACCGCGATTTTGAGGAATTTGGCTATATCTTATGAACGTTATAGACAGACACTTGAAATTCACTTAGGATATTTAGCACTATGCTTGCTATAATTAGAAGTACTAAACATAAATAAATGGTAAAGGGTGTCACCATTGTAGACGTGATTGTAAGATATGTCTGTTTATGTTTTCAACCGTAATCGTAACTAAAAATTAAAAAAAAAAAAAAACGAAAAATTAAAATCTTGTACTTTTTGACCCAAATAAATATTTTTTTTATGATTTCTGCTTCATTTATTACTCGTTTTTTATTTCAAATTTAATCGAAATGAGAGAGTACACGTCGAGATATAATATACTATCGATAAGATTATTAGAACCTCATAAATCTTTATTTTTAGTAGGCCATATCATTTTCAAATTTTTATCGACAGGTTAAATTTTACTATCATCGGAACAGGCGTTTTTTTTTTTTGAGATTATAAAAATATCAAGAAAAAAATCCGAACGAAACGAATAATGAAGTCTCTGAATAATAAAGTCTGAATTTATAAGTCTGTCCAAGAAAATTAAACGATTTTATTTGACACAACGGAAACCTCAATAAGTCTCACATGAGCGAAAATTCGATTGCTAAAGTGTAAGAATCGGGAAGAGGTTTAACGAAAAATCGGAAATCGACCATAACGGACAATCCTAGCGCAGAGAGGCAAAGCAAATATGGTTTTCTACGTTCCTTAATCCTGAATCCTGAACTGCACTCGTAGTCTTACAATAAATGGAAGCTATAAAACTGAAACTATGGCAGGCAACAGCAGCTACATATGGGCAACAACGTATGGAAGAGCCGGAAGAAAAAAGTTGCTAAGACCAAATTGGACTACCCGGATAAGGTTTAAACCATGGTTAATGTATATATTAAGGTAGGGGAGATAATCGAAGTAGACCGCGTCGTTAATAGGTCCCCTTTGGAGCCCTTTTCATCCTTAAAAATGATGGGCAAACGATTTGTAATTTACACGACCACCTTACTTTCATTGAGTCACGCGCTACCACTAAGCAGACCAGCCTTTACTCTTGACTTTACTTATTTCAGACTGTTCAGACTGGTAACTGTCGACCTTCTTTCTCATCATTGAAGTCTCTAGTAATTGCTAGCATTTGTCCAAGATCTGCCATCGCATTCATATTTCACAAGTTTATGCCCGTGGTCGTAGCCTTAAGGCCTAGTTAGCTGACCGTTACATTAACGGAACGTAACGCATGGAAATTTTTGTTTTTTGAGGCTCTTGCTTTCGTTTTTGCTTTTTTATTAATGACTCGTTAAAATGTAAGCCAATCTGGTTTTAATAAATTGGTAAGCCAATCTAATATTAATAGATTGGCTTACATCACACTGTCGAAAGCATTGAAAAATACAAGATAGAGTGAGAGAAAGAGCGCAAGAGAATCCCAAACGACAACAACTGGCATGTGTTACATTCCGTTATCTTACGTTTGGCTAACTAGATCCTTACACTATCTAGCCAATGCTCGATATTGACACAGAATGTGCGCTACCGTCTCAGCCTCTTCCAGGCACAATCTGCAAGTATCAACTTCTTCGATTTTCATCTTGGCTAAATGCTTAATGTTAATCCCGAGACTTTTTTACTACTTTAGTTAAGAGAGCAATTTTATAATTCCACGTCTTTTTTTTTTTTTTTGGATATTTTGGACATTTTTATCGCCAAAAAGTGTTTTATTTTTATTTTTACTTTTTCTTTTCCTTCCAAATGGCAAGATTTCTCAAGGCCCTCAAAATAGGCAATTGTGTCAACGAAGAGTCAAATCTGTTCAAACTTGGAAACAGGAAATAATCGCAAGGGAGTTAATCTGAAGAGTAGCTGGATAGGCAAGAAGTTGATAGGCCATTTCGTAGACTTTTGACATAGTGAATAAACAAGTAACGATGGATCACCACTTTTATCTTCCCTAAATTATGTAGGTCGACTTCGCTTCAAAAGTTTTATTTTCTAACTGGAGGCCATGGCATTTGATATTTAATTTTTATGGCAGCGGTATCTAAATTAGCTTTTCTTTGTCTAAAATTTAGGGCACTTGAAATTTCGTTTTTAATATAAAAAAACATATAAAGATAGCGGCTGAGTTTTATAAAAAATAAAGAAAAAAAATCATATTTACTTTGTTGTTTTTTTTACCCCTCTCAAGGCTTTAATCAGTCATGTTGTTTGCCTTGTTGAACTTTTTTATTTTTGTATCAATCGCTTTATTTTATTTATATTTTTATTTATTTATTTATTTAATAACTGTATTTGTTGTTGTTATTGTATTGAGTAGGTACGTACATATGGTATTGTACTAGCGGCGACGATCGCTCACTTCTCTCCGACACTTTTATAACAGCCGAGGTGGGGGATGATAATAATAAATGAAAGAGGATTGCCAACTTTACTTTACTTGTTGCGAGAAATTATTAAATGATCTCACATTTACTTTATTTTTTTTTAAATCCTTTTTTAAAATATATGTATTTCTTAAGAAAGAATATTTTTTTTTAAACGAAAAACTTTCAACCGGGTTCAGCAAATAATTGTGTGTTTACTTCCAATTAAATCGAAAAACAAATTATCCTTAAGACAACACAAACTGTGAAGCTCCCGACTTGTCTGCAGAAAACACACGAGTCTTTGGCGGGATTCGAACCTGCAACCCCCGGACTGATAAACTAAAACAGAAATTGTTAACATATAAAATAAAAAAAAATTCATCTTCAAGGTCAAAATCGCAAAAAACTTTAAAAAATTCAATTTTTTTTACCTTTTTTCCCCTGTTCAGGTCCATAGGTAGCAAACCGTTCAAAATTCAAGGAAACAATCAACTACAAAAATGAACCTAAGATCTCAATAAACAACTTTCTAGAACATCTGAACTTCCTAGGAATGATTCTTAACACCGTTTAGGTTGCGCTTAGGTAGCCGCAAAAGTGAAAAAGAATCATTCATAGGAAGTTTATATGTTTTAGAAAGTTGTTTATTGAGATCTTAGGTTCATTTTTGTTCTTTATGACAAGAGCTACAACTTTGCCTCAGAGAGTATATCAAAATTTCAAACGGTTTGCAAAATATGAGCTTGAGGAAATGATCATTTTTTTGCAAAAATGACATCGAGGCCCCACATTTTTGAGGGCCCATAAAAAAAACCTGGAGGACTTTGGGCAAAACTGGGAGACAGGGGTCTTTTTTTTGGTCTTTTATGACGTAGTGGTGTCCGTATATGGTTATTTTGCCATGACTTAAAAAATTACACAGTGTGTAATCGACCATGTTATAAAGCATAATTACAGATTATTTTAGATAAACATTATTTAATAGCCGGGTTTTCTTAAACTACAGTGCGTACACTGAATAGCAAATATATTAAAAGGTGGCAACCTGGCAATTTGTTGTTTACATTCAGCTTTGACAATACAACTGTTTTATGGTTGGTTTATTTTTTTTTAATAAAAGTAAAAATCAGCGCGATAACGTACAAAAATACTTAAGAACATTATTGAAACACTTACAGTTAAAAATAATTATATTAAAAAAAGATCTGACATTTAACTGCATTAATATATGTACATAAGTATTTTGTATTCTGTCGTTTACTTAATGTTCTGCTTGTTGCATTTGTTAAGCGATAAGAAATATAAATATTTAATATAAAATAAAAAACATAATTTTAAACATGGATTGTGGAGCACCAGTATGTGGAGAAGAAGAAACCGCGGATTTTTAAAAGAGGGAGAAAGCAAACAATTTTCATACATAAAAATAATAATCAAACATGTATCCCTGCTAATATAAATATTTACATATACATACACACATACATACATATATTGAAGAGAGTATAACGAAAAAAACCACTAACTTTATGGCTCCATTTTCGACCCCCTTCGGTCCTCCATGAATTCCGATATTAGAATGGCGATTGATACTTACACACCGACATTCTTCCTCATCACAGAGTCTAAGATATTTGCTAATATTTGTCTGAGGCTACGAGTTCTCCACAGCATCTACATTTAATATTTATATGTCTGCCCGTGCGTCAAAGCCTTTATGTTAGTCTTAGTCTTTTTCCACACACAGTCTGCAAATATCGCCTTACCTCGTTTTTTAACTTGACCAGATTATACTTGAAGTTTCCGACACCTGTCACTAAAGCACTGAGATTAACTCCAAGCACCTTCTTGGTCTTTCTTGGCGGGAATCAAATCCACAACCCCGGCGACGACTATGTTCGTCGACTATACTCGAGTATTTATGTATGTAGAGTATACTTTAGATAAAAAAAGGTTTTTTTTAGGGATCTCAAGAAATCTTATAAGTCGATTACGGACTGCAACCGAACTTCAGTTGCGTTGCCAGTTGCCAAAACTATATTACGGATGGCAACTGACGGCTGGCAACGTCAAATAGTAATGATACTGACAACCGTGTTTTTCTGGTTGCTTTGAAGATTTTTGATTTGAAAAAGACTGTTAAACAGAAAAGTAAGAATGTTTTTTATTAATTTATTTTTTAATAAATATTTAAATACATTTTTTGCCTGTTGATTACAAAATGGTAAAAATCACCACCAGACAAGAATTTGAGCTATTAATATAAGAAATGGAAAATAGCCGCCATATTGCTGGTGGTGTCCGAGGATTTGGTGACACAAAAGAATGCACTATAGAAGCTTGGAAATAAATTTCTTAAAAGCTCAATAGATGTGGACCCATTTGAAACCAAATTAAAGAAAAAATGGCTCGAAAAATTTATGCATTTTTTCCTGATTGATTTTTATATTATTTTGTATCATATATATTTATTTGTATGATAATTTTTTTCACTTATTTTTTTTTCTTACTTGTTTTTTATTTTTATTTAATATTTTAACACTTTTTTGTATTTTAAAACTGACATTCTACCACTATTGTAGGCTTGTTTACATTCATTTTCAGTTTCCGATCTGTCAAAGTAACGATTTCAATAACTTCTTGGCAACAGAAAAAAGTTGCCATGCATAATATGAATACTTTTTCAGTTGCGTTGCCAGTGGGCAACTGTTGCCATCCATAATCGACTTATTATTCTTTGGAGGATACAAAAAAAAAAAAAATAGAAAGTTGATAGACTAAATGAATCGAACTTTTCCCGAAAAAAAATTTTATTTTTAATCAAAACGAAATGGAATTATTAAATTTCCTTCAAAGTAAAAATTGCAAGAACAATTTTTGCTCTACAACCGCTACCTCTACTACTCGCATTTCGAAAGCAAGCTAATGATGTGTGAAATGAAAAAAAAATAAGCTTCCTTTTGTCTTTACTAATTATTCGCTCTTAACGAAATAAGCATTCGAGAATTTTACTAATTTCTCCAATGATCACAGGCATTCGTTTTGTAATATTCTTTATTACGGAAAGAGAATATAAAAAGTCTCAATGCGGATTTTATTGATTGCTACCAAAGGTAGAATTAGTTAACACGTACGTTTAAAGGAACGTAACACGGGAACTTTTTTATTTGACACTCTTTCCTCTATTTTTTCATTCTTTTTCAATGTGTTTTGAGAGGTAGATAAAATAGTAGAGAAATCTATTTGAAACAAATTTGATTACTTTTTTTGATTTGTTAATAATCAAAACTAACAGAGAGCTCAAACTCAAACAACAAAATTTTTCATGAGTTACGTTCCTACTTTGCGGCCCTATGTTCCACTGGGAATTAAAGGATTAAATATATACGTTCCTACCTAAAGTCATATTAAACAGTTGCATGATCAACATCATTTAGTGACTGCTTGCTCATAAGCTCATGAGGAAGCAGTCATAGTCAAACACAAATTAGCTTACTGAATACATACTATTAGTGAGCAAAACTTTTCGTATCATAAACGCAATCAGCCGAACAGGTGAAACGAACTTTCTTTACTAGTTAGCGACGTGTTTACTCGTCTCATATTTGAAACACTTAGTGTGTTTTTTTTAGAAGTTGTGTAGAACTTTTGGATAAGGCTTAGTGAGTTTGGCTAGCATTAGTTTTTTTTTTTTTGATTTTCTTAGTAAATAATGTAATGTTAATAAAAAATTCTGTATTCGTGTTTCACTCAAAGCATAAAACAGCTTAAAATCGCTCAAAATCATTGTTATTATGTTTAACATTTACTCATACTTTTTCAAACTTGCTTATGGAAACTCTGCAAGCTCATCGCATTTAACTCGTTGGTCTTTGCTGTTTATTATTGCCCCACTCATCGTTACTCGTGTGCCATGAACAGACATGAATTTAATGAAATATTAATAATTAGCTTCTTATGAGCTTTGTTTTGTCTGCTCCTGCAGTGTTTTACCTCATGTTAGTAGAAAGGAAGGAGAAAATATACACAATATTTAATAATTAGACAAGATATAACACCTAAATAAAATTTTGAGCAAAAAAATATATGTATATTAAAAAATCTGGAGTGGCCTACACTCAACTTTACCATACCCAAATGGAAACATATATTTTTATGGATATATTACATAAAGAATATAAGTTCAAAATATATTCGAATCGAAAAATTAATTATTTTCGGTTTGAGTTGTTAAGTAATCTACCCTTTGCCCCTTCCCGATTATGTCTAAAAAATTTATACACAGCTCTTAATCTCCATATACCAAAGGTACATACTAAATTTCGTTTTAATATGGGCGTAAGGAAACTACCCTTTGCCCCCTCCCGATTATGCCAAAAAACTATACTGCTCTTCATCACCATAAACCAAAAACAGATACTAAATTTCCTTTTAATATGTCAGACGGTATGACCTGGATAGAGTTTACAAAATTTGGGAGTAAGTAAACTACCCCTTGCCCCTTTCTGACTATGCCCAAAATGTATACAACTCTTTACCACCATATACCAAAGGCACATACTGAATTTCATTTTAATATGTCATACGATATGACCTTTAGATCGTTCACAAAAATTGGGGGTAAGGAAACTACCCTTTGCCTTTCCCCGATTATGACCAAAAACTATACAGCTCTTCATCGCCATATACCAAAGGCATATCCATACTAAATTTCATTTAGATATGTCAACCGGTATGATCTGTAAAAACTCCATAAAAATAGTGGCATACACAACAGACATCATTGCGAAAATATCCAAAATGGATTCAGGACACCTCAAAACGTATAGAGTGGGGCATGGTGCACTCCTGTCAAAACTTATTGCTTTTGGTGTCGGTGATAGCTTTTCTCGATTTATATCGAGCTTTCTCAGGGATCACACTATAAGAGTTGTTATAGATGGGATTTCATCAAACGAGTTGAAGATTAATTCAGGGGTACCGCAAGGCTCTGTTCTTTCTCCTACCCTGTTTCTTATTTTTCTAAATGACCTTCTCTGTCAAACTTCGAACCCTAACTACACTTTTGCAGATGATAGCAGCATTTGCCATTCGTATTCATTCTGCAGACGGCCGAGCCTTTTAGAGATTGGGGCCAAGCGGTAAAACATGAATGATACGCTCAATCACGATTTCGTAACAATATCTAATTGGGGCCGGGCAAATAGAGTCGACTTTAACGCTCATAAGACTCAATGTTGTATGCTAACGCACTGGCGTTCGGCCGAAAATGGTGCTACATCTGTAATTATGGGTGGTATACGTATTAAGAAATCAGAAGCTCTTGATGTTCTTGGCATGAAAATCCAGTGTGACGTTCGATGGACTAAGCACATTTTTCAAGAGTCTTGTTTTTATCAAACGGTGTAAAACATATTTCACCTCATCTGATCTCCTTACTATTTATACCACTTACATCCGGCCAAAAATGGAATACAACTCTCATGTATGGGCCGGTGCTCCAAAGTCTGTTTTGGAACTACTCGACCGCGTGCAGGAGAGGGCAAAGAAGCTCATAGGTGACAGTAGGGTATCCAGTAGGGTTGTGTTTCGCTGTTTTATCGCTACTACAATGGAATGTGCTCTGATGAGATTAGGGTAGTAGTTCCCGATATCCGCACGTTTTCGCGCACAACACTCATCATCATTTGTGGTCGATTGGCCAGTGAATCGCAGTGAATGCATTACAGAGAAAATTCGTTTTTTAGCCGTTAAGTTCGCTTGTGGAATCATTTTCCTACAGAGGTCTTTCCTGTCAACTACAATGTTGAAAAATTCAAATCGAATGTCCACAAACATTACTCCCTCTATCCTCCTTCTCATAACCTAATTTCCTAGTTCTGGCACAACGATTTGCAAGAGTAGGGTTCATCCCCTGAGTGCTGGTCCGAAATAAAAAAAAAAAAAAAAAAATCCGTCGAAGTACCGACCTCGATTTTATTCTTTACTTTTGTACTTTACCTTATACTACGTATGGTAAAGTAAAACTTGTAGAAATAAACTTAAACTGCCTTAACGAAATAAATAATGTGTCCGATGAATTTTTTTAATTAATTTAAAATTATAATTTATTTGATGAAATAAAAAATTAAATACTTTTGTTTATGATGACTTTGATAATTCTTTAAAATAAAACTGGCAAACATTAAATAACATCCTATTAAACAATGAAAATCACGTTCAAGGTAAATGATGACAGGGCATTAATTACATTAATTAAAGGTGTATGTTTATATTACAACGTTTTTCGTTGGCAAAGAAATGCCAAAAAAAAACAATAAACATTTCAGGAATCCAAACTACAAAAAAATTTAATAAAAAAAAATAGCTGAAATAATAATAACTGAAAGCTCATATGACTGCAATAATTATGACATGATCTAAAAGATAATATCAACAAAAACAAAAAAAAATTAAAAAGGAATTTAACACGTCAGCAGTAACTATTAGGAAACCATAGCAGATAATAAAATAAAAAATAAAGAATTTTAACAAAACCTTAAGATCAAATTTCACTATTTTTTACGTTGTGTTTGTTTTTTCGGGGAAATTTTGTTTAAAGAAGAAGAAGAAGAAAAAGACATTGTTTAAAAGTCATATGAGCCATTTGTTTTTATCTCTATTTAGGCCATCTATAATTTATTATATACTATGTATGTACTAAAATTCTTTTTAGGTTATTCACTGTTGTTTTTCAGACTGCCGCCTAAAAGTAGAGACTTAATTTTTGTTGTAAACAATTGCAAAAAACAAAAAATATTCTGACATTTCTAAATGCGCATGAATTATTTAAGGCTTTAAAATATTTTAAATACAATATTTACTTTTTATTTTAAAGGAAATGATAAAAGAAATAAAAAATAAAGCCTACTTTGAGGCTCATGTTATTTATATTTGTATTGCCTACTTCCTAGTATAGATTTTTTCTTTTTTTTTGTGTGGTTTTCAAGGTTTTCCTCTTTTCTTTTTCTTTTTGTTTTTATTTGTGTTGTAAAGGATTGTCTTTATAATTTTTTTTCTTTTCTGGAAATCATAATCAGGTCTTTATTTCGTGTAACATATATTAAGGCTTAGGGGCAAAAGTTTTCTATGTGTTTTTTTTAAATATAAAACAACTGACATTTTTTAAAAATCTTTATATATAAAAATGAATGTTTGTCTGAATGTTTGTATGTCCTTTATAAATAGAATCGTAAACTATACATCTGATCAAGTTATGATCTTAAGCAAAGTTGTTGCCCATGAGCCGGCAAAGGTTTCTAAATTGGTTCGATTAACTTACGACAGATGGTGCCACGGAAAATAACTTAAAATTAATTAAATCGTAAGCTGTGCATTTGATGATGGTATGATCTTTAGCAAAATTGTTGCGCATGAACCGACGGAGGTTCCTAAGCTGGAGAGGTTAATTTCCGACAGGTGGAGCCACAGAAAATTACTCAAAACGAGTTAAATCGTAAACTGTGCAATTGATCATGCTATGATGATCTTTAGCAAAGTTGTTGCGAATGAGCCGATTAAGGATTGTAAATTAGTGCGATTAATTTCTGACAGGTGGCGCCACTGAAAATTACTCAAAATTAATTAAATCGTAAGCTGAGCATTTGATGATGGTATGATCTTTAGCAAAGTAGTTGCGCATGAGCCGACGGAGGTTCCTAAGTTGTTGGGGTTAATTTCCGATAGGTGGCGCCACAGAAAATTGCTCTTTTTTCTGAAAAAGTGCTGAAGGGAAAATTTTCGCGTTAGCGGTAGTCAAATAGAGCTAAAAATAGCGCGAAAAGAGTTAAGTTGGCATCGCTGAATACAACAGTAATGTTTGCTTAGGGCCAGCAACGCGGACCGGGTCAGCTAGTATTTTATATTTTTAGCTTTCATTGCTTTTTTATAGCCGGTGTTGCCCGGCTTTTCTTTGTTGTTTTATTTGGTGTTATAAAGACTTATCGTTTTGTTTTTGTGTAACATATTTTAAGGCTTAAGGGATATAAGTTCTTCGAGTTTCTTACTTACAGTGACAGTTTTTTTTTAATATTTCATATTTTATTTATTTAAATTTACATATTTGTCGAACTATTTAATAATATACTTCAAGGCACTTCAACAAACTTAAGTGGGAAAATGTAAATGATGAAATTTTTAAAAGAAAAAATAATAAAAATAAAATATAAATAAAAATCAAAAATAATAAAAAATTAAAAAATAAAAAACGTGCATATGAATGTGAATGCGAAAGATGAGCCTTTTGTTAAATTTTGTATATTTAAAAAATATCTTTGCTGCTTTATAATTTATCACGTTTAATAGAATTTTCGCTTAAAAAAATAATATTTGCATTTCCACATATTCATTTTATGACACACATGTATGACACACAACAAAAAATTATATTCAAATGAATTGTTAAAGTTCATTGTTAACCAAAGGTTGGCTGCAGCAACAAAAAGTATGAGTTGGTAAATATTAACGAAAAAACATATGAAAAAGATTGAAACTTTAGCTGGTGGTGTAGACGTCTTTGTTCTCACCAACCGATCGACGCATAGAGGGGTATTTTGGCAATCTAGTCGGACATTACTTTTTTTAGGTTATATTGGTTGTGAAAATTTATTTATTGAGACTAGATTAATGAAACTTGACAGAAAAAAACTCTAATGGTCCAAGGCTGTCACAGCTAGAAAATAAGAAAAATCGGACCAAGGAGAAAAAAGTTCCCCTGAGAAGTACTAATCCTACCTCTGAAAAATAAAATTTTTATTTTAAATAATTATTGTAGTTTTTGTTTTAAAGTTTTCCCATACTTTTGTTTAGCAAATGCAACTTTTATAGTCAGCGAATAGCTAAACTTGAACCCTGGAGATTCTAAAATGCCATTTTTAGCCCCGCCCCCGCGGTGACTTAAAATATTATTTTAATGTAATTTTAATGTAATTATTACCTACACTTTAATACTATAAAAATTTAATTTTTTGTATGGGTAGGAGGAGGTATCCAATCCAATCCCACCCCTCCCGAAATGTTCATGTGAAATTAAAAAAATTTTTTTTTTTTGCTAAATTCCAAAAATATCTATTTTTAAGCTTTTATGTCGACAAGACAAGAATTTTAATAAAAATCATTTTCATAATTTATTACTTTATAGTATTTAATTTATCTAAGAATAATTAATTTATTCATAACTAGCTGTTCCCGCCACTTCGTCAGCATCCTTATTTTGCTTTGAAAGTAATACACTTTAAGACTCTTAATTTTATTGGGCTTCAGATATGGTTTATGTAAATACTTTATAAAAAAGGTACCCATCCCTGGGTAATTACTCAGAAACATTGGCTTTATATAAAAATCTAAAATTTTTATAAAATTTCAAAATTATTGTAGATTAATGTAAACAGTGTTTTAAATTACCCACTAACAAAAATAAAAGTTGCTGCCAAGTTTGCAGTACCACTGAATCTGTAAAATTGCATACTTTCACTATTTGTTCTCCCTCTTTCTTGGTAATAAGATATTTTTAGGTGAAAAAATATCCCATATTTGAACCACGATACTAAGGTACCTCTCCATAAAATTTTATTATAAATTATCCAGTACTTTTTACGTGATGCAAACGCAAACAGACAGACAGGCAGAAAATAACAGGTATATGCCACCATTTTTGTGGAGTTTGTACAGGTCATACTATTTGACATATCAAAATGAAATTTAGTATGTATGTGTCTTTGGTATATGGAGATGAAAAGCTTTATAGTTTTTGGGCATAATTGGGAGGGGGCAAGGGGTAGTTCCCTTACCCCCAAGTTTTGTAAACGCTCTACAGGTCATACCGTATGATATATTAAAACGAAATTTAGTATGTGCCTTTGGTATATGTAGGTGAAGAGTTGTGAAAATTTTGGGCATAATCGGGAGGGGGCAAGGGCTTGTTTCCTAACCCCCAAATTTTATAAACGCTCTACAGGTCATACTGTATGACATATCAAAATGAAATTCAGTATGTGCCTTTGATTTATGGAGATAAAGAGCTTTATAAATTTTGGGCATAATTGGGAAGCGGCAAGGAGTAGGTAGTTTACTTAACACCCCAAACCGAAAAGAATTAATTTTTCGATTCGAATATAATTTGAACTTATACTCTTTATGTAAGATATTCATAAAAATATACATGTTTCCATTGGGTATGGTAAAGTTGAGTGTAGGCCACTCCAGATTTTTTTTACAAAAAATTTAACAAAAAAAAAATCCTTTTTTTAAGTTCGAACAAAATTTTTTATCATAAAAATTAAAAATAAAATTTTTTTAAAAATTAAAATAAGTAGCTGTTAGTGTAGTCTTTCACAGAAAATAAAAATCAATACAAAATCTTTATTCGTTTCGCCACAAAAAAATATATTGTAAACCTCTCCAAATCTTATAAAGTCAATAAAAACACATGCGATTTACTCAATTTTCCTGATTTTGACACGGTCCCAAAACGACAAATCTCAAGCTAAAGCTTTGTTAGTATCATCTATTGCCTTGCCATTCCACTAGGTTTGATTCCTTGAGATGTAAGGGTTTGGAAATAATAACCATAGATATTTATTAAAAAAAATAACCAAAAACTGTGCAGAATAAGTATCCAATATATGGGAACATTTTTTTATCGCATGCTATATTTTTTTCAAAAACATATTTAACTCGATGTATTTATCATCACACACATAAAAAATAATCTAAAAAAAACATCTTTTTAAAATTTCTTTCAAAAAAGACAAGAATGTTTTAAATTAAAAAAATTATACTGAATTCAAAGTTCGTTGTTCGCTTGTAACGAAAGATTGGGAAGATGATGACGATGGTAGTGTAGTGGCGATGGCACTACACTACCATCGATGGATGATAACAAGACTTTATCACAGCGTTTAGTCATTTGCTACTCGTAAATTATTCATTATGAATATGTTTTTTTTAGCTTTTTGCTATAAAGAGTAACTGAATTTAAAAATAAACAAAATAATAAAAGAAAATCATTTTTATTCTTTTTATTTTCTCTCATCTTCTTTGCCCCCATCAGAGGATTGGTTTTGGTAAAGTCACTGTTTTATTTCTACACGTGTTGGCACACGCGTTGTTTTCGTTAAACATAAATTAATTTGTATCCAAAATATATGTTTCCAATGGCAGGAGAATTTAGAATTTCTTGATTCTTGTTTAATTTAATTAATTCTTCGTTGTTCGCTAGAACTAAGCTTTTGAAGCGTTTTGATTGAGAGAGGAGAAGATAAAAATCTATGAGTTCGTGTGACATCTTTAATGTAAGTTTACAATGTAGATATAAATACATATGAATGCAGCGTTGACAAATTATGTAGTTATTTTTGAGTATTGTAATACTTTTTTGTGTGTTTTGGATAAAATTATTTTTGTGGATACGCAGCTCCTTGCTTTTCTCTGGCTATCGACTTTGGCTATCAATAAACTGATATTATAAAGATATGTTATGGCCCTATGCTCCTTGGAAGGAACTACGGGAACTTATAAAGGGTGATCCATTTCGAGGTACTTTTTTCTTGAAAAGTTCCAAGAAGATCCGACGTTTTCGAGGCAAATTTTGTTTAGCGATGAGGCCCATTTCTGGCTCAATGGGTATGTAAACGAACAAAATTGCCGCATTTGGGACGAAGAGCAACCTGAAGAGATTCAAGAGCTGCCAATTCATCCAGAAAAAACAATGGTATCGGGCCATGATAATCGACTATTTGATGCCTGAAATTGAAGCTCGTGATCTCGGCGACATTTGGTTTCAGCAAGACGGCGCCACTTGCCACACATCGCATCAATCAATGTATTTATTGAGAGAACATTTCGGTGAGCACATAATTTCACGTTTTGAGCCGGTCGATTGGCCACCAAGATCGTGTGATATCACACCGTTTGACTTTTTCCTGTGGGTATATATAAAGTCTAAAGTTTATGCGGACAAACCCGCTTCGATTTAGGCCTTGTAGGAAAACATCACGCGTGTCATTCGCCAGTTAAAAGTCGAAATGTTCGAACGAGTCATCGAAAATTGGACTCAACGGATGGACCATCTGCGACGTAGCAACGGCCAACATTTGATAGACATAATCTTCATATAAATAAATGCCAAAGAATGTTCTTTCAAATGATAATAAAGATTCTCCATTAAAATTGAATTTTCTGTATTTTTTTCTTTAAAAAAGTAGGGAACCTCGCAATGGATCACCCCTTATATAAAGATAAGTTAAAAATGAAGCGGCACTCTGTATCCCACTATCTGCCGTCCTTGACTAAGATTCCCGTTTTTAACTAAAAAACATGCTTTAAAAGTTATAACAGCTGCACGCTCTAGAAATTTCTAGAAACAAACCAGAACAGTCGAGAGCATTCTACAACATTTCGGAACATTATGTAGGCCGGAACATTTGGTAATAGTCCGAAACATCCCAGATATTTGTGGGACATTTCAGAACTATCTAGAATGTTGTGAATTGTTCTGGAATATTATGGATATTTAATTTTGGACATCTGCCTAACTGAGAGAAGCCAGTTACCACAGATGATACATTATAAACATTTTAATGTACTATTGCATCTTACTTTGTTTAGGTCAAACATAGCGCGACAACTAATTGGAAACATCCAATTATTAATCAAAACTGTTCCTTGTGAAATGCTGTTTTATTAAAGATAAAATATTCTTCATTAAATATTTTCTTAATTTAATTTAATATAAGGCGACATTGTGAAGATCGGTAGTTATAGCAAAAAGCTGGAAAAACAATCAAAATGAATAATTTACGAGTAGCAAATGACTAAACGCTATGATGAAGTCTTGTTATCTCATCGCCACTACCATCGTCATCATCTTCCTAATCTTTTGTTACAAGCGAACAACGAACTTCGAATTCAGTATAATTTTTTTAATTTAAAACATTCTTGTCTTTTTTGAAAGAAATTCTAAAAAGATGATGTTTTTTTTAGATTATTTTTTATGTGTGTGATGATAAATACGTCGAGTTAAATACGTTTTTGAAAAAAATATAGCATGCGATAAAAAAATGTTCCCATATATTGGATACTTATTCTGCACAGTTTTTAGTTTTTTTTTACGAAATATGGTTATTATTTCCAAACACTTCCATCTCAAGGAATCAAACCTAGTGGAATGGCAAGGCAATAGATGATACTAACAAAGCTTTAGCTTGAGATTTGTCGTTTTGGGGCCGTGTCAAAATCAGGAAAATTGAGTAAATCGCATACGTTTTTATTGACTTTATACGATTTGGAGGGGTTTGCAATATATTTTTTTTGTGGGGAAACGAATAAAGATTTTGTATTGATTTTTTTTTCTGTGAAAGACTACACTAACAGCTACTTATTTTAATTTTTAGAAAAATTTTATTTTTAATTTTTATGATAAAAAATTTTGTTCGAAATTAAAAAATTATTTTAAAAAAAAAAAAAAAATGGAGTGGCCTATACTCAACCCAATGGAAACAGATATTTTTATGGATATCTTACATAAAGAATATAAGTTCAAAGTATATTCGAATCGAAAAATTAATTCTTTTCGGTTTGGGGTGTTAAGTAAACTACCCCTTGCCGCTTCCCAATTATGTCCAAAATTTATACAGCTCTTCATCTCCATAAACCAAAGGCACATACTAAATTTCATTTTGATATGTCATGTGATATGACCAGTAGAGCGTTTACAAAATTTGGGAGTAAGAAAACTACCCCTTGCCCCTTCCCGATTATGCCCAAAATTTTCACAACTCTTCACCTAAATATACCAAAGGCACATACTAAATTTCGTTTTAATATATCATACGGTATGACCTCTAGAGCGTTTACAAAACTTGGGGGTAAGGAAACTACCCCTTGCCCCCTCCCAATTATGCCCAAAAACTATAAAGCTCTTCATCTCCATATCCCAAAGGCACATACATACTAAATTTCATTTTGATATGTCAAATAGTATGACCTGTACAAACTCTACAAAAATAGTGGCATACAAACCCACCCACTGTCATTTTCAGCCTGTCTGTCTGTTTGTGTTCGCATCACGTAAAAGCTACTGCATGAATTATAATAAAATTTTATGGAGAGTTACCTTAGTATTGTGTTTCAAATATAGGATATTTTGTTCCCGTAAAAATATCTTATTACCAAGAAAGAGGGAGAACAAATAGTGAAAGTACGCAATTTTACCGATTCAATGGAACTGCAAACTTGGCAGCAACTTTTATTTTTGTTAGCGGGTAATTTAAAACACTGTTTTCAGTACTCTACAATAATTTTGGAATTTTATAAAAATTTTAGATTTTTTTATAAAGCCTATGTATCTGAGTAGTTACCCAGGGATGGGTACCTTTTTTTATAAAGTATTTACATAAACCATATCTGAAGCCCAATAAAATTAAGAGTCTTAAAGTGGATTACTTTCAAAGCAAAATAAGGACGACGCTGACGAAGTGGCGGGCACAGCTAGTTATGAATAAATTAATTTATTCTCAGATAAATTAAATACTATAAAGTAATAAATTATAAAAATTACTTTTATTAATATTCTTCTCTTCGACATAAAAGCTTAAAAATTAATATTTTTTGGAAATTAGCAACAAAAAAAAAAAATTTTAAAAAAACTTCACATGGATGTTTTGGGGAGTGTGATTGAAGGGATACCTCTCCATGCCCATAAAAACTTTAAAATTTTATTTTTATGGGGTCGCTGTTCTGTTCCAAAAATGCTGTTGGACAGTGTTATCAAAAATGATATACAAAATGAGTTTTTATTTTAAATAAAAAAAAAATTATAAATCGAAAAATATTTGCCTTTCAGTTGGTATTACACCCCCAATGAAATTATCAAATCAATACAGCAGCCTTGAACTCACCCGACACTTTTGTAAATTGCAAAAAATAAAAAAATATTGAAAAAAATTATGTGGATGAAATTAAGAAAAAAAAAAAAAACTTGACGACAGCTCGCTCACACGAACTTACAAATGATATTGGCAAAATGACATCAGAACAACCCAACAATTAAAATGTAATTTAATGATTTTTTTTTAAATAAAATTGAGGCTGGTTGAAAAATAATATTTATGAGGAGAAAATTTATATTAAAATAAGAGAAATATTCGTTTTTAATACATACATATATGAAACACAAAACATGTTTATAATTCAAGGATAACGACTTGTTAGAAAATACATTTTAAATGTTTCGAATTTGAGCACCCTACAGCAAATGGTAGAGTGTAAATAATTTGTTGGAAGGACTTGTAAGATTTTTTTATTATATTCTTTTGAATGCATCCCCCAGTATTCAAAATATGTTTGTAAGGGCGGAGCCATAAGTCCGCGACTTTTTTCTTTCTTTCCTAGCAACTAAAGGGTGTTTTTTATAGAGGTATAGAACTTTAAGTTGCAATAAAACAACGATGGATTATTCGATTAACATGAATTTTATCTATCCGAGAGATAATCTTGTGGCATTACATTTTAAATATGATTTCTGGCATATGACCGCGGATGTAGTTCAATCTGGTCGTCCAATTTTCGATGACTTTTTCCAACATTTGTGGCCGTATAACGGCAATAACACGGCGAATGTTGTCTTCCAAATGGTCAAGCGTTTGTGGCTTATCCGCATAGACCAATGACTTTACATAGCCCCACAGAAACTAGTCTAGCGGTGTTAAATCACAAGATCTTGGAGGCCAATTCACAGGTCCAAAACGTGAAATTAGGCGGTCACCAAACGTGGCTTTCAATAAATCTATTGTGGCACGACCTGTGTGACATGTTGCGCGGTCTTATTGAAAGCACATCTCTTGGACATCATGGTTACTCAATTCACGAATGAAAAAGTTAGTAATCATGGCTCTATACCGATCACCATTGACTGTAACGTTCTGGCCACCATCGTTTTTGAAAAAGTACGGACCAATGATTCCACCACCAGCCCATAAAGCGCACCAAACAGTCAGTTTTTCTGGATGTAACGGTGTTTCGACATACACTTGAGGATTACCTTCACTCCAAATGCGGCAGTTTTGTTTGTTGACGTAGCCATTTAACAAGAGGTGTGCTTCATCGCTTAACAAAATTCGCTTATGAAAATCGGGAACAACGGTAATCTCGTTTTGGGCACCATTTGCAAGCGTTGTTTAGGCGTGAGTCTATTCATGATGAATTGCCAAACCAAACTGAGAATAAATTACTTGACAACTGTTAAATCGGTCGCCATCTTGAAAAGTAATGCCAACTTAAAGTTATATACCTCTATAAAAAACACCCTTTATTTACAAATCAGCGCTGTTTCTCTTTTCTACTAGACATCTATCGAACACTGATCAGCTGTTACACAAGCTCACCAGGGATTTAATATAAAAACTTAAAAAAAGAGTTCATTTACAAGAAGAAATAATTGGCATTATTTTATTACGTATATAAAGGGTGATCCATTTCGAGGTACTTTTTTCAATAGCCTTTTCTTAACAGATGTGTGAGTCGTGTCATGCTGTCATGTTATTTTTGTTTAGTATTGTTTGGCATTTCATAATGGAAAGACTTACGCCTGAATCGCTTCGAACTATGAGCTCTTGAAAAGCGCCAAGAAGATCCGACGTTTTTGAGGCAAATTTTATTTAGCGATGAGGCCCATTTCTGGCTCAATGGGTATGTAAACAAACAAAATTGCCGCATGTGAGACGAAGAGCAACCTGAAGAGATTCAAGAGCTGCCACTTCATCCACAAAAAACAACGGTTTGGTGTAGTTTGTGGGCCGGTGGAATCATCGGTCCATATTTCTTTAAAAATGATGCCGTTGCGAACGTAACCGTCAATGGCGACCGTTATCGTGCCATGATAACCAACTATTTGATGCCTGAAATTGAAGCTCGTGATCTCGGCGACATTTAAGCAAGACGGCGCCACTTCTCACATATCGCATCAATCAATGGATTTATTGAGAGAACATTTCGCTGAGCACATAATTTTATGTTTTGGGCCGGTCGATTGGCCACCAAGATCGTATGATATCACACCGTTAGACTTTTTCCTGTGTGGATATGTAAAGTCTAAAGTTTATGCGGATAAACCCGCTTCGTTTCAGGCCTTGGAGGAAAACATCACGCGTGTCTTCCGCCAGTTACCAGTCGAAATTTTCGAACGAGTCATCGAAAATTGGACTCAACGGATGGACCATCTGCGACGTAGCAACGGCCAACATTTGATAGACCTAATCTTCATATAACTAAATGCCAAAGAATGTTCTTTCAAATGATAATAAAAATTCTCCATTAAATTTGAATTTTTTGTGTTTTTTTTTTTTTTTCGTTAAAAAAGTAGGGAATTTCGAAACGGATCACCCCTTATATATCTTTTATTAATTTAATTTTTGTTGTTGTTACCAATGAATTATTAAATGTCATATTACACTGATTCTCCTGCATCTTTCTCTAAATCGTTTGTTTTGTTTGCCTGCAAGGTTAACTGTTCAAAACTATATTTATTTTTATTAAACAAAACAAACAAAAAAAAATACACAAAACAAAATAATTTTAAATGAAATGACAAGAAAGCTAATTATTTATTTTATTTTTTCAAGCACTAAATCAGAGAAAAATAAACGTAACGTAAAAATGCGAGCAATTAAAATGTAGTGACAAAATTATTTTGGGTCGGTCTCTTACTTTGCTACAAGGCGGAAGGAAGTCAAAGAAAATTTTTTTTATTTATTTTTCATTTTACTTGTGAACTTTTTGTTTTCTATTTTAAAAACAATTAAAGCAATTTAAATTAAAAATATTTCTTTATTTAATATCATATAAACAAATTCTAAAGTAATTTTATTTATTTTGCAAAAAAAGAAACAAAATTAATGAAGCGGAAATAATCACAAGAAATACATGAACAAGACGCAACAAAAAAAAAAAAAAAACTACTAAAATGACAAGGAAATATTGGCTGCAAATAAGAATGAACACCTACACAAACTGGCAACAACAACCAACAACAACAACAACAACAAAATGCTTGTTATTGACACTTGCATATAAACAAGTTGTGCACATTCTATCTCTCTCACACAAACATATGAACTGTTAAAATTGAAGTGAGTTGCATATACACACATGTATGCAACTCACTTGTGTGTATATGATTTTGCTTGTTTGTTTTAATTATTCTTGGCTTGTAAACTTCACACTGGAATTGACTGTTTTTATGAATGCATTCGAAAGGCACACACTGTCGGTTTGTTTTTATATTAAGAGTTGCAAGCAAATATTATTAAAAGGGAATTTATAATGTAGTTAAAATTTCAGCCGATTCACGGAACCAAGGCATATTTCGCTAGAAAGTTTTCAAGGGTTCAGTGTAACTTAGATATTATTAATAGGCTTTGGCTAAGTTCTGACCCACTAATTACTAGTATAAGACCAAAAAAAGGTCATAACCTTTTACGAAAGAAGCAATTTCTTTCATGCTTCCACCAGCACTTAACGCTGATGAGGATTCAGATTCGGAAGAGACTTTTGAAGAATCAGACGAAGAAGAACCGTGGCACTCATCATCATCTTAGTGCAAAGGAGAAGTCGTTTTAAATAAATTAATTGTTATAATTTTAAATAAAATTTATCGTTACAATCATAAATAAGTCATTACTATAAATAAATTAATTATTTGACGATAAATAAAATACTATTAAGTAACAAGTTACAAAAATATTTTTTTAATAATATTCTTGGGAGGCAGGGATTGGTTAGGCATTGGAAAGCTTAAAAATGATTATTTTTAGAAAATTGGCAAAAAAAAGTTTTTTTTTCACAGGGACGTTTTGGGGTTGGGATTGGAGGAAGACCTCCCCTGCCCATAAAAATAAATTTTTATGGTTTTAAGAAGTATAAAATCTATTTCTTTGAATAATTGCATTATTTTTTCAAATAATATTTTATTTAACCGCCCACAAAAGGGGCGGGGCTAAAAATGGCATTTAAGAATCTCTTAAGTCCAACTTTAAGTTTTTGAACATTCTTTGACTTTAAAAGTTGTAATTGCTAAACAAAATACCGGGAAAATTAAAAAAAAAACTTGCATTTTTCAGAGGTAGGATTAGTTCTTCCAAGGGGAACTTTTTTCTCCTTGGTCCGATTTTTACTATTTTCTAGCTTTGACAGCCAATGACCATAACAAATTTTTCTGCAAAGTTTCATAGACCTAGGTGCACTCGGTAAATTTTTAGAGCCAATATAAGCTAAAAAAAAAGTAATGTCCGGCTAGATTGGCAAAATACCCCTATGTGCGACGTGGCAGGCACAGCTAGTTGAGAATATTTCTCTTTAATATTTTAATTGTCTAATATAATTAATAAATCTGTTATTGTTTTTTTTTATTATTTTATTTTCAAAATATAAGTATTTGCACATGGCTTAACAACTTAAGGTCGTATAAATTAAAAGCAGCTTAAAAATGTATAAATAACATTAAGTAACGATAAAAATAAAATAGAATTAATTAATTTCATTCCATTAAATAAATTATACTCATTACAACAATAACAATAAATCAAAAGTGTTATACACAGATAAGTATCTATTGTAAACATGTTTGTCAAAAGAAATTCTTGTATTTGTCAAACTGGCATACTGCTGACAAACTGACAAAAACAACAACAAGTTATTAATAAAATGCAAAAATAAAAAAAAAAATAAAAATAATACTTTGAGCTTTTTCTATTACGTCTCGTGTTAGTTCTTTAATATGGATATTTTTATGGTGTGTTTTTTATTTATTTTTAGAAAATAAATATTTAAATTAATTTTATTTTTTTTTTAATTCCACCGGCCAAGCCTTCCTTTTTATCGATATATTAAAACAAAAACAACAACAAAACTGTACAGTTAATAAACAGTCATATGTCTCGTAATTCATGTGCTCTAGATTGAGTGTTGCCAGAGGTAATTTTAACAAAAAAAGTGTAATTTGGCGTTTTATCCGTAAATTTAATATCATTTATTAAAACACAATCATCCCTATCGCGAATATTTATTCCCATGAAAAAACTCCCAAAATTTTTATCGTGAATGATTTCTACCGTAAAATACAAGTAAATTGTTATTCGAATCATTCACGATAGAAAAATTTGGGAGTTTTTCATGGGAATAACTATTCGCGATAGGTGTGAATAATTATATTGTAGCTGCATGAGATCTATCGATATCGGTAACTATGATTTGACAGCTGAGAATGTCAAACTGTGTTGACATTTCTGTCCCGTAAGGTTTGGTAAGTCACCATGAATCGTCTTAACGCCAGAACAACGCTTCCAAATTGTGAAAAATTAGTTTGAAAAATCAAATAAATCTGTTCGCGAAGTTCATAGAGCGCTTTGTCTATTTTACTGTCAACATAATCGGTCTAGCGTGAGCAATCAATTCGTGCAGTTGTTGATCGTTTTCACACTAGTTTTATTCTTCTCGATTTAAAATCATCAACAAGACAAAGACATGTCCGTACCGAAGAGAATATTGCCGATAGAAGCCGAAATGTCAATTCGACGTCGTTCTCAGCTTGTTGGCTTTCGGTACTTCGACTACGTGGACAATTTTTCGGATTTTATAATTTTGACTTACGTGCCTATTAAATCTAGCTCGTGCAAGAATTGAAGCCAAACGACTACCGTTTGCGCCGCATTTTTGCTGAAACCAGCCGATTTAAAAAAAAAAATTTTTGTTTAGCGATGAAGAGCTCACTTCTGGTTAAATATAACTAAAAATTAGTAACGCCAGTCTATTTTATTTCTTAATTTACTTCATAATAGCTATCCCCGGTGCGCTTCGCTACACCCGTCCACAAAAAATACAATGCAATAAACGTTTGGAAGAAAAGTATGGTTAACCTTTAACTCGAAAACGCGACAAAACTGTTTCAGTTTATATGCAAGGAACAACGCCCACTCTTCCCATCCATTCTGTATTTTGCTAGACTATGAGTAACAACATGATAATAATTTATCACTTTGGGAGCCCATTGTCCCAATCTAGTGCTTTGTTAGACTATGCACATTAGTATGAGAGTTACTTGGATTCGCTAAACTTTGTATATTAATAAGATGGTTACTGGTGCAAAATTTCGAAGATCTACCTATTATAGTTATCTAGCTAATTAAAAAGTGGGTGTGGTCAATTTTTCTTTCCATAAAAACCTAAGTTGGCTTATGATGAAGATTACCAACGAACGACATTTAATGTTATTTATATAGAAGACTAGCTGTGCCCGCCACTTTGTCAGCGTCCTTAAAAAAAAAAAATTATATAAAGGGTCTGAACCCTACTAAAATATGCCGACTTAAAGTATGCATATTGGTAAAATTGCGTACTTTCACTGCTTTTTCTTCACTTTCTGTTGAAAATAAGATATTTTTGCAGCAAAAAAGGATTCTATATTTGAATCCGGATACTAAGGTACCTCCTCACAAAATTTTGTTAAAATCCATCAGCAGTTTTTACGTGTTGCAAACACATAAGGATAGAAAATAAGTTACTGCTTGATTATATTGTTTATTCGATTTTATGATCCGTAAAAAGTGATATTTGCTACTTCATTAGAGTCATCAAACCGGTTTTCGAAGATTTGTAAAACCCGGATTATTCCCTTTTTCAAAGTTTTTTAGACCGGTTTTATATAATTTCGAATTATTCGACAAACCGGTTTTTGATTCGAAAATTATTCGCTAAAATCAATAACTTTTATATTTTGTTCTTCTTAATTTTTGTGATTTTCTGCGTCTATTTTACAAAGCTGCTACTGTTAAAGGCTTATTCGCGGTCAACAACTTTATTAGAGTCATCAAATCAACCGGGTACATTTTTTCAGAGTTTTTTTAAACCGGATTTATAAGAAGAATGCATTTTGAATTATTCGACGACGGTTTTTTTTTGCCATGAATATTATTCGCTAAAGTCGATTATCTTGTTTTATATTTGCTTTTTATTTTAACGATCTTATGCGTATATTTTAGTAAGCAGCTGCTAATAGAAAAATGCCAAAATACGAGCATCTTATTGAAATTTCCTGTTTACAGTTGTTTAAACCGGCTTTGTAAAAAGGATGAATTTTGAATTATTCGTCAAACCGGATTTATTTGTTTCGAATTATTCGCTTAAGTCGTTTTTTTTTTGTGGTTTTACGCGTGTATTTTAGTAAGCTGCTACTGATAAGCTGCTCATTTACATACGTTAAGCGACAAAAACCACGGAAATACGAGTATCTTAACATTTCGTGTTCAAAATATTTAAAATTGGTTTTATATAAAGCATGAATTTTTGAATTATTCGACAAACCGGTTTTTTGTTTTGAATTATTCGCTATAATCGATTATTTTGTTTTTTACTTTTTCTGATTTTATGCGACTATCAGCTGCTCATTCCCATTAAACGACAAACACCGCGAAACTACGAGTGTATTATTCACATAAAATACTCTCTTTTACAAGTATTCGAGCATTACAGTCACACTATTACAGTTGGAAGCAATTTTTCAGTTTTTATTCGAATAAATAAATAATCAAAAATATTCCATGTCTCAAAAAAAACTTAGATAAGCAGTAAAATGTTATGGTTGGTTGATTTACGTGACAGATTATTACGCGCAAGCTTTCAAGTAGACTCTAGTGATACCGTTTTGACACCACCCCACACCTCCCGAATATAAAGCCGATCCATATGTGGATCCTAGTGTATAGGCTGTTGCGTGTAGTTCACCTAGACTGCTTCCTGATAGATCATCTATTATATTTTCTTCCAAGCAATTTTCATGTCGAAGAGAGAAGTGCTGCCGGACACTAACACAGGAGGTGCTACACAGTTTTGTTTCTTTTGGGACCTTTATTTTATATTAAAAGAAAATTATAATTGTTGTCAAAACATATTAAAATTTTAAAACCGAAGTGTTCAGTAATATAATAATAAAAAAAAACCTGTTTTTATTCACAAAAACCGGTTAATCGAACCGGTTTTAATAGAGAACACCAAAAACCGGGTTTTATAAAATTAATATTTTTTGAATTTTAGAAAAACTGGGTTCTTAAATATTTAAAATATTTTATTTTATATAAAAAAAAAATGTTATAAAATTTATACCTGATTAAAGGGTACATGCGATTCGACAAGGCTCTCTTACACGTTTAATTTTTTATTTAGTTTTTTTTTGATAATAAATTAACATTTATTTTTGATTGATGCAAATTAACTTGTGCTTTGTAAACTGAACTTTGGGCTGTTTTATAAATAAATTTTTTAATAAAAACAATGTTTTTTTTTGCTTAATAAACTTATTAAAACAAAGAAGAATTAATTAATACTGGGAATTATAGTTAAGCAGAAAGGAATAATAAAAATATATTTATTGGGGTCAAACAAGTTTAATTAAAAGATATTTGTTTTTCACAAGTTTAAGTTTCATTCAAATCAAACTCAACAGAAAACGTGATAAATAACTTTTTGTTTTGATTGCTACAAGCAAGCACGTTGCTAAAAGTTTTTATTTATTTCCCATAAAAGAAATAATTAAAGTAAAATGAGACGTTAAAAAAAAAAATAGCAGTGCCCTCGAAGTCATCAGCGTCCTAACAATATTTTATTCGAATTTACCTTTTTTGATTTACAAGTAGTCAACACCACAAAAGACGAAGCTCATAAGACGCTCATTATTAAATTTCATTGAATTCATGTCTGTTCATTGCACACGAGTAAGGATGAGTGGATAATAAACAACAGCGAAGACCACCGAGCTATATGCAAAGAGCTTGCAGACTTTCCATAAGCTTGTTTGAAAAAGTAAAAGTAAATGTTAAACATAATAACAATGAACTTGGGCGAGTTCAAGCAGTTTTATGCTTTGAGCGAAACATGAACACAGTCTCGAACTGTAAAAACTCAGAATCGTTTAACAACATTACTTACGTCAATTTTAAGGTCTTCATTTTAAAAAAAAGATCTATAAAATAAGAGATAAATAACAGCATTAGAAGAAAGTTTGTTTTATTCGGTCGGCTCATGACATTTATCATACGAGAGACCTTTGCTCATTAATAGTATGGTGGGAGTAGGCATCTGTTCAGTAAACTAGTTTGTGTTCGAGTATGACCACTGGCTCATGAGCTTGCTTATGCAGCTGTTTATTGTATATCACACTCAATACAACTTAAAGTTTAGAGTGTTCGAATTTTAATTGAACACTTCCTTCCTTCTTCACGTAGATAAGTATAGATATTTGTGTATGTACATATGTAGTATGTATGGGTAAATATGTATGTGCAGGTGTTGTATTTAAAAAGTAGAAATTTTTTTTGTTTAAGAACTAAAAATCTGCTTCAAATAAAAAAACATACGAGGGTAGGATAATGTTTTCTCATAAAGGGTTTCTGAATAATGATGGGTGGCGAATTTTAAGAGAAATTTGGCCCAAGACATAATGCCTCAAGTCCAAAATCTGCACTAATCTAAAGAAACATATTATGGATGCAATGACAAAGCATTGTTTTTTACGCAATACTACAGTTTTACCAACCCTAAGTTGTCAGCTGTCAAATTGGGTTTGTAGAAAATATTATATAATCGAGCTAAAAAAAAAGAAAGAAAAAACAAGAAAAATAAATGCCTCGACAGGAAGGGATTCGAGTGGAATGGATAAGGTCACCTAAGCAACAGAAGACCTACTGTGGGGATAACCACATAGACGACAGCGGCAACACCGCTACACGACTACAAATGGCGTTGGCTACAATAGTCGCCGTGTAGTAAGCTACTAAATTATATTGAAGACGACAGCTACATACTTCAAAACTATGAAAATATATATTTTACTTTAAAAAATTACTTTTTCATAAAATACTTATAATTAATTATCATATAAAAACAAATAAATATATTTGCTCAAAATTTTCGATTGTAATGAATTTATTGTATAAAATAAAATTGTCGCCAACAAAAATAGAAATTAGCCTAAGTTGGCTACAACCGCAACGGTGGTTGTGTAGCCATGTTTCTATGATGTCGTCAAAATAATCGTTTTCCTATAAACGTTTGTATTTTAATTTCGACAGTTTGTAGCCGGTAGCCTGTGGCCTGATGTTGTCTATGTGTTTAATGCAAAATAGATGAAATGAGTTTACAAAGTTAAATCGATAAAAAATATAATGTATTTTTCTGTTTTTCTAAAGATTTACAGCCTTGCCCTCGTATATGAAAATAATACTTTTTTTTAACAAAAAAAAAAAAAAAAAACAAAACTAGAAGAATTTCTTTTAAAACTGCTGCGCAATTTATTACTCTAAAAAAATAAAGCAAAGCAACACACATTATTTTATTTTATTATTTTGTTTTGTTTTCTGATTTTTATTTGTTTCTTTCCTGTTATATTTTCTATATTTTTTATTAATTTATTTGGTTTGTTTTCAGAAAACCGGCAACATTTATGTACATACAAACTTAACTTGAGAAAGCTAAGAAAAAACTTAAGCAAAATGGTTTAAGAAAAGGCTATAAAACTTACTAAGACGCAGTTTTGAATTACAAAAAAAAACCAAGTCAATTTACTTTCTAGCCTTAAATACCACATACTCATTTACATATTTGAAAAGTTAATAAAAAATTGTTTTTTTTTCAGTTCTTTAAATGTGTAATGTAATAATACCTTTGGTAAAGATATCCCAACAAACACATTGACAAACATAAGAAATATGAAGTTTATATCAAATTCAAATTCGAGTAAAAATCTGTGACAAAATCATACCTAAAGAACGAATTAAACGACACAAGCGGCTTGACAAGCCAGCCAAATTTTTACATTTGTTTCAAATAGCCTGCCGTATGGGGGGGGGGGGGGGGTATTTTCATTAACAAACGTTTTTTTTTAACAAAACTATTTTTAATATCAACTTCTAGAAAAACAAGTAAGAGTGCTATATTCGGCCATGCCGAATCTTATATACCCTTCACCAAAGTAATGCCAGATGTTGTGGTACCCTCTTATGTTTCTTTGAAAATTTTTTTGTATACATTTTTTTAATCTGTTGTAAAAATTTTTTGAACATTTATATTTTGTAAAATTTTTATTGAGAATTTTTTTTGAGAATTTTTTTGTAAAATTTTTTTTTCGGAAATTTTATGAACTTTTATTTGTAAAAACTTTTTTTGAAATTTTTTTTTCAATTTTTTTGTAAGAATTTTGTTTTAAATTTTTGTAAAATTTTGTTAAAAATTTTAGGTAAAAAATATTTTTAAGAAAATTTTTAGTAAAATTTTTTTAGAAAATTTGTTGTAAAATGTTTATATAAATTTTTCAAATTTTTTAATTTTTAAGTTTTTTTATTTTTTTTTTAATTTTTTTTTATAAATTTAAAAAAAAATTATGTAAAATAAGAACCTTTATCTTCAATCTTTATTGCGTTAGAGTGGTCAGAAAAAAAAATTTCCTCATATTGACCCCCCGCCCAATGCGCCTATTGACTGCTCCTGGTTACCAGTGGTTACCTTATGGGTCTATTGGCTACCCCTATATTAATTGCTTTCTATAAAGGTCTTTAATACAAAGCAAAACAGAAAAACCTTACCAACCTAAAAATAAATACAAAACCGGCCCTATCAGGGGGTTATTGATATCCCGATATCTGTATGCGATCTACCATTCGCGGTCTATTATTTATTTAACAAAAAAAAAAAGCAAAAGAGAATCAGTAAAGCCGAAAATTTAAAAAAATATAGGTGGGGTCGGTTTTTTGCCCGCAGCCTCCAAAGGCTCCTCCAAACGGGCAAATGATCTGATATTGCTGAATTGCAATACCAATATTTTCGAAACTGAAGACTGGCAGATTGGTGTGTTTAAATTTTTTGTATCTCTTCTGGTGCCTTGGAAAATTATATTACTACCCGAACACGGACAGACGGATATGGCTAATAGGCTTTTCTATGTATAGGGATCCATATATATATATATATACTTTATGGGGTCTGAAATGATTATTGTAGAAATCACACACGGAATGACAAACTTATACCTGTGGAGAAGGGTATGATAATCAAGCCAGTTTCTTCTTATAATAAATTATTTTTCTTTGATTTTCGATATTTTAATAGCCATCAGCTCAGCCCTCATTTTCAAGTAAATAAGTAAAAATTGTATATAAACAAGTCGTTAGGGTAAAGGTAAAATTTTGAGGATTTTTTTAACGCCATGTTGAGTGTTTAAAATATTTTAATAACATTGTAATTCCACAATTCTGTTGCGCAATCGTGATTAAAATATCCCGCTTTCAATACATATTTTGTCATTATTTTAAAACAGCGCCATCTGTTGCGCAACCGTGTTTAAAATATCCCGTTTTAAAAAATAGAGGAGGCCTTAAAGTATGCAGTAAATTTAAATCGGGGAAAAAATCGGCGTACTTTCACTGTTTTTTCTCCACTTTCTAATGGAAATCAGATATTTTTGCGATAAAAAAGTATCCTATATAGGAATCGGGATTCTGAGGTACCTTCTCACATAATTTTGTTAAATCCATCCAATAATTTTTACGTGATACGAATACAGACAGACAGGAAATTAGCTACTGTTTTATTGTATCTAGAGATGACTCAATAATATTTGTCCTTAAGTACTCGTACAACTAGAAAAACAAACAAGTTTTAATTGATATATTTTTTGCGAAATTTCGATTTTATTTTGGATAAATTTATAATTTGGGTTGCACTTCTGTAATTTTCCAATTAATTTTACGGCGAATTTTATTTATATTTGTTGCTTAAAATTTATCCAGTTTTTCTCGCTTAATACGACTAGCAAAATACCGCGAAATAATTTGATTTTACACCCGTGTGTTAACTGGGTATATACCGCATGTCTGACGACAGTAAATAACAACAAAAAACAACACCCACTATGATAATTAAGATGCAAACAAACATCATTAATAAAGTACTGGGGGGGACCAAACCAAATACTAACATACACACACACTCACACACATACACATATACATACATAATTAAATGTGACAGCTAATTACACTGTCAAAAATGCTTATAATGATTCTAATGAAAATGAAAATGTCGTTAGAGATGGCGAAAATTGTAAAGAAGGATTTATTTTAAATCCGCATACGCTAAGACTCTATGAAGTTTTTGTTGAGGTATAAGGTGTTTGGTATCTATACTTATTTCACTAGTTTCTTAAGCTAGATCATCTGTCAAAAATATTCTATCTATACATATAATAAAAGTGTAACAGGACTATTTCTGTATATGAAATATTTTTGGAAAATTTTGTTGCTGGTGCAGATAGTAATCGAAGTGAATACAATACAGCAATTTTTAAATTTTTCTCCGTCTGTATATGTTCGCATCACGTGACAAATACTGGATGAATTTAAATAGAATTTTGTGAGGATGTACCTTAGTATTTTGGTTCAAATATAGTACACTTTTTTTCCCCAAAAATATTTCAATTCCAAGAGAAAATAGAGAAAAAATAATGAAAGTAGGCAGTTTTACCGATTTAAAGGTATGTACTGCAAACTTGGCAGCACCTTTTATTTTTGTCAGTGGGATATTTTAAACACTATTTACAGAACTCTACAATATTGTTAGAATTTTATATAAATTTTAGAATTTTATTCAGGGATGGGTACCTCTTCAAAAAAAAATACATAAACCCTATCTGAAGCACTATAAAGGAAAGAGTGTTAAAAATTTGCTTGGATTACTTTTAAAGCAAAATCAAACAAAATATTGTGGCGGGCACAGCTAGTAAATAATAAACTTCTAAGAACAGAATGAGAATTCTAATACAAAATATTCAAGCTTTTAACAAAATGCCAACAAACAAAGTACGGTTTTATTTTTCTTACTGTCCTTGAATTTATTTAATCAAAGTAAAACTTAAGGCTTTATTTTAATTTTATTTTGTGCTCAAAATATTTACCTTTTTGGTGCTAAACTAATGGCTAAATGGCAATGCTCTAATTAGGACTTAGATTATATTTGCTAATTGAATGAATTATTTATACTAACAATACTACTGGAAAAAAATTATAAGACGCAATTATTCAATAGAGAAAAAAAGAAATAATTTAATTTAATTTAATTAGAAAAGAAACTGACCTAGAGCATGATAAGACTTGTTAGGTTTGGAAAAAAATTCACTTTAGAGCTGCAAAGTTTAAAAAATCTATTTTAGGTTTTTATTATAACAAGATAAGAATTTCAACAACATAAGAATTTTTTTAAAAGTTTTCATTTAGTTTTACTAGTCTCGGTTGCAGCAAAAACCTAAATTTGTTCCAATTTCCCAGTTTGCGATTAAGCTGAAATTTTGCACGCTTTATGATAGTGGAATGACAAAGCAAAGTTATTATTAGAAAAGTAGGCGCAGCCATATCTATTCACTATAAATAAACTTTTTAAAACCTTAATTTCAATTGTGTCTTTCAAAACTTTAAACAGACATCAATCTATTCGAACAGTACAAGATTTTGTTTACAAAAGCGATCGAAGCCACGCCCATTAAAATGTTTTTGTATTCAAATGATAATTTTAAAACTTTTCATACATATTTTTACGACAATATTAAATTATAATAATAAAAGTGGGCGGAACCACGCCCATATAATATAAGAAGTGGGCGGGAACACGCCCATATAATATGAGATGTTTTTAAAGTACTTCTATTCCATGTATTTTTACAATACAATATTAAAAATACACTTTATATTATTGCTTAAGGTTCCTCACCTTAAAGATTAACTACGTAACGCTATTGTTTTAGCTACGCTGTGTCTCACAGCCCTCTGCATGTGGAACCGTAATAGCTAGACTCTTACAATTTTAAGAGGGTATAATGCTATCTATAGCCGCTTAATAATAAAATAATAACTTCTTTTTATTATTAAGCGGACATAGAATTAAAGGGTGTCCCGATAGTGACCTTAATTTTTGAACCGCAAAAAGCAGACACTGGCTGGATTTTAACAAAATTTTGTGAGAAGATACCTTAGTATCCTCATTCATATATAGGATATATTTTCGTAAAAATATTTTATTTCCGAGAGAAAGTGGAGAAAAAGCAGTGAAAGTGCGCCGATTTTTTACCGATTTAAAAGTACTGCATACTTTAAGGCATCTTTTATTTTTGAAAGCTGATATATTTTAAACACGGTTGAACAACAGATGGCGCTATTTTAAAATAATGACAAAATATGAGTTGAAAGCGGGATATTTTAAATATGGTTACGCAACAGATGGCGCTGTTTTAAAATAATGACAAAATATGAATTACTTACTGCCAAATAGACAATTGAATAAAATTATTTAAATTATATTAAAATATGTGTTTTAAACATCTTTTACACAGCTTTAAAAAGTTTTTAGATTTTTAGAATTTTATATAAATTTTATCCAGGGATGGGTACCTTTATATAAAGTAAATACGTAAGAGTCTTAAAATTTGGTGTGAATTACTTTCAAAGCAAAATCGTACAAAATATTGCCAGGGCGAACACAACGTGTAAGGGCACAGATAGTAAAGAAAAATTCAAAATTAAAGGTTATACCAATTGAGTAAGCGGTTTTGATTTGAGAATGACATTTTTAACCGTCACTTGAAATTTCACCAAGTATTGTTTACTATTATGTCTACTATAACAAGTATCAAAGTAAAATTTATAAATATTAAAGGGGGTTACCCTAGAAGCAGAACATGCAAGAAAGCTTCTCATTGCACTTGACAACCAGTCGATTAGTAAGGGGTGGATCTACTGTTAATTTTTGTGGACCACAACCCAGAGTAGCACTGATAAATGGCCTAATGCGAGCTAAGGTTCTGCTGTAAAAAACCTGGAAAGGTGTAGGAGTCTTACTATATATATAGACAGGACTCCTTGGCAGGAAGGCCAGTAAGGTGCTGCTTAGATATTATGGAAGTCCCTTAAGCTGGTTAAGTCCATTAGTAACATGTCATGGAAACTTCAAGTATCATCTAGCAAAGAGGAAAATCGAAGAAGATGATACGTGCACAGTACCTGGAAGAGACTGAGATGGTAGTGCTTCGCTCGCTTAAGTTTTCCTAAATATACGGCTTCCCTTAGGCTAGTGGATAACAAACACCGGCTTTGTTTACTAAAGATTTCCTTTATAGACGGCCTTCTGCTGGGCGCAAGGATTATATGCTCTAACTCCGGCTTAAGTCAGCTATTTAAGCTGCCTTAAGCCGCCTGTGGTTACTAACGCCGTCTTAAATTTTACACCGCCTCTGGTTTCCATTGAATTATTAAAAAATGTTAACACTAATATGAAAATTAATAACCGGCAAAAAGAAATAAATTATATACATATCGCACCCTAAATACAAAAGGGTCACAACTCAAAATAATTAAATTTTCAGGAGAGACAAAAAACTGTTTATGTGCAGAAGCAACACACTTAACATAAAAATAGACATAACTGCATTTTTCCATTAAAGAAGATAGTGATGTAAAAGAAATTTTGGCAGTAGTTAAAGATATGTATTCTGAATTAATTTATGGAAAAAAGTCAGTTTTGGAAAATTTTGAGTTGTGACCCTTTTGTATTTAGGGTGCGATATAATAAAACTGTACCGAGACCATTTCTGTACATGAAATAAAATTTTTTTGAGAATTTTGTTGCTGGTGTAGATAGTAATCGAAGTGGAATACAAAACAGCAATATTAAGAATTTATGTCTGGCTGTCGGGAATTGTGAGGAGGTACTTTAGTATCTTAATTCAAAAATAGGATATTTTTTGGCCGTAAAAATATCTAATTTCTGAGAGAAAAAATAGTAAAAATGAACAATTTTACCGATTTAAAGGTAATGAAAACTCGGCAGCACCTTTTATTTTTGTCAGCAGATCATTTTTAGACACTATTTACAGAACTCTACAATAATTTTAGAATTTTATATAAATTTTAGTATTTTATATAAAGGATATGTTCTTGAGTAAGTTAGGATACCCATCCCTGGGGGGTATCCTAAAATTGTAATTCTTTAAATTTGCTGTAGATTACTTTCAAAGCAAAACGGAACCAAACATTGTATTTTCAGGAGGCCTACGACATGGCGGGCACTACTAGTATTCAATGTAATTAAATGTGACTGGACTTCAGAAAAATATTTAAAAATGTGGAAGTAAAATTTTTTTTGTACAAAATACTTTTTTAAAGGCAAAAATATAAAAATCATAAAATTAAGAAACTTACGTTACGTTACGTTCAATATTAACTAGTTACGTTACGTTACGTTAAATATTAACTACTTACGTTACGTTAAGTTAAATTTTAACTAAGTGATTAGTTCATTTTTGTATGAAAATTTTTGTATATGTCTGCATTTATCCAAAAAACGCAGCAGAGAGCGTTTTATTTATAACTTTTTTTTTTGTTTTTTTATTAAAAACCAGTTTTTTGTAAATTGGAAAGAAGCCTTAAACTTGAAATATTTTTATTTGTTTATTACAATCTGATTTTTGTTATATTATAAATGAGCAAACGTTGTCGAATATAGTGATAATTAAAAAATAAGTTTTAATTATTTGTTTTTCAATTTTTTTATAGTTTTAATATTTTTATATATACATATATTAATATTTTTATAAATATTTTAATATTTTTATAAATATTTTGAATTTTTTTCTCATATTTTTTTAAAATAAATTTTCTTACAAATAAAATATATTTTTCTATTTTTGTTTATCGTATTTTCTCACACCTTTTTTGTTTTTAAAACTTTTATTTTATTATTTTTCTATTTCGTAATTTTATTTCTCAGTTTATTTTTTTTTATCAATAATTTTTTTTTTGTATTTATGTCAATGTTGTTGTTATTGTTTTTTTTTTAATCACAAAAACACTTTCAAAATAGTTCATTGTTGTCATCTTCAGCATAATTTAATTAATTAAATTAAATACACATTTATTTTCAAAATTAAAAAAAAAATAATTTTACGTCACGAGCTATTCCGTAGTCACGTCTTTGCCATGCGGTTGTTTCAAATTGACTGAAATATTTAATTAATAAGTGAAAAAAATGCGTTTTGTGATATCAAAACAGATAGACAGAAAGAAAGAAATAAACACGAAGAAAACAAACGTAGCAGCAGTAGCAGCGTTGTTGTAGTAGCAGCTCCCCTTTTAAGTATGTAAAACAAAAGAACAAAATTCTAAAGACCAGGGATGGTAAATGAAATTTTCGTAACAATTCTAGTTTAGTGGTAATGCAGAAAAAAATACAATAAAATGTCTAGTCGATGTAAAATGCAATTCTAAGCAAAAAATGTTAAGCGATAAATTCGGCGTAAACCGTTAGTTTCGGAGTTAGAGATCAAAAGATTCTATGTTAACATATGTGATCGCCAAAATTCTAAGGAAGCCGCAAAGGAGTAAATAAGTAAATTTTACAGGAGTGCCTCTTCAGCTGCGTTTAATGTTTTATAAAATTTAATTTGAATTTCACTTATTGCCTAACGGAAACTTTAGTAATAATGTCAGTAATAATGTGAATTTTTATAATTTGATGAAAGTAGAACTGTTCGCTTTAAGCGCTTGGGATTTTTTCGAAAATCAGTCATAACTAGATTAGTTTGTACTCTATTTTAGAAAATAAACTTAATCTTTTTATTAAATTCGACACGAGACGTCTTTTTACACAGTGCAACACGGACAAAAATAACCATATACGGACACCACTACGTCATAAAAGACCAAAAAAAAAAGAACCCTGTCTCCCAGTTTTGCCCAAAGTCCTCCAAGTTTTTTTTATGGGCCCTCAAAGATGTGGGGCCTCGATTTCATTTTTGAAAAAAATTATCATTTCCTCAAGCTCATATTTTGCAAACCGTTTGAAATTTTGATATACTCTCTGAAGTAAAGTTGTAGCTCTTGTCATAACTTCATTCCTAGGAAGTTCATAGGGTCTAGAAAGTTTATTATTGAGATCTTAGGTTCATTTTTGTAGTTGATTGTTTCCTTGAATTTTGAACGGTTTGCTACCTATGGACCTGAACAGGGGAAAAAAGGTAAAAAAAATTGAATTTTTTAAAGTTTTTTGCGATTTTGACCTTGAAGATAAAGTTTTTTTGATTTTATATGTTTACAATTTTTATTCTTTATGACAAGAGCTACAACTTTGCCTCAGAGAGTATATCAAAATTCCAAACGGTTTGCAAAATATGAGCTTGAGTAAATGATCATTTTATTGCAAAAATGACATCGAGGCCCCACATCTTTGAGGGCCCATAAAAAAAAAAAACTGGAGGACTTTGGGCAAAACTTGCAGACAGGGGTCTTTTTTTTTTGGTCTTTTATGATGTAGTGGTGTCCGTATATGGTTATTTTGCCATGACTTAAAAAATTACACAGTGTGTTATTCCACGGAAGAAATTTGTCCAAGAAATATTTCAAATTCACTTTAACCTTAATCTTAAAATATTAAGATTTTTCAGAGCCGTTTTAAGCTTACCCTTTTTTCCAACCTGTTATGATTCCAAAATGAGCGAATACGACCGATTTTTTTATTAAAAACTAATTTTTTGATCACAGAAACACTTCGGGGGGAGGATTCAGCCCTTTAAAACTGTTCACTGAAAGACACATTTTACTGATTAACAGCGATTTTGAATTAAAAGCTTATTTTTTACTCTCAGAGACACTTTGGTGAGTCTGGAACCACTTCCTATCGATTTCTCACTAAATTTTACACCAATTAAAAAACCAAATTGATTAACCCATTAATACATTTTCTATAATCAATTAATATGCAGAAAAATCAAAATTTCGACACGAATTCAGCTTCGACGGGGTCCGGGACGGCCACTCTCATTCGATACCCCAGTAATTGTATCCCGATAAAAAAACTCTTAGATCCCTTTCTCTGTGCACGGTCATAAAAGTATGTACATCGACAATTTTACGTCGGAATTAGCTGTGCCCGCCACGTTGCGACTTTATATAAGGTACCCATCTCTGGATAAAATTCTAAAATTTATAAAAAATTATAAAAATTATTTTAAAGCTCTGTAAAAGGTGTTTTTAATATTTTAATAACAATGTAATTCCACAAAGTAAAAATACTAATCATTTACAAATTTTATACAATTGGCTATTTGGCAGTAAGTAATTAATATTTTGTCATTATTTTAAAACAGCGCCATCTGTTGCGCAACCGTGTTTAAAATATACCGCTTTCAAAATTAAAAGATGCCTTAAAGTATGCAGTACCTTTAAAGCGGCAAATCTAGAGAGAGCATTTCTCCTCCAGTATTGCCTTTCTAAGCCAATGCCTTGATCTAAACATAATCGTGCAATAATTTTTTGAAAATAATGCAGAAAATGCGGTATTTTTCTGTTTCAAAAATTACAATAGTACTGAATTTTCCCTCCCTGTGTCATAATTTCTCACAAAAAATTATTATTTTTTTATTATTTCTTAAATCGATTAAGATTCGCCAATAAATCCGTTCTTGTAAGTGCGAACACAATGTAAGTGGCTGGCTGTGTTGTTTTTGTTTGTGGTTTTATTATTCATTAAGAATAATTTTATATAATTATCTCTTTAGCCTTTTCCCAATTACAATGTTGTATTATTTTTATTTTCTCTTAAATACTTTATATAACTTTGAAACTATAAAATTTTAATTTCGTTAAAGGTGAATTAAATGTGTGTTCACAAGAATGTGATTGTAATTATAGGTTATGTTGATACCGAAAACAGTCCAAAATTTATTGCGTACAGATGTGTTCTAGATTAACGTGGGTACCTGCCGCGGTGGCTTAATCCCACGGTGCTCCAAACACCGAGTGAAACTAAGACGTAGACTAGCGCCCCCACTGTGTAGTAACGGCGCACACTACGATAACGTGCCCTGTGTAAGGGGCACGATATACGCAATTCAGGTGTGTCGCACAGTCACAGTGAGTAGCAATTCTTAGAACATTGCAAACCTGAACCCATGTTCTAACCTCTTGCTCAGGGGTTGGAGCCTATCCAGCTCCTTCTGTTGAGAATGCAACTGCACATTTTGATCAACAATGCATCCACCCTGCATACATCGAACTTAAACCACAGCCACCACGTGTATCCCCGAAGGGGACCTCACCAATAACCGGTCACAGAGACAGGGGAGTCTCTGTGGGGCCACCGATTCCCGTGGTACCAGTCCTTTGGGCACTGGTCGGGCCTCGAAGAGGACCCGCGTTTTAAAACACAGACCTTTTTTTCCAGATTTGGGCTCCAGGAACCCTAGCGTGTGGTGCCCCTATTTTCCCCGAGTGAACCGCGTCAAAGCATTTGCAATTTCCTGCAGTGACAGTTGGAACCCCCGGGAGGTTTTTATTGCGTACAGTGGTTCAAACACCGACTTCTGTACCACCAGTACTCTCAATAAAAAAAATATTTTATAATTTCTTTAAAACTATGTAGCTATGCTCGCCACTTCTTCAGCGTCCTAACAATATTTTGTTTGATTTTGTTTTGAAAGTTATTTACAGCAAGTTGTAAAACTGTTACTTTTATAATGCTTCAGTTATGATTTATGCTTTAAGTTTATATAGAGGTACCCATCCCTGGCTAATTACTAAGTAACATAGGCTTTATATAAAATTCTAGAATTTATATAAAATTCCAAAATTATTGTAGACTTCTGCAAAGATTGTCTAAAATATAAAGCTGACAAAAATAAAAGGTGCTGCCAAGTTTACAGTACCTTTAAATCGATAAAACTGCGTACTTCCACTACTTTTCTTTATTTTCTCTAGGAAATAAGATATTTTTACGGGAAAAAAGTATCCTATATTTGAACCTAGGCACTAAGGTATCTCTCCATGAAATTTTATTAGAATTTAACCTGCAGTTTTTACTTGTTGCGAACACAAACAGACATACAGAAAGTTTCAGTTTTCGGTAAAAAAGTTTTAAAAATTTCGACGATTTTTGCATATTTTACAATTTTATCTATTTTATCCGGTTACTCTGAATATACCTACATATTATTCTGGGCACTATTAAATTACAATTTTTATAATGATTGATAAAGTTCTTAATACACGACATGTTTTTCTTTAAATCTGACATATCAAATTTTCCTCTAGAAAATGAGTACATGTCATATGGCACTGTTAGGACACTGATTCTGTTAAATACAAGTGCAAAGTCAGCTGACAAAATTTTCATAAGAACGTTTGTTCTATTTCGATCTGACAAAAGGGTGATTTAGACGGTATGACTTTACGTACATACATAAATTTCTAGAGAAAACAATATCAAATTTGATCCGTGTTTAAGGAATGAGAGTAAATATTTTACGACTGATTTTTTGTATGTTTACATCATTGGTTTGGAGTAAAACTGTAAAATAAAAACAGCTGATTTGCATTGTTTACAAAAATTTCAATTATGATGACATCTAAGCTCTTCTGCGATTTATCTAGCAGTTTTTGGGTATTTTTGACGCGATTTGCCTTTGAAAAGTTGTCATCACTTAGAAAAATTCATCCCTGATCTGATGAAGAGCGATTATTTTTAGAAAAAAAAAAATTTCAAAAAATCTAAAGTATGGGAAATCTTAAAAAAAAAAATTAATTTTTCAGACGTAGGATTCGTTCTTCTAAGGGAACTTTTTTCTCTTTGGTTCGATTTTTGTTGTTTTCTAGCTTTAACAGCCTGTGACCATAAGAGATATTTCTGCCAAGTTTAATTAATTTAGGGGCATTCAGTAAATTTTCAGAGCCAATATAAGCAACAAAAAAAGTAATTTCCGGGCTAGATTGCCAAAATACCCCTATAGGCAACGTTGATCGCTTAAACTATTAAATAAAATTAGTTAATTATTCACCCCTATCGCGAATAATTATTCCCATTAAAAAACTCCCAACTTTTCTATCGTGAATGATTCCAATAACAAATTTACTTGTATTTATTTTACGGTAGAAATCATTCACAATAGAAAATTTGGGAGTGTTTTTTTATGGGTAAAAATATTCGCCAAAGGGGGTGATTAATTTAAAAACTTTAACCAAAGATTAAGGATGACTAAATCTCTGATCTCCATCCTAAAAACCCACTCTCTCTTGGAGTATAAAAAGAAAACTTTAAAAAACGGTTGAGGGCGTCATCAAGTTCAGATTTTTTGTCTACATAGAAGAAATACTGAGTGGCTAAAACAAGCTGTGAGTCACTGTATGTTAATGATCTTAAATTATGTGACATCTGCTGTTCTTGCTTAATTTAATTTCTTTGTTGCTTTAGCTTAATTTAATTTCAATATTTATTAAATTCTAATAAGTAACCCACATCGCCAGCAAATACACAGCTTTAACGTTTAATTTTTTATAGGCTGCCTGTTTGCTTTATAAAAAAAAATTAATTTAAAAATTTAAATGCAAGAGGCCTGTTTAGACATAAAAATTTCGTATTTATTAAAGCACAATCTTAAAAACATGTGTATTAACTTATATATGTACGTATTTAAAAGGAAGTATAACCCAGCTGCCCATGTCAGTAAGAAATCTTAAACGACGCACGCAAATGACGTTTTTTCGCGGATTTCAAGTATCGTGAAAACTAAAAGTACTCGTTTAAAGAGCATAAAATTGTACATCACGAGGCCAACAAATTAATTTCAAATATGTAGGTAATGGTGCTTTAACGCGTTCAAATTAAATAAAAGGGCGTGAAACTTTGTGCAATTAAACACTATTTACCACCAACAATTTTGCATTCCCTGGTGACTTTTCATTTTCCCATTATTTAAAATTTATGGTTTTTTTTATCATATATGAACTTAAGTCATTGACATGAACACTTCGAAAACTTTGTCAATTATCCGTCACAAATGGAATTTATTACATATACAGGTAGAAGACATTATCGTCCATTTTGTCGTTAACAGCCTCTTATATGGTAATCAACACATCTATTCATATGTATAACTAGCTGTGCCCGACACATCGTGGGCGTTCTGACAATATTTTGCTCGATTTTGCTTTGAAAGTATTCCACACCAATTGTAAGACTCTTACTTTCATAGTGCTTCAGTTATGGTTTATGTATTTACTTTATATAAAGTTACCCATCCCTGGATAAAATTCTAAAATTTATAAAAAATTCTAAAAGTTATTGTAAAGCTCTGTAAGAGGTGTTTAAAATATTTTAATAACAATGTAATTCCACAAAGTAAAAATACAAATCAAATACAAGTTTGATTTAATTGCTGCCATCTGTTGAGCAATATTGTTTAAACTATCCCACCTTTAAAAATAAAAGGTGCGAAACCGTGTTTAAAATATCTCAGTTTTAAACCGAAAATTATAGTACCTTTAAACCGGTAACTTCGTACTTTCACTGCTTTTTCTCCACTTCCTCTTGGAAATGAGATATTTTTGCGGAAAAAAAATCACGTAAAAACTACTGGATGGATTTCAACAAAATATTGTGAGGAGTTACCTTAGTATCCTGATTTCAATATAGGATACTTTTTTCCGCAAAAATATCTTATTTTCAAGAGGAAGTGGAGAAAAAGCAGTGAATGTACGCCGGTTTTTTTTTACCGATTTAAAGGTACTGCATACTTTAAGGCATCTTTTATTTTTAAAAGCAGTATATTTTAAGCAATGTTGCACAGCATATGGCGCTGTTTTTAAATAATTAGTAACTCATTTCCTGTCTGTCTTTTACAGACCTTTACTATAATTTTTAGAATTTTATATTTATAAATTTTAGAATTTTATCCAGTGTTGGGTACCTTTATATAGAGTCTTAAAATTTGGTGTGGATAATTTTCAAAACAAAATATTGTCAACAGTTAGTTTACATATGTATATAGAAGATAGTGTACAAGGCGTTGTCGCCTATCGAGATTGATTATTTTCCTTAAATTGTCTTTAAAATATCTAAACAAGATGAAAAAAATCATGCATAGTGTCGTCCTGGACAGTTTGGCCAACTGGGACCCACCAAAACCCCTTACACATATGCATTGCTATTCTCCAACACACTTACATATGTATGTATGTACATGGGAACACATGTATTTGGTGACGAATTTGAAATATACATAAACCAACAAAAAAAAAAAACTAAGCAGAGTTGTCGTACTCCACTAAACGTTTGTGAATCAGATTAAAACATTAGAAAATTAAAACTCAAAATCAGACATGCGAAATTGATATTTTTTAATAAATACAATGAAATTTATAATCAAGCTTAAGTTCGTTTTTATTCTCTCTAAGAAAGAATTAATTAAATTACAAATTAGGTGATAATATTAAAGAAAAATTGGGAAAATTTAATTTTTAGACACCAGCACGAGTGGAATGCACATTTTCTAGACAGCCACCTCCGTCATCAGCACTCTTGTATCTAATCTACTTAGGGTAGTGTTTAGTTGTAAGCATCATCTATTTAACCAACCAAACCCAGATAAAGGAATACGAGAAAACTTGTATTCAATTATTAATCGTCAGTTGGTGAGAACGAAGTCTACCACTACCTTAAGCTTCCCTCTTGTAGAATATTTTTACATTAATATTTACGGCATACCTACTTTCATTGGGTCACGAGTAAGAAAATTAGTAACTCATTATTTTTAAACAGCGCCATCTGTTGCGCAACATTCTTAAAAATATACTGCGGTACTTTTAAATCGATAAAAAATCAGCGTACTTTTACAGCTTTTTTCACACTTTCTCTTGGAAATAAGATATTTTTGCAGAAAAACAGTATCCTATATTGGAATCACGATATGAAGGTACCTCCCTTACAAAATTTTCTTAAAATCCATCCAGTAGTTTTTACGTGATGCGAACACAAAAAAGAAGGACAGACAAAAAGACAGGAAATGAGTTACTATTTCATTATATGTATAGATAAGATAAATAAATTATTGAAGTAAGGCATAGGTTCGTTTATTCTCTGTGACTACTAATGGGGTAGAAAGAATATTTTTTTTTCAAATATTCTTGTATTTTTAAAAAATTTTATTTTATCCAAATAGGAATAGATTTTAGTAATAAGAGACCACGATTTTCAATGGCTTCGTTTGTTTCACGTTTTTTTTTTAATTAAATAAAATTTCCAAATTTGTTGCAAAAACGCCCGAATGCTAAACATATAATTTTAACAAAAGAACACAACAACAATTGTTATTGTTTAATAAATAAGTGTTTTGTTTTTTGTTATAATTTACATAATAAATTGTTGACAAATTATGTTGATCATTACAATACAAAACATGTAAAACATTAAATAATTTGTATTTAAAAACGACGAAAGAGAGTACTGAAGAGAAATGTATTTATTCATTCTCTTTACGTCAGGGTTGGTAAAGTACAAATGTAATCTTTAAGCACATTTTAAACCTAAAAATAATAACGGTTGTGAATAATTTGTTATGCCCAGGTTTATTTTAATTTCTTAAACTTAGCAAGAGTTTATTTACCCGTCTTATTTTAAAATGTAAATGACCCAATTTGACCCAATTAAAAACAAAAACAAATGACAGTGCTATATTCGGCCGTGCCGAATCTTCTATACCCTTCACCACGGTGATTTTATTTTTACATACATACATACATACATACATACATACATACATACATACATACATACATACATACATACATACATACATAGGTACAAAATTAATTTTAAAAAAAGAACTTCGCTTTTTTCACTAATAAACAACATTTCGTATACGGTATATATCGTCACCTGTAGTGGAATTCACTAACTTTTAACAATACGACAATCGCTATATTAGTCAACAGCTTTGTTTGTTTGCAGTAACAACTGCAGTATTTACTAACTACTTTTTAACGATAGTAGACAACACTATTTTTCAACATACAAAAATTTGTAACATGTGGCATCTCTGTCCAAAAAAGCGAAAAGCAAAAAGAGGAATAGAAAAAAAAAACATTATTATTCATTTGTGTTACTAAAGTTTGTATGGAGTTATTATGTAGACTTTTATACGAGTATATTTAAATAAATAAATAAAAAATATATTTGCTTGCTTTAAATAAATAATTAATTTGACAAAAATTTCAATAAAATAAAATGTGTATTTTAATTTATAGTCAATATGTACATATTATGTATGTTTATATTATTTTAGCATTTTGACAATTAGAATATAAAAACAAAAATTTATTTTCTTAATATTCAAAAGCCAAATATTCAAATGACAAATAAAAACGATCTTGTCGACAAAATAAACAACTCAAAAATGACGACCGTTTATCTAACGACAATAGACAATAACAGCTGACTTCAACAATAACGAGTATTGTTTAAAGGTGTTGCTGCGTAGCTAAATCGATAATTTTGTTGTTTATTTTTTAACGATTCGATATTCGTTAAAACAGATTAGTGAATTGCACTACTGAAATTCCTAATTATGTAAAAATTTTGTATAAAATTTTTTTGTAAAATTTTATAAATTTTTTTAAAATTTTATAGATTTTTTTGTAAAAATTTTTTAGAATTTTTTTTTTAATATTTGTTTTCAAATATTGTTTTTGTAAAATTTCTTAAGAATTTTTTTTTTAAATTTTTTGTAAAAATTTTATAGAATATATTAATTTTAATTTTTGTTAATTTTTTTTTTTAAATTAACAAAATTTTTTTTGAAAAATTTTATAGAAATTTTTTTCTATAAATGTTTATAAAAATTCTTGGTAATTTTTTTTATAATTTTTTGTAAAATTTCTTGTTGAAAATGTTTGGTTAAAATTTTATGAAAATTTTTTGTAGAATTTCTTTTGAAAATTTTTGGTGATAATTTTTTCCAAATTTTTTGTAAATTTTTTTTTTTGAAAAATTTTATAGAAATTTTTTTCTAAAAATGTTTATAAAAATTCTTTTTAATTTTTTTTTATAATTTTATATAAATTTTTTTTAAAATTTCTTGTTGAAAATGTTTAGTTAAAATTTTTTGTAAAAGTTCTTTAGAAAATTTTTGGTAATTATTTTTTTTCCAAATTTTTTGTAAATTTTTTTCTCAAATTTGTTTTTGAAAATTTTTCCTTAAAATTGTTTGAAAATTTTTGGTAAATTTTTTTTTTGTTATATTTTTTTTAAATTGTAAATTTTTTGATATATTTTTGTAAATTTTGTTGTAAAATTTTTTCCAAAATTTGTTTTTAAACATTTTTGGTCAAGATTTTTTGAAAATTTGTTGTAAAATTTTTTCCCAAAATTGTTTTTGAAAATTTTTGGTAATAATTTATTCCAAATTTTTTGTAAATTTTTTTGTAGTTTTTTCTCTAATTTGTTTTTGAAAATTTTTCCTTAAAATTGTTTGAAAATTTTTGGTAAATTTTTTTTTTTGTTATATTTTTTTTTAATTGTTTGTAAATTTATTTTTGATATATTTTTGTAAATTTTTTCTAAAATTTGTTTTTAAAAATTTTTGGTTAACATTTTTAGAAAATTTGTTGTAAAATTTTTTCCCAAAATTGTTTTTGAAAAATTTTGGTTAAAATTGTTTGAAATTTTTGGGTAAATTTTTTGTTATATTTTTTTTTTTAATTTTTGTAAATTTTTTTTGATAGTTTTTTTTTTTAAGTTTCTTGATAATTTTTTGTAAAATTTTTTTGAAAATTTTCTTCCTGCAATCCAAATTGCGTTGGAATGTTCGAACAAAAGCAAAAACAGTTCGTAAAAAGAATTTCATCATATGTGTCTTTTGACTGCTCCTGGTTACCAGTGAACACCCTGTAGGTCTATTGGCTACCTATGTATATGTGTATTGCTTTCTATGAAGACCTTTAATACAATTGAAAGCAGAAAAACCCTACAGCGGGTTATTGATTCCCCGAAATCTATATGCACTCCATGCGATCTTCTACTGGTCGTGGTCTAATATTTATTTAACAAAAAAAGCAACAAATATACGTAGTAGTGTTTTTTTTCCAATAGCGTCGAATGGAAGGGTCTGATGTTGCTGAATTCCATTAGTGAAATTTTCGAAACTATGCCTGGCAGATCGGTGGGCTTAAATTTTCTGTATCTCTTATGGTGCCTTGGCAAATTTTATTTCATCTTTTATCTATTATTGGACTACTGTCGAGTGCAAGCTGCGTCTCTTACGAGTGGAGTTTGATAATTCTGAAATTTGGGCATGCTGAGTCTATTACGATAGCAAGAACTATTATTGAATGATTGAATAAATTAATTGGAATATTACATACCCTCTTTGAGAAATATTTCTTCAGCAGTTTTGTCATATAAATAAAGCGCTAAATGTACTTTAAATAAGGCATTGAAATCAAAATTTCAATTTTTATAGAAAATAATTCTCCTCTCTACAATGTAGCTGCGAATTTTGTGTTTTGCAACAAGTGTGGCGAACTGATATATAAAATCGTTCATAATTCATGGAAAATGTTTTACTATTGCATAAATTGTAAAAATTCTAATGACTTGGTCTAATAATTTGAGGAGTTTTTAATGCTTTAAAATTTACTATTTCAAATGGGTCTTTAACACTATAAGCTCGGTCCGCGTAACATAGTGCGAGTTTAAATTTAAATTTAATGAAATTTAAACCATGCCTGTAGTTCAAGCAACTATGTGCTCTTTTCTATGCCCCCTTTATATCACCAACAAAGTACTACTTATGTAGGTGCAAGAAAACTTGCTTAATATAAACAACATTTAGGGTCAATAAAAAATTACAACAAAAATAAAATAAAATTCTAAGTGAAAATAAAAAAAAAATTTCATAAAAATTTACCAATAAATTTATGACAAATTTATCACAAAAAAGTCTGGTACAATTTGAGTCAGAAAAGTACAATTGAAATAAGCAAGCCGTTTGGTACAATTTAAAAATTTCATTTACCATCTCTGGTGAATGAAATTTTTAAATTTCTTAAATTATTCTTCAATGGTTGATTTTGTTGAAATTTTTTTATAAAATTTTTTAACAAAAAAAATCTCTCAGAATTTAAAAATTCCCTGGAGTAAAAACGCTGAGAGCGAGAGAACACATAGGTATTTTTATTGCTCTCTCTTTACCCCCTTTTGTATAATTCTTATGTTATATTTGGCACGTACACCAAATTTGTACTTGATGTTTGGGTTGTTTGTTTTCTTCGTTTTGCCGGCTAGAGATGGGAAATTCCGTATTTCTTCAATGTTCAATATTTTTTTTGACGACAAAAAGTTGTGTGTAAAAGAGAAATGATTTTTTTAATTAATTAAAGATTATGATTAAATATTTCTAACGTAGTTTTTCAAACGCTAACTGTTACAGTCTTTTACTGGCATGTTACAAAGGTGGTGTCTGAATCTCTGCTGTTGGCAGAGTTAAAGGGTTATGGAGTGAAGCATTGGTCGTAATTGCCGGGAACTTTGTAAAGAGGAAATTGTAAATTTTCTGTGCCCGAAACTTCATTCTTCGAGACAATGATTTTTTGGAGCAAACATTAGGGACAACCTATGTACATATCTAAGTTATCGAGGATCAGTGTAGTAAGTCTCAATGAGAAAGAATGGGAGCGTAGCTACATATATACCAGTATATTTGTTTGTTGTATTTGTTTTTACCACGATACAACATTAGGTCGAAAGCTTTTTTCTGGCTTGTTTAAAGAAACCTTTCAGATTCATTGGCGGAAATTGAAACCACAACTAATCAGTGTAAGCAAAATTTCTTGATTTATCACGGAAAATATTTAAAAAAAATCATAAATTAATTTTTAAAAAACAAATTTTACTTTTTTATGTTTGTTTTTTACAAAACATAAATAAGTAGTAGAAGTAGGTATAAGTTCATTTCATAAAAGTGCAATTTTGTTTTACATTCAGTGGGTTCTACAAATATAAACTTCCCATACCTGACTAGTATTCAGGTTGCCACCAGCATGGTTCTTTATTAGTATTATTATTTGTGTTTTTTTTGTTTGTGTACATATGTATATGTATGTATGTATATGTAAAAGCATGTCATTATAAGGGCGTGTTTCCTTAATTTTTTTGGGTTTTGCCAAACATTTAAATTTTAATACGTAATAGAAGGCAAATTTTTGAAAATGTAGGAGGAAGATACATATGTTCATATGTATGTATGTATTTATGTACTCACATATATGTATACATATCGCACTCCAAAACAATAAAAGTCACAATTCAAAGTATGTATATCAAAATCATTTTGTTTCCCATAAAACCAGTTCACAGATCAAAAATGTATGTAACACCTCGTCTCCACTGGTGTTTATAATCAAGATTTAACATAATTTTCTGTTTTCCATCAATATTGTTCGAATGCTTATAGCAAAGCAGAATGTATTAGTATCAAAAAGTAGCACGAGCAAGCTCATCTAATGGGTGTGTTCATAAGCTCATGAGCAAATGGTCATAGTCGATGCCGATGCCCAGCTGTTTTGCAGATACTTTATGTGCAAAGAAAAAAAAATTATCATTTAGTTTAAAATTTCGAACGCTTAAACTTTACAAATGGGAAAGGTAATAATAAATTTATTTCTATTTTCAGATGAAAGCAAGAATTAAATTAAATTGTTCAATATCTAACACACTGTGTAATTTTTTAAGTCATGGCAAAATAACCATATACGGACACCACTACGTCATAAAAGACAAAAAAAAAAAAGAACCCTGTCTCCCAGTTTTGCCCAAAGTCCTCCAGGTTTTATTTTATGGGCCCTCAAAAATGTGGGGCCTCGATGTAATTTTTGCAAAAAAATTATCATTTACTCAAGTTCATATTTTGAAAACCGTTTGGAATTTTGATATACTCTCTGAGGCAAAGTTGTAGCTCTTGTCATAAAGAACAAAAACATATAAAATCAAAAAAACTTCATCTTCAAGGTCAAAATCGCAAAAAACTTGATTAAATGCTTAGTCAGCATTGCACTCTTTTTGAAAGCGGATAAGCTTTACTCAAGTTTTTCGAAATATCGAATTAAAAAATAAAATTTAATTAAACAAAATAGAGTTTTATTTAAATTGGCCCCCGAGCCCAAATAAAAATAAATAATTTTATGCCTACACTAAAAGGTCGAATAATACAATCAACAAATAAAATAAAATTAATAAAGAACAAATACAAAACTCACTCATCCATTGCATCAGTCATTATTATGATACGTGTTTGACGTTTGTTTTCGCATCATCTATTTCAGTGATGCATTTTAGAACTCACAACATTTGCAGTGATGCCAACTGATGCCTTTAAAAAGGTCTGAGCATCAGATGCATCGCAGTGATGCACTTCTGAACAAGCTCGAACTTTCTATACTAGTGAGCGCCGTGTTTATTCGTCTCATGTTCGAAACACTCAGGTGTGTTTTGTTAAGTAGTTGTGTAGAACTTTTGGATAAGGTTTAGTGCCTTTTGCTTGCATTTGTGATTTTTTGTAGTTCTTAAGAAATAAAGACCTTAAAATGGGTGTACATAAGTAATGTTGTTAAAAAATTCTATGTTTTCGTTTGTAAAGTCGAACTGTGTTCGTGTTTTACTCAAAGCATAAAACTGATTGAATTCGCCCAAGTTCATTGTTATTATGTTCAACATTTACTCATACTTATTCAAACTTGCTTATGAAAACTCTGCTAGCTTATCGCATTTACTTGTTGGTTTTTTGTGTTTATTATTGTCCACTAGTCGTTACTCGTGTGCAATGAACAGACATGAATTTAATAAAATATTATAATGAGCGTTTTATGAGCTTCGTTGTTTGTGCTCATGCAGTGCTTTAGTATGTGTATTTTAAATATTAATAATATACATAATTTTGTCCAATCGTTAAAAGGTTATATTCGACTAAAAAAAAACATCCAATCTGGCAACCGTGTACACAAACAACCCTCTTAAAACGTCTATACAAATTAATGAATTTCTGTGCTTTTTGCCCTTCAAAATATACATACATACATATGTATGTATGTAAGTGCACACAAAAATGCATTAAAATGACACGTAGTAAACATAATAGTAAATATAACATGCAATTTTTTCTGTTAATACCCTCTCAAGGAAACTCTCTCTTTCTCTTTGGACAAAGAAATATTAAACAAAAAAAAAATTATTCATTCTGCACAAAACGCACACACAAAGTATACATTTTTTTTTATTTACTTACAGCCCTGCCAACATAATGAAGAGACTCTTAGAGACGAGTAACTAATGCGTTGCAATTAGTGGATAAAAGTACTCAAAAATGCAACAGTGTGTATTACTGAATTGTAAAACAACTAAAAAGTTCATATTTTAAGGCAATGATTCACTATCAGTCGTACGATCTGTCAAAAAAACAGATGTGTTAAAAAAGTATGATAGTGTGGATTAGAAATGTATGTATGTGTGTGACAGACTTTTTGACAGGTCTGAACGACTTGATAGTCTTTTGAAAAAATTCATCATTATTTATTTTTCCATGCGATCAGAGTTGCAAAACCCTTTTTGTATGATAGTATGGAACGCACCTAATAACACCATTTTGAAAAAATTTTTTGGGTAGGAAAGAATTCTGTCAGATTTTTTTTGTGATAGAATCGTACGATTTTGTAGGATAGTGAATCCTGGCCTTGTTTCCTTTGTGTGTATAAAAAACGAAAATATTCGGATATTCTTAATAAAAGTTCATGTTTGGATGTTTGGCTTAAAATGGGTGCTCTTTGGATGGATATGTCTATAGTACGTCATATACTGATGGCAGATGGTGCAAATATGTCCTTGTATTGGTAATACGGGCTGATTACTTACTAGTCCTTCAGAGGCTCAAATTCCAATAGACCTTTTTGTTAAGACTTTATCCGCTAACATTGTGGCTAGATTGTCTGCATCCAGATTGTAGAGATTAAGAACGTAAAAAAGGTCGATCTGAGAGTTTTTTCCGAATACTAAATACCTCAATTAAACTTTTATAGTTTTTTCAGGCGGCAATAATACATCACTGCAACAACAGTCAGGGTAAGGGTCTCCTGTCACTGAAATCACATGTATCCAGCCTGGGTACGGTATCATTCGCTATGTCGCTTACAAGGCGAATTCATACCAGGTGGAGTTGATAGCCCAGCTGATTGTTTTTTGCTCTCGTTTTTTGCTAATGTCTTGTCAAAAATACATTGTTTCATATCAGCTAATCTAATGTCAAAGTTGTTGTTTTGTTGTAGTTGTTGCTCTACTGTTCACACCTGGTATGAATTCGCCTTAGTCGCTTGGCATTATTAATAACAATATTTTCAGGTGTTACCATCAGAGAGCTGAGGTAAGATGCCGTAACCTAAACAATTGTAGAGTAGCAAAATAAAAAAAATGTGGCCGTGTCATAATGACAAGCGTTCCGCGTAATCTATATAAATTAAATCAAATGTCGTTCGTTGGTAATCGCATCACTTAAGAAAGGCTGCATTTGGCCAATTTCTTTAAATCTTCACCATAACCCAACTTAGGTTTTTATGAAAGGAATTGACCACGCCCACTTGTTTGAAAATTTTTCACCAGTAATCCCCTTGTTAATATACATAGTTTAGCGAAACACAGGCTGGATTAGAATAGTGGGCGTGGCACCTCCCATACAAAGTGAACAATTATTATCATCTTCCTGAAGAAATGCAACAAGTAGAGCCTTAAAACTTTGCACAAGTAACTCACGCTAATGTTATGCACACACTGACTGGATTGGGACGGTGGGCGTGGTATCTCCCATACAAAGTGAACAATTATTATCGTCTACCTGAAGATCTGGAATAGCTAGAGTCTTGAAACTTTGCACAAGTAACCCTCATACTAATGTGCATAATCTAGCAAAATATAAACTTGATTAGGATTGTAGGAGTGGTACCTCCCATAAAAACTAGAACATTATTATCGTGTTGTTACATATACTCTAACAAAAAGCAGATTGGATCGGAACAGTGGGCGTTGTACCTTGCATAGAAGCTGAATCAGTTTGGTCGTGAGAATAGCGTGCGTTTGAGTTAATGATTAGCCATACTTTTCTTCCAAATGTTTATTGTATTTTTTGTGGATGGGTGTAGATAGTTGGTAAATAAAAAAACAAGAAGACCTCGCAATGTCTTTGACTATGCTAACGGATCATTGGGCGATCGACGTACAGCATGTACAGCAGTCTTTGAGTAGCCTATGGGTTGTAGCTACCAGATACTGAGCAAAGAAGAAACCACCTTCTGTGCTACTGACGGACACTCTATTTCTCGAGACACTTTTTTCTCGGAGCAAAAATAAGTAAAGGCGCAACAGGATGGGTCTCTGTTTTTAAAGTCTAAAGGCTGGTTTGATTTATATTGGTTTGAAGGATTAGCGCAGACTTTTTCGATACTTTTATAAAATACTATTTCGTTAAATTAGGAAGAGACCTACACATTTCACGATTCTAAAATAGTCTAATTTAAAATCTTTTCCTATAAGAAAAAAAAACTTCTCTATAACTGCATTACTGTAGCGGCACATTTCCGACTTTCCGACTGGGTACCCCCATTAGACAATAATTCCATATTAAAGCCAAATAATAACGCCACAGGGTAACGATTTAGTCACTTTTTCGATAGATAATACTGACAGGGGCACATCACGAGATTTTTTTTTATATTAACTGAATGTTTGCAAGTGTTTGTTAACATAATTGCCAGAGTGTTTAACTTACAAATATTTTGTCAATGCGCAATATTTTTGTTTCAAGGTCAACACAAGGTTACACTGGAAAGTAGGAACAACACACAAACAAGAACAAAGGAGTAAAGGAAAGGAATAGGAATAAAAACAAACCAGTGGTTCAGAGCAAAAAGTCTTAAAAAAAAATAATAAACAAAACAAAAGTTGCGCAAAAAAAGCAGAAATACATATGCACAAAGAAGGTCTTTGTTTTGGTTTTATTTTTCTTTTTTTTTGGAATGAATGGGCTCGTCTTGTTATTTTATTGTTGAAATCTGAGACAAAGAATACAAAATTAAAGCAAAAAAACTAAGAGCAACAAGTAAATCAGAGCCAGGCGTCAAGCGTATTGTTTTCGGACGACAAACGACCATTCAGGTGAGTAGTCGTTAGAGAGGAAATCAAATTAATACACGGCTGCTTACTATTGTGACCACTATAGCCAAAATTTATGAACATACTTCTACCCCATCCACTATAGTCTCCAGATTTATCTCCATGCCACTTTTTCCTGTTTCCAAATTTAAAGAAATGGCTGGGAGGTGAACAATTTGGGTCAAACGAAAAGTAATTAAATCTATCTAGCTTGAAGAAGACTATGTTGAGAACTGGAACGGTTTTTTACGGTACTGACTTTTTGGATAAAAGATATCTTCTATATGTATGTTGCATAGACTTGGATCGTAAATTCGGTCATAAGAGTTTTCTGGAACTAGTTAACAAGAGAACCGATGGGGCGCAACCGCTGTGAATTTCTGCGGACAAAAAAGCACGGTTGCACTTGAGAATAACCTAGTGAGAGCAACGGCCCTACAATGGAAGGTAGCTGAGACGGTAGCGTACACTGTGTATGAATGTACTCACTCGCTAGGATAAGGCTTAGGACCACGGGACATGGGGGATCGAAGCCTTAAACACAATGCTAGAATTTACTAGACGACAATCTGAAATCACTACAGTCGAGGCTGGTATTAGCAAGAGACTTAATTGAAAGTAAGGTAGTCGTAAACTAAAAATCGTTTTCCTGAAATCAATTTGAAAAACCAATGGGGTAAACAAGGGACCCATACTCTATGCGGTCTGCTTTAATATAGACCCTACATTAATAATTTAATAATTATATAAAGCTTGTGTTGCAACCAAGAATGGTAGAAACGATATTAAAAATAACAAGTACTTGTAAGAGTGCTATATTCGGCCATGCCGAATCGTTTATACCCTTCACCGTAGTAAAGCTAAATATTTCCTTACAATTCAATAAAATTTTTTGTATAAAATATATCGAAATTTTTGTTTTAATTTTAAAGAAAATTTTTTGCTAAAATTTTATAGAAAATTTTTTGTAAAAATTTTATATAATATAAATATAAAATTTATTATAAATTTTTTTTGTAAAAATTTTACAGAAAAAATATTTGTAAAAATTTTATAGAAAAAATTTTTGTAAAAATTTTATAGAAAAATTTTTTGTAAAAATTTTATAGAAAAATTTTTTGTAAAAATTTTATAGAAAAATTGTTTTGTAAAAATTTTATAGAAAAATTTTTTGTAAAAATTTTATAGAAAATTTTTTTGTAAAAATTTTATAGAAATTTTTTCTTTTTATAAAATTTTTATATAAAATTGTTTTTGTAAAAATTTTATAGAAAATCTTTTTTTGTAAAAATTTTAAAGAAAAATTTTTTGTAAAAATTTTATAGAAAAATTTTATAGAAAAATTTTTTGTAAAAATTTTATAGAAAAATTTTTTGTAAAAATTTTATAGAAAAATTGTTTTGTAAAAATTTTATAGAAAAATTTTTTGTAAAAATTTTATAGAAAAATTTTTTGTAAAAATTTTATAGAAAATTTTTTTGTAAAAATTTTATAGAAAAATTTTTTGTAAAAATTTTATAGAAACATTTTTTGTAAAAATTTTATAGAAAAATTTTTTGTAAAAACATTACAGGAAATTTTTCTTTAAAAATTTTTTGTAAATATTTTACAGAAAATTTTTTTGTAAAATTTTATAGAACATGTTTTGTAAAATTTCATAGAAAATTTTTTGTAAATTTTTATCGAAAATTTTTTTTGTAAAAATTTTAAAGAAACTTTTTTTTTAAAACTTTTATAGAAATTTTTTTTTGTTAAAATTTTATAGAAATAGTCTTAAATGTTTCAACAAAAATTTTCAATATAATTTTTACAAAAAATATAAAATTTAAAAAAAAAATTAAAAAAAAATTATTGAAAACTATATCTGTTAGGCTGGTATAATAAGAATTTACAAAAGTTACCTGGGATCTTCGGAAACCACAGTTCAACTATCATTGCTAAATTGACTTCACTATTTACTAGAATACATTAAGGGGTCGGATATCAATATTTTTGTATACCCGTTCCACCTGTGGTGAAGGTTATAAAATTTATATTTTTATTTCTATCGTTAGAAAAACAAATAAAAATAATTTAAAATAAAATAAACAGAACAATTTAAATACAAAGTGGCTCTGTTTACCACCAAATGAACAAACAAGAATTGCATTCGAAAGAAAAATAAATAAATTAGTCAAGTGCGAGTTACACTCACACACGTAGGGTTCCGTACTATGTTCAGTATAATTTAAAAATTCCAATTGTTTATTTCTTTATGTCTTATGGGATACCCTTAAATTTTAAAATTAAAGTAATATTCGCGAAAATTGCATCATAATTAGAACACCCTTTAAATTTTAATATGTAATTGATTTTATAGCGGCCACGGTAATACACTTTCTATTTATTTCCTATTATTTTCCTAAGTTTTGGAGAGAATCTTTTATTATACCATTATACAAATCTGGTAATAAGTCTGAAATAACGAACTACAGGGGAATAGCTAAACTAAGTGCCATTCCAAAATTGTTTGAAAAAATTGTTGCTGATTACTTCTGTCATCAATTTTCTTCTATTTTATCATCCAATCAACACGGCTTCAGAAAGGGTTGTTCAACTACTACAAATGTTCTTCAACTAACCTCCTTAATTAACTCTGCTTTTATTGAAAAGAAACAAACTGATGCTGTATATACAGATTTTAGCAAAGCATTTGATAAGGTCAATTACAAGCTTCTTCTGATGAAACTAAACATGCTTGGTGTTACCCGCATTAGCCTTAATTGGTTGCGTATTTAACATGTCGTAGTCAAACTGTTCGTTTTAATAATCGTTCATCAAAATGTATTGCTGTTTTGTCCGGTGTTCCCCAGGGAAGTCACCTGGGACCTATTCTTTTTTCCATTTTTATTAATGATCTTCCCAGTGTTATAAACTCCTCACATGTATTAATGTATGCTGATGATGTCAAAATCTTTTATAGCTTCAAGAATTATGCAGATCATATAAATTTGCAGAGTGACCTCAACAATCTTGTTTTATGGTGTAGACACAACATGATGGTTTTAAATATTAAAAAATGTAAATGCATGAGATTTTCAAGGAGTGATTTTATCACTGTTAACTACTTCTTAGGAGAACATGAGTTGGAGGTAGTTGATTCATTTTTGGACCTTGGAATTTTGCTGGATCCTAAACTTAATTTTATATCTCATATTACAATGACTGTCAACAAGGCTCGAGGTGTTCTTGCATTTATTAAGAGCTGGTGAAAAGAATTTTCCGACCCTTACATCACTAAACAGTTATTTGTGGCTCTGGTTAGACCTATCCTGGAATATGGGTCTGTAATATGGGATCCTTATTATAACGTACATTGCCAACTTCTTAAATCTGTTCAAAAACAATTTTTGCTGTTCTGCTTACGTGGTTTAAATTGGCGTGACGATGTGAGGATTCCTTCATATACTAGTAGGCTTGCTTTAATTAAACTTCCTACTCTAAAAAGTCGTCGTATTATGTTAAATGTTTCTTTTATGTTAAGTACTATCAATGGTAATACTTGTTGTGAATTTCTGTTAGCCAATATTAAATTTAATGTTCCATGTCGTAATATGCGTAACTTTATGCCTCTTTTTGTTCAAAATTGTAGTACGAATTACGCTATGGCTGATCCTCTTGTGCGATTATGCAATCAATTCAATAATTTTTATAAAAATATTGATTTCTCTTTAAATTTAAATATAATTAAAAGAAATTTAATTGTAATTTTAAATACTGTCTAATATAATAAAATCTCTACTAATTTAAGTTCTTATGTAATAGTCTGTAAGGATAACATCCATTGACTACAATAAATAAATAAATAAATAAATAAATAAATAAATAAAAATATCAGGAGCCTACCAATTGCGGTTAAAAAAATAAGGTAATATTCGTGAAAACCACGTTACTAATGGACACACTTCAATTTTAAGTATTTGTTATAGCGGCCGAAGTAACATATTTACTGTCGGAACACCCTTTAATATTATTATTCATTATACTGGCCATGGCAACTTCCTTTCTATAAATATACTAAAGATCTACTTATTGCGATTGAAAAATAAGACACTATAAGTGAAAAACATGTCACTGTCGGAACACCCTTTAATTTTTAGTAATTGTCATATCGGCCGTGGCAACACATCTTCTGTACAAAATTTCAAGACTCTACCTGTTACGGTTCAAGAAATAAGGCTTTATACATGCAAATCACGTCACTGGCGGAAAACTCTTTAATTTTTATTATTTGTTAAGTGGACATAGTTATACACCTCCTGTAAAAATTTCAAGATTCCACCTATTCATTCAAAATTTAGGATATATACATGCAAATGACGTCACTATTGGAACACCCTTTAATATTTAAGTTCAATTTTGTATACTTGTTTATAAAACAAACATAGTTTTAATTACAGTCTGCAAATTGTAAGTGGTTTCCTCTTACAGCTAAAAAAAAAAGACATAAACGTAAATAACACGTCACTTTTGGAACACCCTACGTTTTAGTATATTTTGCTATTGTGGCCGCAGTAATACACTTTTGGTAAAATTTTCAAGAGTCTACCTATTATGGTTCAAAATTTAGGCCTTACACATACAAAGCACGCCACTATCGGAACACCCTTTAATTTTTAGGTTTATTTTTTAGACCTGTTTATAAAGCGAACTAAGTTTTAATTACTGTTTGTAAGAAATAAACACATATTCGTAAATAACACCTCTCTATCGGAACACCCTATAAGTTTTAATATTTTTTGCTATAGCGGCCATAGTTATACACTCGTGGTAAAATTTTCTTAGGCCTTATACATGCAAATCACTCCACTATCGGAACACCCTTTAATTTTTAGGTTTATTTTTTTCAGACTTGTTTATATAGCGAACTAATTTTAATTTAGTGCTTGCATATTTTTAGTGAATTCCTCCTACAGTTCCAGAAATAATCACATATTCGTGAATAATACCTCTCTATTGGAACACCCTATAAGTTTTAGTATTTGCTAGTATAGCGGTCACAGTTATATACTTTCTGTGAAAATTTCAAGCGCCTACCTATTACGGTTCAAAACTTAGGCCTTATACATGCAAATCACACTACTATCGGAACACCCTTTAATTTTTAGATTTATTTTTTTATACTTGTTTATATAGCGAACTAAGTTTTAATTACTGCTTACATATTTTTAGTGTATGTCTCCTACAGCTCAAGAAATAAACACATATTTGTGAATAACACCACTCTATCGGAACACCCTATAATTTTTGATATTTGTTGCTGTAGCGGTCAAAATTATACAACTTCTGTAAAAATTTCAAGATTCTACCTATTATGAATCAAAACTTAGGCCTTATAAATCAAAATAACACCACTATCGAAACACCCTTTAATTTTTAGGTGTATTTTTTAGACTTGTATATAAGGCGAACTACGTTTTTATTATAGTTTGTATATTTTTAATGTATGCCTTCTACAGTTCAAGAAATAAACACAAATTCGTGAATAACACCTCTCTATCGGAAAACCCTATAAGTTTTAATTTTTGTTGTTATAGGGGCCATCCCTATACACCTTCTGTGAAAATTTCAAGAGTCTACCTATTATGGTTCAAAACTTATGCCTTATACAAGCATTTCACACCACTATCGGAACACCCTTTCATTTTTAGTTTTTTTTATACTTGTTTATATAGTGAACTAAGTTTTAATAACTGTTTGTAAATTTCAAGTGTAACCATCCTATAGTTCAAGAAATAAACACATTTTCGTAAATAACACCTCTCTATTGGAACACCCTATAAGTTTTAGTATTTGTTGCTATAGCGGCAACAACTATACATCATCTGTGAAAATTTCAAGAGTCTACCTATTACGGTTCCAGAGATAAAAGGCGCTGACAGACGGACAGACGGACAGACATTGTAGCGAAAACAATAGGGTTTCGTTTTTACACTTTGTGTACGGAACCCTAAAAAAAGTCACGTTTTACTGTTTATTTTTATTCGTTCTAAAACTATAGCTTTCAATTAAATGTAGAAATTTTCATTTTAATTATCTGCGATAAATTTAAATGTTTTGGAAATAATTCCAATAATAAATAATAAATTTTATTTAAAAAATATTTAACTGGCTCACACACACTCACAAGATTTTACCGATTGAAATAGAACTTAAGAAATCCTTATAGTGATGAGTAGAGGGACTACTTTGAGCCAACACAGTCTAAACCACTCAACAAAGTTGACACGACGTTCCAAATGCTTCTGACACAAAACAATTTTCAAGCTGCAATAGTTAGTAAAAATAAAACTAAAAAAACAAAATTTATTTTTTCGGTTTAAAATTATTTTAAAAGCGAATACAATTGAAACAAAAACGTAAGATTTTTCTAAGTGATAAACTTTCAAATACTCGCTCGTACTGTTGAAAAAACACATTCTTTCTTAATGTAGAATAGAAGAGACATTGATCGTAATTTGTTAAGGCAGTTTTTGTATGCCTTTCTATTATTTATAATATAATTAAAACAAACAGAATATATTCCAAAAATGTTTAAATTTCTTTTTAATCATAAAAAAACATTTCCACTACATACTACAGTCTAAACAGTACTGTGCAAACAATAAGCAACAGAATCCACCCGGAACAAAGAGTTAAAATAATTGTATTTCTTTTTTTTTTTAAGTAAAATTACTGATTTTATTTCAATTTAACATTAGTTAGAATGCTATGCCAAAAAAGCAAAAGTCATATATCTATATACAGTGGTGTTCCATAAAATAGAGACACCGTTTACTACATGTTTCGAAAACGAAAAAAACATAATAAATCTTCATAAAAAAATTTTAAGGTTTTTATTTTTGTGAGACCAAACAACTGCCCAACTAAATTACTATAGACCAGTTTTGACAAAAACTTAAAATGAAATATATACGTAAAAACATTCGAAATTCAGGATTTTAGGTGTGAAAAATAATAGAGTCATCCCGTTCAATTATCTAAAAAACACAAAATTCCAAGAGATAAATAAAATAAAAATAATTTAATTATCTTTATTATCTTAGTACTAAGTGGTATATAGTTTATTTTTGATAACGGCTAAGCACCGTTTTGGCGTAAGGTCCACAAGTTTTTGTCACGGCTCAATCGGAATATTACTCCATGCTCCTTTTACTAACGTCCAAAAGTGATCTTTATTTGTTTCATGTTTTCCCTTAAGAGCTAATTTAACTATTCGCCACAAGTTCTCAATGGGTTTAAGACTAGCAACGGAGCAGGCCTGCTTAAAACAAATACCCCATATTTTTCAAACCAATCTTTTGCCCACTTCGGTGCAGGCAAGACAATGGTCTTGCTGAAACACAAATCGAAGCGGCATTTCTTATTCTGCGTAAGCCATCACATATCTGTTAAGCAGGATTTGTGTAAAAAATAGCATCCAATCTTTCTTCCACTCGTACGGTAGACCCAGTTCCAATATATGAAAATACCCCCACAACATAATATTTACGCCATCCTGTTTAATGGTATTTATGGTGTATTGAGGAAGACGTTTGGTGTTTGGTGGCCTTCGTACACAATGGCTGCTTGTCAGAGTTAAATAAAATTAGTTTTGATTCGTCAGACCACAAAGTTTCTTCAAGAGAATTAAGCACAGTAGAATGTAGAAAGTGGTGAAACTGGCTCTATTTTATGGATCATCACTGTATATAATAAAATAGTAACTCATTTCCTGTCTGTCTTTTTCTTTGTGTTCGCATCACGTAAAAACTACTGGATGGATTTTAATAAAACTTTGTGAGGAGGTACCTTAGTATCCTGAATCCAATATAGGGTACTTCTTTTCCTCAAAACTATTTTACTTCTAGGAGAAAGTGGCGAAAAAGCAGTGTAAGTACGCAGTTGATCTCACCGGATATACGCTGTGACAAAGTGGCGGGCACAGCTAGTGTATGTATATGTAAGCATTACTGAGTTACTATTTTATTATATGTATAGATGTATAGATAAACTATATATATGATAAAAATTGTAAATTA